>WBNO01019985.1:1039-107459 GCA_013400575.1 Peucedramus taeniatus
AGGGGACAGATGCAAAATGCTGAACTTCGAGCTGAAGCTGCCTTAGTGTGGTGCCATAGGTCTATAAGCTTAAAACTTTTTTTTTCCTGTATTTTATTCAACTGTGAAGTCACAGTTTAAAAATTGGTAGAGAGTGATAGAAAATTCTCATCCCTATGTAATGAGGACATATTTCACAAAAAAAAGTATTGCTGTGAAATGCTGAGGATTGCTTGTAGGTGAAGGGATAGTACCCTAAAGAGGACTTCAAAGCTCTACTGACGGAAACAGACTTTCCTGTGGCAGTGTCCTTTCACTCATTTCTGTCTGATTTTTCAGCAAGTGTTTCCTGCTGCCTTTGGGGAAGGGAAATTAAAGCCAGTCTTTGTCATTTCAAGTTCCACTTGCAGCCTTTTTTCTGGATGCTCTGCAGGTACATATGTCAGGGCAGGGCAGGATGCAGCTTTGTGGCTGCCTGAGCAATTGAAGAACTTTGGTAATCTCCAGGCTGTGCATTCCTATTTCCCTACTTGCTGAAGTAAGTTGATATTAACAAAATACCATCAATACCACTTCATCAGGTGACAGGCTTAATGCATGTTTATATGTCACCCTACTTGACTTGCTTTTTATTGTCCTAATCATGAATGATTCAGGGTGTATCCTTTTGTGCTCAGTTCAGCTCCATGTGATTCTTGAGACATTAAATAAAGGCTGTGTCTTATTAATTCACTTCAGCAGCCCACAGAGCAGTATGGTATGTACATTAGAAAATTGATTTTGAGAAGTCTGCCACTCCATTTTACTGCTTATGCTGCTGTTTGTAGTATTTTTTGCAAAATAAGCAACTAACTTAACTTACAAAACCCTAAATTAACTTGCAAAGGGAAAGTTACATCACTTTATGAGCTTAGCTGGTATGTTTGTAAAAAAGTTGGTAGGAAAGTGAGGTGGTGAATGGTACTTGCGTTTATTTGGCAGTCTGGTGGTGGTGGTTACATTCAGCTTGTATGTGCATTGCTAAAATTGTTTCTCCTAAGCATCAGCAATTGGCTTGGTGAAGAAGATCTTTTTTGTTTAGTGTCCTTCTTACCACAGAAGGCAAGAAGGTCTTTTCCCTCCCCTTGCTTTGACTAGAAGGGTAGGCTCTTTTTGTCTTGGTTTCCAAACACCATTCCTTTAGGGCTGAAGAGAAATTTCATATTCAAGGCTTGCAGTACTTCCTCCAGTTCTGTAGAACTGGAGTAAGCATTTCCAGACAAAAGTCTGTGATTAAAACAAAACACATTCTTCTTTATGAATGAAGAGTTAATTTTCTGTGAAATACTAAGATTAGCTTTTTTGCTTGCTTTATTCAGAATCATGGTATGTTTCATACAGTGTAATAATGGTTTTTTTGTTCTCACTAATTTGTGAAATGCTTGTTTAGGGTGTGTGCATGTGTTCTTGGTAAGCACTTAATAAACTAGATTGATCTTTTTGGCAAAGGCTGCATTGTGTAGAACAAATTAAACCTGAAATAACAGTTGTTGCAGATTATTTTTCTGAAAGCGTAATTGCATATATTCTTCTTCCTACTGGCTGCTGAAATGGGTTTCCCAATAATGTTTTATTATTCTGGTTTATTTCAACAATACATATATAGTAGTTTTGTTTCTATTCCACTGACAAACCTAGAGCCTCCAGTAGTAATTCTTTACCAGCAATTTTTTATAATTGTAATAACCGTGGAACTTTGTGAAATATAGTGGAAATATTTTTCCAAAGTTTATGTGCTATAAATAAAATCCCAATTTTCTTTTTTCCGCAGAATCATTTATAGTTTTTTTCCCAGGAAAAAGGGAGTGCAAATAGATATTTTTGAGCAACAAATCTATTCTGAACTCCCTATCTATTAGAACATTTCTGAATACTTTAATATCTGGAGTTTATATGACTCTTGCTTCTTTTTTAATCTCCATCAGTGCTAAGAATTGGGACATATGCTAAAATGCTAATTAAAGCACGTGAACATTTTTAACTGAGTGCTTATGTCCTATTTTAGCTGTTTGTGGCAAAGGTAAATTGAATTAAACCACTATGCTGCCATCCTGAAAGGGATTTAGGATTCTAATGATCCCTCACATGCTCCTCTTTTCCTACAACTGATAGCTGTGGAGCAATGGTCGTATTCCAAGGACCAGCTTTACTGAGCCCCCTTTATAGTCTGGGTCACCTCATGTGGCCTAAGGTATAGTCTTGTCTACAGACTTATCTTGGAACATTTTTCAGAACACTCTATAGGCACTTGTGAACTTAAGGTGTCAGGTTTTTGGGTGTATTTAGGAAATAAAGTACCATTTAACCATCAGGTCAAAAAGATTTCACACTCTGGATCAAAAACTTAAAGGTTTTGCTCTTGTGTTGAATCCCTGCAACAATGCTGAGGGGACTATTAACTGATATGGGTCTTCATAACTTTACTGGGATCAGATTCTGGCACAGTGATTTTATCATCTCTTTATATGTAGGCAAAAATTTCAAAGTTAACATTGTAGTTAATAAATATTTAATCTTTCTCTTTTTAAGGTGATGTCACATAAGTGTCAATGAAAAGAGATCAGAATTTTTAAAACAGTGTCTTGTAGGTGTCTCCCAAAGGATGCAAACAATACAAGCTTGCATTGCATAAGCAAAAAGGCTATTCGAGCCCAAGCCTTTCCTTTCTGCCTTTCCTTCATCTTTTCTGGTTCCATGCTGGTGTGTTTTTATGCAAAACCAAGCATCTTTTGTGTTCAGGGAAAGGAGTAATAGACGTGTCGGTGTTTGTTAACAGATTTGACAAACTGTGGCAGCAAAAGCTATATTTTTTATATTTTGGCATGAACAGTCACCCTTTTATTGGGCCATTAATGCTATTTCAGAGCGTCATGCTGTATCCACAGGCAATAATTTAACATTTGTTTATCAGAAGCTTTCATAAAGCTTTGAATAGTATTATAACATTCAGTAACACTAACAACAGCATTTCAGAAAACGTGCCAGTTTACATGGGATATCCGTGAATATAGTTGTTTGGGAATGCATGACCCACATAACCTATAAATGTAATTGGAATTTACAGTGCTGGCATAGGCTGATGGATAGCAGATTAGAGCCCTGATTAACCATGTGATTCACAGGCTGGGAATATATTGTCCTAAGAAAGATTCATTAGATGCAATCAGAATTTCAAGTGGTCAGATGAAATTCAAGTATGCTGTTTGCTTTCCTTCCCCCTCACCCCCCTTGTGTTTTTCTTTTTAGGTTGCCCTTGTACTCATTTATTTATTTATTTTATTTCCAGAGCTGGAAAATACTACTTTGATGAATCTGTTCCTCACCCTAAAGCTGTCTGTCTGTTATTCATCAGAAAGCAGGTCGCAGTTCAGTGAGCAGAAGAAAAGATTTTAATAGAAGCTGTGCCAAGGGCTGTAATGCATCATTTTAGGGCCCTAATTACATTACAATGACAAATATCAATGGTGACAACAGCAATAACCTACATCCTTTAATGGCTATGCTGGAAAAGGAGTTTGGGCACTGTGCCATCAGATTAGACTTGGTTTCAAAACATAGGCCATTAGAAGTGTGTGTGTCCACAGCATTGCTGGCTGATAACTGAAGCCCACTGGAAGGGCCTGTAAATAAATGAAGCTTCTCTAAAGCCTGGTCCTGTGGGACAAAAGAGGTAAAATTAGATGACTGTGGAAGCAGCCGTATTTCCGAGGCAACTTTGACTTTCCATGTGAGGAATTGGATGCCTGGTTTTATGAAATTATACTTTTTCGTTCTCCTGGCAGCTAGACTGATCATGAAAAACCCATTGACCTGATGCCTAACAGGAAAAAGAAATCCTGAACTGTTCTTCAAATGTAGGGTTTTAAAAATGTGTGTGAGTAGGAATGTGAATTTGTGTTTTACCTTGCGTCAGAGTTTGTACCTTAGGCAAAGAAGAGTGAGTTTCCAGGCTTCCTCCAGGGGTACTAGGAATAGGTCTACTGAGATGCTAATCTATGTCATCAGTACCTACACTTTCAAGCTTCAAGGCAGCATCTCAAGAAACCCACCCAACTAGCTTCTGGCAGCTAACTCCTTTCTCTTTTATGTTTTATGGGAGACAATCAAGCCTGTTGCTGTGACATTATCTACTGCAGTTAATTGTTTAAACAGTTGAAGTATTGAGACAGAGTGTACTTCATATTTACCGTGTGAAAATGTCTGGTGGGAGACTTTTCTTGGTACAGAACGCGTGCCTTCCTATCATTTGTGCATGTACTCAGTGTTTTCCTTTATGCCTTCCGTCTGCATGTGGTCTCCAAAGGTAGGCAGTCCACGTTTCAGTCATGCTGTGTCTCTGCAGCCTGCTGCTGCTCAGCTGGGCTGTTTCCTTGCTGCCTGAGTTTGGAGGATGATAACAGTGTGCACAACCATGTGACTGGGGATGCTTTTTGTTAGGGAAAGCGAAGACTGTTTTAATAAGGAAAAAATGCAAACACTTCGGCATAGCAAGGGCTTTTTGGCTTTGTTGTGATCAGCCTAGCAGAGAAATGCTGCTGAGGAATGTTTTATCATCACTTGAAGTTGTTTTAACTATTTTTCTTCTTCATAGGCTGAGCTGGGTGCTGTCTCCATCAGCTCACTACTTGTTCTGCACTCCAGTGGGATTGATATAGAGATTTATTGCAGTTGTGTAACTGTGCATATTCAGCCACCTGTTTTCAGTTACAGCTTTTTAGAAAACTCTTTTTAGTTGAACATTTCCCAGGTTCACTGGGAAAATTCACCTGCCAGAGGTGAATTTTTGTATAAATATTGAGCAAATGTATTTCAGCCGCATTTTGGCTAGAAGAGCAGTAAAAGAGAGACATACTTCTGTTGGGGAGGGGAGAGAGAAGTGATCAAAAGAAAAACATCGTAACTGAAATAACTTGAAATATCTATGGTTGAATACGTTACTTGAGAAGAAGTGCCTCAAAGTGAATTGAATAAAATTATTTTTGTTGACTAAGATATGTTCTAGCTGAACGGTAATTTACGGGTTTGATGGGGAAGCCAGTGAAATTTTACAGCCTGTGTTACCCAGGAGGTCAAATGAGACAATTGTAACAGTCCCTTCTGGCCTTAGAATCTATGAATCTACAAGCTTTTTAACATTAGACACTGAGCTCCTGCGTGGCACTTTGAGTTGGTTTTGTTCTCAGTTCCTTAGCAGTGCAGTAAAGATCTCCAGCTGATGTAGCTGTGGTATAAAAGGGATTTTCCAAAGGCTACCCCCATGGAGCTGTGCAGGGCAAGGTTGTGACAGGCATTTTAAACATGGGGAGTTGTTTTGCAGCAGAAGAAAGCATGATGTGCCTTTTTTTTTTTTTATGAAGGCATATATGTATGTTAAATGGCAGGTCAGAGTGGCTTCAGCTACACCAAGTCAGGGGCACTGGGGAATTTTCTGCTCATGTGTAAAAGCCTTGAAGAATAGAATGTGTAGTTTTCTCTCTGGCTTTAGGGCACTTGGGAGATTTCTCAAAAAAAAAAAAAAGTAGCTGTGTGGCTGGAACCCAAAATTTGGAAATGACTAGATTGATGGTGCTTGAACCACTAAGAACAGGTACTTTACAGCTGTGCCTTATATTACAGTCTACATTTCCTTAATCAAATACTGTTATTCAAATAATGCTGTATTGGATTGTGCAGCCTTTCTGGCTGAAGCTTAGGTGCACACAGATTGTCACTCCCTGTGCTGCTCTGTGTAACAAGTAGTTAATAAATTTCCTTGTCAGCTAGTGAAGTGAATGCTGTCTATTTAAAGGAATATTTAAGTTTTGTCTTGTGGGATATCTGATATTATAGATGCATTTGAAATTTGTGGACAATTTAGATTTTTGCTGAACAGAACATATTATAAAGTATCCTTTAAGGTACCTATGCTGCTGAAAAATAGAAAATATGTAGTAAACAAATACAAAAAAAATCATTAAAATGCATAAATTTAATTATTTGAGGACTTGCATAAACAGTGAAGACCAGTGGGGAGATACAAGGGCAGTTTAGCATAGAAATTGCTTTATAAATAGCATATGGGAATCTAGGTGGATTTCAGAGAAAGAGAGAAGTTGTATGCCAGAATAGCATGTATTAAGTCGTGTGTATCACACAATATGCACAAGGGGGCAGAGTTAGTTTCACATGTGCTCTTACCTCTTGCAAACCATGTCTGCTGGTTACATAGCTCTCTAACTGTAATATTCCCTGAACCCAGGTTTATTCTATATGAACTTCTGACTTTTTACTGCTACTCATGAACCTTTCTGATCTACAGATTCTTTTCAAAGTGCCATTTAAAAGCCAGCATAGCAAAAAGGCTGGAAGGCTTGCTTTTAGAAGAAGGAATGCTAAATTGCGTGTTAGTATGTCTTCATCCCATGATTCGTGACTTTGCAAGAGAAAAAGCATTCTGTCCAATCATAAAATGAGGAACTGATCCTGGTTAGAATTTATTGTAAGAAGATTATGATTTATGGTAGGAAAGTCTGTGTGGCTTTGAATATTCTGCTCTGGAGCTGTAGTTCTTGTGTTATCTAAACAGATCTCCTCTGTCTCTATTGAGATTTTCAGATTAAATACAGAGAATTGATCTCTGGTATGAAAATAAAACATTGTGTATTATTAATTCATGGTTACAGTTGCCACATGAAAGTAACTTCTACTAACCAGGAGAATAGATAACAGCAGAAGTGTGTTACTAAACTGCAGTATTCCTTTCTGAAATATATGGTAGAATGATTATCAGTAAGATTATATATTATAATGCTAATGTTCTCATGATATGCTCTGTTACAAGTAAATGGTGTATTTGTTCCCTTTGCTTACAATGACATTGCTCTTATTTGAAGTGATCCTTCCTTTTGCGTCACAGGAGAGAGTTCAGTTTGATACACAGAATTTTGTTTATCTTTTTTTGTTACATCTCCTGAAGTTTCTGTTCTTTAAATTCCTGTGATTGTGCAATCAAAATTAACTACTCTTTGTATCAGTTTGAAATAGTAGTTTTTAAGGAAAAGATTTTAGCCAGAAATTACTAGCTTCCTAAGTACATTTGGATCCGTGTGTGAACACTTTTTGCTATTTTGAGAATGTCTCTTGGCCAGAGGATGGCTGGAGCTGAAAGAAAACAAATGTCTCTTTAGGGTTCATGGGTGACAGCCGCATTTGAGAATTTATGTAATTGAACTTCTTTTTTTCTTGTGACTTGCAGGCAGAAATTGTCAAGAGGCTGAATGCTATATGTGCACAAGTCATTCCCTTCCTGTCCCAAGAGGTAGGTAGTCATTTGTACTGCTTCTGAGCTGAACGATTGCATCATTGTATCTATTACAAAAGTGGGACTTTGTGTTGAGACTGTTTCCTTATGGATCTCTTGGCACTTGTAGATAACTTTCCATTGTGCTATTATCACTTTATCATCATTATCTTCAAGCCTATTGTAATATCATTTAAATATATTTATGAAATGGAATGTGTTGTAATGTCAAAGCAGAATTTAAGTTTAAATATTTTTCTTTAACGTACAATTAGTTTCTCTTGCAATTATGATTTTGTGAGTCTGAAATCAAAGACAGCTTGCAAAAATGCTAGAAAGGCCTAATTTATGCTCCATCCTTGGCAATGAACATTAAAGTTCGGCAGAAACTTCTGTTTTGGTACATGAATAGTGATGTTCAACACAGCAGGCATAGAAACACAGTTTTTATGTTGGCTTTTTTCTCTCTGTATCCCTGGTTACTTCCTACCTTAAATCCTTTTATGTTTCTGTGTATTTGGGGAATATAAACAGAAATTTGAAACTCACTGTGAGTTAATTTCTCTAACCATTAATTTTCTCCAAGTTATGACTTGCTAGTATTATTGTGAGTACATTGTAGATAATTTAAAAGGCACTGGGATTTAGGGGAGTTGATGGGAGCTAATGAGGAAGCTTCCAAGCAACTGGCATGTGTGAAGGAAATAGAAAGTGTGGTTCATGAAAGAAAACATTGGGTGCATAATGGCCTCCCTTGTCCATCCCCCTGACGGAAAGGGACTGGACACTGGGATCTGTTGGTGCAGGTTAGCGTGCATCAATTTAGCACATGGTTTCATTTCAATACAATATGTAGCTGCAAAGACAAAATTGGAAGGTGTATTTTTATGTATTGCATCTGTAAAACGTCATGCCTGAGAACACGATGTGACTTTCTCCTGGCTTTTCAGTTGTTACATAAAATGCCAGTGCTTTTCAAGGGAGCTGCACAGCTGGCTGCAAATGAGAGGCTGTGTGCTCCATGTTGCTGTTCAGCTAATGAGCTTTGTGCATGCCACACGTGTGTGTATCTGTGTGTGTTTGAAACAAGAACAAAAAACTAGAACCTGACAGTGTTTGTGAGTGCCACTGTACTCTCTGCTTATTAAGATGGATTTGTGGAAACTAAACAATGTGTAATGTTCTTACTCCATTGCTGGAAGACCAGAATTCAAGTCCTGCACAGATCAGAAACAAGTAGTTTTTTTGTATTTTGACTGCTTCAGAGTCTCTATAGGTGTAGCTACATGGTTTTATTTTGTGTGCAGAGATAGCATGCCATATATAGACAGCAGGGAAGGATTGAGAGGGGAAGTGTGAAAAAGCTTTTCATATGTCTTGACAGTGCAACTGCCCGTGACTTTTTTTGTAATGGGTTTAGGAAAATCTTGATGATTGTTTGACCTCTTCTAGTAAGAATACATATTTAAATGAGTCTATTTTGACACACACTGATGTGTCAAAAGAGAACTGAGCTTCAGGTTTGAGTATGCTGATAGTCTTGGTTTCTCTCTAATTTGTGTCTTTAAAAAGTTAATGTCTTAATGGAAGTCTCTTTATTTCATCATCCAGATTAATAGAGAATTGAATTGCAGCTTGCTTTTGCTGTTTATGCATTTTACATGCAGTCTAATTGTGGAATAGTGGCTGAAAAATGTGATCAGGCTTCTTTATATTGTGCCTGAGGGAAAAATGAACAAAATACAGTGGTTGCATGCACTGATGGCAACATTATTGCCTCATAATAGCACCAGGTTAACTTGTCTTATTGCTTGTTAACTTTGTAAGGAATCAATGGCTTGTGATAACTCACTTAGAAGTAAGAAATTGTGGGCAAAATCACTAGAGATCTTGTGAAAAGGATGCGTTTATAATACATCACCCTACTGTGTACTACTGTCAGCTTTGTTTCTGGGAGCAGTCCAGTAAAGTATTCAGTAAATTCTTCAGGCCTCAGTCAGTTTTATTGTGTTATAGATCATCTAATCATATATTTAAAACAAAGTTTCTAACCTGCCTAAACACACCGTCAGCTGGTACCTTGTTTTTACATTTATTCCAGTTTAGGCAGACTGTAAAAAACAGCACCAAGAAATACAAGCTTCTGATTTTTGTAGGAAGGAGTGATTCTGTGGTAAAAAATGTGAGGTGGACCTCAGGGGCAATGTGTGTTCAATTTCTGCTATGGTTTTGGGCTTCCTGTGTTGCAACAGTCATTTTCAACCTCTGTGTGATACTGTGAGATTACCAGTGTGCTCAAAGTAGTTCCTATTGCACAAAATGAAAGGGGTGCCTGCACGGGTGTAGGTTGTGGTCATTCAGTTAATTTAGTTTTATCTGCTGCAGTTGGTAGATAGTTCAGTGTTCCCATGCTTGAATGACCTAGCCAGTACAGTGCAATTAATTTTATGTCTATAGCCATAGACAGTGCCTTTGCTAATTGACACTTCTCAACTGAATTTACCAGCTTCAGCAGAGTATGACACTCTCACACCCTGTGGCTTTCAAGTTGGGGCTGTTTCCTGTCTGCTCAAGGTGGGATGTGTGGCTGGTTCCAGCCTTTGGCTGTCATTGTGGGCTAAGTGCTGAATGACCTCAAGTGTTGTATAGTGGCATTTCTTCAGCGTGTCTGGAGATACACAGTTACCTTCTTTTGCGTAAATACTGTCTGTGTTTATATTCACGAAACACATGCAAGCTGGCTGATGTACAGCAAATGCTGTAGTTGTGGGAACTTGGAGCTCAGCACTACTTGCAAAAGCTGCTTGAGAAGCAAGTATTGGTCCCTGTCAAGTTATATCCCTCAATGTAAGCATTTTGGAAGGCTGAAGGAGGCTGTAATAAACTTTCTTGGGAGGTTCACTTTCCCTTCCAACTGCTAGTGAACTAGCTAATACAAGCTAGATGGATTGTTTTTTAACAGGCATCTTCAGTTCCCTGTGCTCATGAAGGTGGTCAGATATACCTTCCAGTATAATAAAATGCAAAGAACTGGCATGCATACATGTAAATAAACACCAGAAGGAAATTCTGCTTGAAGTCTTCTCTTTTTAAACATTTTGATGTGAGTTGATGGTTTTTCTTTTAAGAGGTTGATGTGGACCATAATATGCTTGCTCTTCATTGTACATACTTCCTCTAGAGGTGTTTCTAAAGTACAGTAAATTGGAATGAGGAGTGTGAGATCTATTATGTAGAAGCAGAGCAGGAGTTCTTACATACTGATGAAGAGGAAATAGCTTTTGGTCTGAGATGTGAGGTTGAGAAGACAGAATTATTTGCCTCCATCTTAGACTTGCCCCAGACTAGAGCTAAACAGTAAATACAAGGAAACTCTGGGAGATCTATAATCCTTCTGCCAAGGAATGCATCTCATTAGCAATTTATGCATATATTGCTACTAATGCTCTCACATTTTTCTGAAGTAGTTATTATATCTTGTCTGAGTTATGGTGCCTGGATGCAGTGACCCAACTTGTCCCTTGTAGCTTTTACATTGTGTGCTGTACTCCATGGTAAATGAGTATTTGCTTTCCAATTCTCACTAGCATTTTTGGCACGGCCTTGTCTCATTATGCTGACTCTAGATAGGGCTTCCAAGAAGAGCAGTGCTGCAGTTCTTAAGCAAGACCTCTACTACCTCTAAACATATAATGTAACAACAAAATAATACAAGTAAGGAATAGCAGAGGCTGCTTGCTTCTTCAAAGCAAATTTTTCAGCGAGTTTTGCTTTGGATATTGGTGGTGATCCTGAAGACAGGCTGTAATTAGGGGTTTTTAACACCAGTGTAATTGTGTCTGTGCCTGGGGGAATTTTGGCCGCTCACTTGCTGTCAGCACAGCTCCCCTGTCATTGGGAGTTGTGGAGAGCTCTGACATGGTATAAAAAGCCTGGGAATTTTCCACGATGTTGTAGTGCCTGTGCATTAGCCAGGGCTAGGTGACAAGTGTGTGGTGAGACAATGTGATGGTGAAAAAGCCTAGATTCTTCTTGTGGTCTCTGTATTTGTTACTACACACTGTGAGACGTAAAAGAAGTGATTTCCCAAAACGAGGCAAATTCAGACACACTACTCATTACAGAACACAAAAAGGGGAGAAGAAACAAGAGAATAAGTTAGAAAGGAGAAATAGTACTAGTCTGCAATGACAGGTGGGGCGGGATATTGAGCTCATTGCTCTGGCATATGTTAAATGCAGTGCAAAATACTGTTTTCCCACAACTGAAAAAAGACCAGACCTGTCATTTGCTTGTGTGCGCAAACGAAGGCTAGCATTAAATGTGTGTGAAAGTTGCAACCCCGTGTCTATATTTGGTTGGGGAAAAAGTAACCCCTTTTTGTTGTTGCTGTTTTCACTTGGCTGTAAATTGCTGCATGATCACTTGTTGGACAGGCAGACGTGTACTGCTTGGTTTTAACATGATGCTGCTTGTTGCTGGTGTGTTGACTCAGGAGGATGTTCAGGCACATGTGGTAGGTATTGCAACCATCCATCCTTGGGTACCAATTCAGGCTGGGCCAGCCAGCTGCCATCCTGCTCAGCAGGCCCCTGGGCTCCCTGCCCCTCACCTTGGTTTTGGGTTACAGTGGATCCCTGGACCCAACTGGGCTCCTTCTCTAGGTGTAGAGTTGCCCACCTGTTTCTAGAGCCACAGCTGGTAACATGGAGCCCCCACCCTGCCCCAGTTTCAGAAGGCTGTGAGCAGACAGGTCTTCAAAACCCTGCATGGGCTTTCCTGTGCCTTTTTTCACTCAAGCCTGTGGTTTTTGTCTGTAACTTGAAGTAGTACCAGGGTCGCTCGAGGCATGCCCCCATGGGTTTTTTTGGGAGCTGAGGAAGTGCCTTCTCTGTTGCTGCAATGAGCTGGAAGTGATGGAAAGGCTAATTACAGACCATCTATTTTGAATCTTTTGCATACAAAGCCACTGAAAATTAAATCAATGTTAAAGCAGCTAGGAATAGGAGAGTCTTAATGGTCTCTATTGTACCTAATTTAGGTTCAATGTTAGTAGGCCCTTGGGTTTTTTCCTCTCTATGAAGTCTTGATCCCAAACCTATTAGAATCAATGAAAGATGGATTGAGTGGCTGCTCTGGCAGAAGTCTGAAAGTGAGGTTTTGGTAGTGCATCCTTTCACCTTCTCTTCCTCTGACCTAAAAGTGAAATAACACTTTTCCCAAAATCTTCTGAGAGCTATTCTTTATGTGTTTGCTGTAAGGGAACAGAAAACACTCTAACTCTTGTGGAGTTGACTTATTTTCCAAATCCTGGATGCAAATTGAAGTAATTTCTACAATAAATTTGATAGGTTTAGGCCAGCTTTTGTAGATGCCTTAGAAGTTTTTTCTTCTCCTGGGAACAAGATTTAAGTGAATTGATTTTGGAATAGAACACACATATATACAAGAGCATTCTTCACCTCATTGCAAAAAGCATTGCCTGTGATAAGAAGGAGAAGATGACTATAAACTTCTCAGTAAATGCTTTTATTTTAAAAAGTAAATATTTTAAAATCTCTGCTTTGTTCTTTTGGTGTTTTTTTTTCAATGAATTGGTGAAAAATTCCATGGTGTGAATGGCTTCTACCAGAAGAGAACGGTGTATTTTTATAATCACCCTGTTGACATACAGAGTCATGGGTCACCAAGCTTTCAGCTATATAATCGATGAAAGCTGTACCTATCCTTAACAAGTGATAACCTGGAGCTGATAACACATCAGGAACTTGGTACTTGAATATCATGATGTCCAATTTTTCTGGTATCTGTGGCAGGGGTGCATTGGATTTTTAATTTTTAAATTCTTTTTCTTGAATAGTAAGAACGTTGTTTGCCCATGTTCGACCTGCTACATTGTCTTCTTATAAGACAGATTGGGCAGATTTGGTTTATACTGGCAGTGTAGTTTTTCATTGTAGTTTTTTTTTAAACTCTGAAAGTAACTTCTGTGATTCTGTTTACACCTAAAAAGTATCAGTATTCTAAGTGGTCTCCAGTAATTTCTTTCATTTGCTTAAAACCAAACAATCTCTAAAACCATTTTCTTCCTTCCAGAAGTGTTTCTAAATTACAACCTTCTTTACTTGCATTTATCTGTTTTTCTTAGTTGGGATCAGAATTTTTCAGTGTTGTTGGTTAGGAATGGCACTCCCCAGTTTAGTGTTCCCACTAAGAAGAAAACCATGCAGCCACTTCCCCCACCACCTTCCTTCATGGGAGAAAAAAGTCAGATTATGGGTTGAGATAAAAACAAATTACTGGAAACAGCCATGAGATAAGAAAACAGACAGTAACAGCAACAATGCTAATAACAAAAATGTACAGAGAGAGGCTGATGTACAGTCAAAATTGCTCATCAAGCCCAGAACCAAAAACCAATGAAAGACAGACCCTCCAGCTGCCATGCTTTCCTGGACTGAAAGCCATTTCTTCTGGATGCCCAAGAGTCCCCTACTTTTGCCGTGAAGCAATGAGGTGTGGTAGTGTGGAACAGCCCAGACACACCGAAGTCTCATGGCTGCTCCTTAAAAATGACTCTGTATAGGCCTAAACCAGGACATACAGTTATGGGTGGATTTTTAGGTTTGTTTTTCCTTGCCCTGAGAGCTTTTAAGCTTTTTTACTTGAAAGTAAAAATGCCATTTTTGTTTGTGTGTTGCACTGAGAATTGTGAAATCTGAGCCTGCCAAGCCCCTGAAATAGCAGCACTCTTTTTTACGGCCCCTCCCTTTTAAGCCTCTTCTGCAGGGGGCCTTAGGGTGCTCCCTGGGGAGTCCCCATGCACTTCACCTAACTCTTGTGTTGGAGGTGGCCTTGAGGATTTGGGTCCATGTTTTATTTCATGCAACTTCTTACTTCTGCTGAGGATGCACAAGAGGAGTTGCTGTACAAGATGGTCTGTACCTTGGCTCCGTTCTGCCCATATACACAGCCATGGGAGGGCAAACTTGAATCTTTAAAGGGACCTTCTCAGCCTTTCCCTTAAACTTTGTGCCAATAAACATCTGGATGTTGGTTTTGATGCAAAGCTGATGTTTCATAGTTGCAGTTTTTGCACCTCTCCAGATTGTCAGGACCTCCCTCCTTTTTCTGTTCAGCCTGTGGCTGTAAATCAGTGATGTCTCACTCTCAGTGCAGATCACACAACCTACTTGCAGTTCTCCATGACCCCTCCTTGCACCTATTTGTTCTGTGTCATCCTGATTCTGTGAGGCTGCCTGTGAAGATTAATTTGCCACTGGTGGAGGTCTGAACAGGCATGGATCTGGTTGCAAGATGAGAACATTATTCTGTTTGTAGTTGACGTTTTCAGATAAATACCAGTCAGCTTTCAACAAACAGCAATTTCGAATTTACTGCAGGAATACAGTATCACTCAAACTGATACAACCATTGGAACTTGTAAACTGTGTTGTTAATTAGACCATGTGTTTTTGATGGAATTTTTAAAGCTATTTAAATTTACATGTCGGGGTTTGAAATTATTAGTTCTCTTTCACATGTTTGACAGATTTGAATGTAATTTAAATTTGAATGTAATTTAAATTTTTTTTTCTTATGGTTGGGCTGCTTTGAAATGTACCTAGGAGGAGAATCTGTGTATTCTTCAGTGATGTGGTTGCCATGTGCTTGTTGAAAAGATATACCTTTCTTTTCAGAAAACTGGGTGGGGTTTATTCACAAAGTTTCCATGGCTGTAAGGAAAGAGGCTTACATTTGAAGATGGCATTTAAATTCAAAAGCACACTGTGCTGATGAACAAAAGGAGGACAGTTTCCCATTTAGCCAGTTTGTGAAAGAGCTCTTCAGGAAGCAAAGGTGTAATTCCCAGCATGTAATAGCATAAAGATAAAAATCCTCCCCTTGCCAGTATATTTTTGCTTATCAACACAAGATGTGACTCTCTATTAGAGAACAGTTACTTCAGATCATGCATGTCTTAGAAAAGCAAATAAAACCAGTAAAAGTAAGAATCTGTGCTTAATAATTTAGAAAACAAATAATTTTATTCTGTTTCTGATCTTCATTTATAGCACCAGCAACAAGTGGTGCAGGCTGTGGAGCGTGCCAAACAAGTGACCATGGCAGAACTGAACGCAATCATTGGGGTATGTGGTCTTTCCATTTTAGCTCTGATAGTGTTTGTAAATAGCTTTTTTTTTCTTTCTCTCTTGCATGAACTCATTTCCATCAGGTGGGCAAAAGTTGTGGGCAGTGGTGAAGTTCAGTAGCTTGATCTTCATAAAAGCTGGTTACTACCTGAAGACTTTTGCTTGCACTGTGCCAAGAAGACTAATGGGGTAATTAATGTCTGTGTTGTATCTATTCCCCAAAGCAGGCTCAAGGTTTTTTTTTGGTTTTTTTTGTTTTGGTGNTATTTGTAACATTGTTTCCTTTGCATACCACCTGCCAGTCTGCTTCTGCAGCCATGGTAACAGGTACCCTTGATATGATAGACTTTTTTCCCATCCTTGCTGCCCGCACCTCTTTTTGCGTGTTGGCTCAAGACTGAGTATTAACCACACTTTTTATTTTTACATTGAAAAATAGCTGTTACTTTAAAAAACAAAAAAAATCCCATCCACACACCAAACCAACCAACCAAAACACTCCCACCAAAAACAACATACCCAAACATACAACCAAGATTGGCAGCAGAAAAACATCCCCACTGTGCCTGTAGGTGTCCTGCTCTTAGTCACCTATAAATACAGGTGCGTGGAACCCCTCTTGTAAAATCTTTACTGACAGTGGTTTAGCCCAGTACAGAGATTTTATAGGTGTGGGCAGCCACAGTGTTTATATTTTATAACTGGAGAAGAGACATAACAGCGAAAATGCTGGCTGTTCACACTACATAAAATAAAGGTGAGAAGTCATAGCTTAATAACACGTTATTCTCTTGTATAATTATGCAGCTGAAGCAAGCAGTTGTTTTAGTTATTCTAATGAAGACACTACAACTGTACTTCATATCTTCTGCATCCTCCCAAATGCTTTTTCTTTTGTGTATAGATTATACAAAAAAGTATTTTTCTTTTTTTATTCAGTGTATCAAACACACTTTGAAATGCTAATTATTCCATTTACTTTCATTAAAATTCCAATTACTGAATGAAGATGTGGATAAGGGTCGCCGAATAATCAATCTGAAGTGAAGATATGGCTTCAATTATGCTTCTGTCTTTTAACAAGGAAATCAGGACTTTCTGATCATTGCTGACAGTAGTTTAGAGCAGCGGTCTGATTGTAGCTTGTTTTTAATAGGCTGTTTCTAACTCTATTTTGTGTACCTCTGACCACAAGAAAGCACTGGTAGTCAATTAGAAATTATAAATGGAAAAGAGCAACCCTTATTTCCTCTGAAGTGCCCGTTAGAAAGAAGGGGCTGAATCAGAGCGCATCGTGTAGAATCATGAATAACATTTGTTGTATGTCTGTTATGCTCCAGTGGGGAGAGTGGGAAATGAATAATTTCCCAATTAGTTTTCATTACCTAACCAAAAATACTGCTTTTTATTAACATTCTTTGCATAAAGTAAGTAGCTAAGGGTTGGCTTCTTTGTTAAAGCTTTTATTCGGGTGTGCTGCATGGGCCTTTGTCGCGTGTGTGTATATGTGCATGTGTGGTTCTGTGTGTAGGTGCACACATATACTTACTTCACAGTCTACCTGTGCACGTTTTTGCCATTCACTTTTGTTTGCATTAGAGAGACTACAAAAAGGAATTTGATTTCTAGTAAAGGAAGCAAGTGTAAACTGTGTGATGTTACGAATACTAGCCATTGCACTAGTTATTTAGATTTGTCCTGCTTTCACTAAACCACACAGAATTAAAAATAAACAGATGAGAAACTTGTCTGGGAGCCTGGCAGTAATTCTGTTGGTCTTCTCCCCGCCAGACAGAAGTAAATTTTCTTTTCTCTTCCTGTCTGAATTTGTCTTTTCATGTCAACTGAAATTCTGTTGTCTCAAACTTCTCTAAACTATCAGACTTTGGGTTTGTGCATTAAAGTCAGCCAGCCCTTGCCTCCCTCACAAGCCTGATTTTTACCTGCTTTTTTTTGCTCAGCTTTTTGTGTTGACTTAGGACATACTGTGTGTTCTTCTTTAATTTTAGAAAAACAGGAGCAATACAGACTGGAAATGAGTACTCATTAGGTTTAAAGATAAGTAATCTCATGCAGTCTTTTAGTGATTATTTTTTTAAAAATGGAACAAACAGGAGCACAAGTTATCTAATAAGCCTCAGATCATGTTGCAAGAATCCCACAACAGTGTTATGTCTGCACTTAGAGAGATTTAAAGTCTGAAAATGTAGCATGGGGCTAGAAAAGGATTGTCGTACTTTGTAAAGTGAATACCAATGAAAATAAAACAAAGAACATAATTGGAAATCATGGGTTTTTTTATATATCTGATTATGTTGTCTTGCGTTATTTTTCTGTTTAGTAAGTCTGGCAGGGTTTGTGTTCTTTTAAGCCTATGGTATTTTAAAAACTTCCAGTGTTTGTTTAACCCATTGAACTGCGTATCAGACAAAAACAGAAGCAGTATTTGGAGTTTTTGAGATAAGATTGTAGCTTAGGTCTCTCTTGGTTTTGCGGGCATCCTATTTGGCTCCCCTCACTCACGCTAAACTCCCTTGGTTCGAACAGAGCAACTCTGGCCTGGAGTTAAAAATGCATGCTTCCAGAATGGAGTGTGGCACAAGGAAAGAATTGAAGGTGCACAGATCATATCTCTCTTTGTGTTTCACATGTATATATTTTTGTATGAATGTGCTCTGATTTAATGGAATCTGATGAAGCACCTTTTAACTTTGCAATATTATTCTATCTTCATTGGTAAATGAACCAAATCACTGATCCATGCAGTTTAAATGCAAAATACTGAAGTGAGCCCGGAACCCAGCGAGACTGCCTGTTCTCCTGACAATAAACTAGTTATGTTTAATGGAATGAAACAGAGTTATAATGACTTCTTTCACAGGTCATGTTCAGTTTAAAACTATTGATGGGCTCAAATAAGTTAAATATCATCTATCATCTTCTGGAGAGATGTAGTGAGAAAAAACTAAACCAAAACTGGGTATATCATAAGCGTGCTGCAGGAGGACTGTAAATCTGCCAGCATCCAGGGTCTACCTCTGGTGTTTGCCATGGGCAGTGCGTTACAGCATTCTTGCTCAGGGCAGTCTGTAGTGCACATCCAGAGCTACTTTCCAGGCTGGGTGTTCCAGGATGAGCAGTGTGATATATCCAGTTGATCTTGTCATGTGTTGTGCTGCTGTGTTTTTACATTAGAATCTGCAAGATTGCACTGTTGGAACAGCGCACATATCGTAGCCTTAAATCAGTAATGTGATCTAATTAGGAATGATGTTTTCATTTCCTGTATTAATAAATTGAGTCGTCTAACTTTCTTAAAATGTTGGGGTTTGTTTTCTTTAATCCATTATACTATACAATTGGAACATGCTGTGTGACTGTGGTTACATTTTAATAAGGGAACCAGGGAATTAACTTGTAACTTTTTAAGAATTGTATCTTTTTAAAATAGTTGTTTTTCAACTGCATTTGGGTAGCAAGGCAGAAATGAAGGCTTGTGTGCCTGCTTATCACATGGAGAGATATAAATGTACCAAAAACTTAAGAACAGGTATGTGCTGGTGTTCAAAGAAAATGCAGTTTAGCACAAGAAATGCTGAACCTCAATTTTTAGCAGTGACATTTTAATGATAGGAAGTCTGCAAAATTATTTGCCATCAATTGTGAAGGCAATAACAAGCCTTGGTGGTTTTTCACACCCTCTGTGTTAAGTGCTTTCAGAATGACAGCGTAAACTGTGTTGGAGAACTCCAAGGAAGTAAAACTGATTAAAATGTTCATGCTTGAATGGTGCTGATGGAATAGTTCATTTGGACTTTCTCTACCTCCTGCAGCTCAAGCTGAAATATTAAAATTCAGTGAATTTAAATCTCTCTCCCCTCAGCTCAGGAAAAAAACATTACATTTTAATAGGTTTTAAACTCATAATTCATTGGTTTGGAGCAGCACTATTAAATCTATTTAAATATTACATGTATTACTAAGGAAATGATTGAAATAATTCTTTTTCTTTACCATTCTATGCATCTGAGTGAAAAAAAGAATGGCTTTGGTTTAATTTTTAAGCATTTTGTTTTATCATGCCAGTTTTATTATCTTCTTAAAAAATAAGCAAATGGCAGTTACTGAAAGAAAGGACTCCTTCTGTCTTGTCACATATAATTACTGTGTTGAAACGTTCCTTCTTAAATGCACTGTTTGTCACAATTTCTACCCCGTGTTTGAGGTCAAGGTGCTTGTTTGACCCAGTTCAAAAGGTCTGTAATTTTTGTTTGCTTTCAAGAGAGAGATTGTTTTACAGCTCTGGAGAACAACAGCTGTTTAGAAAATAGGCATGGAAGCCTTTGGAAGCAGCGTGGTGCAGATAAGTACACGCAACTTGAAATGAAGAGTTGGCCTCAGTGCCTGCCATGATTGCCATGCTGCCGTGTCTAGGGTTGCAGATGCCAAATGCTGCCTAACATGCAGAGGCATCTCCTGCCCCTCTCAGATGGTGTCCTGTTTCTGGCTTGCATGTGTGTGGGTGCTGTGAGGAGGAGCGAGGGTTTTCTACTTGAACCAGTACACACAGTTTGTATGGAAAGAGTTGTTCCTGCCCAGGTGTGTGCATTCAGGAATGGTGGTGTCAGGGAGGGTGAGCAAGGGCAGTTAGAGCAAGTGTGTTGTAGCATGGGGACAACAGTCACTTGTTTCTCCAGCCCATCCATATTGCTCGTTCAAGGTGTGCTAAGCAGTGGCTGAAGCTTAAATTCTGTAAAACAAGTTGGTCTGCTGTATATTGCGCAGGTTGTTAAAGTGGGACAACAGAGGTTGACTTAATAGTTATATGCTTCGAGTTATGTTTATTGGTGTGCTCTAAAGAAATGTTGAAATTCATTGCTCCCCATTTAATTACTCTTGTTTGCTGATTTTTTATTGAGTCAGGGATATTGTCCTGCAAATATTTTGATCCTGCCTAGAGTCTGAAATTGATTTGTAGAAGGCTTTTGGGTGAGCACTTTTGGTTTTGAATTATTCACCTGAAGTCTGGCTAAGTTAAAAACACCCTGTTTTATGGTTGCAAAGAGGTGTTTTTGAGGAATTTGTCATCTTGTTCTTTTATTCCCCTGTGCCAGCCTCAGAGAGAGCCTTGAAGGTGAGGTCTGATTTAAATAAATCTCTTCCGTATGCATTTCTTCATTTAAAGAAACTGAAAATGATCCATTTAGGAATTTTTGAGGGAATTAATTGATTCCAAATAATAATTTGGAAATTTTAATTTTTAAATTAAATGGTAAATAATTTCCAGGTTCTATATTGCCGAGGATGGGTTTTAAATACTGGTGCTACTCTTGGAGCGGGCTGCCACTGTCTTCTGCATTTTGTCCTATTTTCAGTAACTACTTGAATTTATATTGGTCTATCACTGTGTGAGCAGTCAGTAGCGTTGCAGTGTGAAGTGCTGACCACTTAGGGCATCTCACTGCCAATATGCTGGTGCCAGAGGCCTTT
Organism: Peucedramus taeniatus; assembly: GCA_013400575.1. Classification (NCBI taxonomy): domain Eukaryota; kingdom Metazoa; phylum Chordata; class Aves; order Passeriformes; family Fringillidae; genus Peucedramus; species Peucedramus taeniatus. Next base: position 21,980 of record WBNO01019985.1, read on the forward strand.
GCTCATTCTGCTTAACTAAACGCGTATGACACGAGTGTTGTGGCTCACACACTTGATCTCATCAGGCAGAAGAGCTGACGTTGGCCTCCATGTTTCTCCAAGGTTTTCTCAAGGTTTTACAAACGCTGGTATCAAAGCTGTGTGTCCACTGTATCTTCTTTTTTAAATTAGGGTTAATCAGTGCAGATGTGAAGAGTTGTGTGGAGAATTTTTGTGTTATTCTGTAGCATGAATGCATGCAAAATTTTATTTATGAATTACGTTTGTGTGGTTTCACTTCACACGCTCTAGAAAACAGATAATACTTTTGCCAGCGATGTCTGTACTCCAGTAAGTGGAAGCTGTTGCCAACCATATACAGATGTGTTGTGTTCCATCTTGGTCTATTATATGCTGTATATTGCCTTCAGTGATAGCTTTATATCAGTTCTCTGGAAAAAATTAAAAAGTCTATCTGTTTGGTTTTAAAGTATTGTGAAGACAGGGATTTTCCAAAACCGCTTGACTGCAAAATCAATTTATGTACTCAGTGGCAATGCTTTCTATTTAAGTAGGTACCCTTACTTTACAGTATGGCCTAAAGAAAGGTGCTACTGTATCATGGTTTCATACTACAAGAGTTCCGATACCACCCCTAAACATGGTCATATATTTGCCACCTAGACTTCTTCCCAGCTACTTTTAGGCTGCTACCTAGAGCAATGAATGAGGACCAGGACTGTATTGTAGAGTGGATCAGTTAAATATTTGCATTGCTTCAGGTTGGTGGATAGTACTTTTCATGTCTTCAGTCCTAAATGTAGGACCAGAGCAAGGGCTCTAGTGCTTAACTGGGAGGGACACTTAAGTACTGCATAAGTAGAGTATTTCAACATGTTGAGTCCATCCATGAGAAAGGAATTTAGGAGGTCTTAAATTCTTACGTTGTCTGATATTTCAGAATGTTGCTCAGTGAATTCTTCACAGTCATGTCCTTGGGTATATGAATGCATCACAAACACTGATGAACAAACTCAAGGAATGTTTGTGGAACAGGTGTCTACTGCTTTCCCTGTTATTCTTTTTAAATAGGCTAAGGCAAAAAGAACAAGTGGACCTTCCACAGTCTTGGGGTGACTTGATCCTTGTCAAGACCTTCCTTTATCAAAGCCAGTGTAACTGGAAGACTGCACTAAAGCAAAAGAATGCACTTTAAATTTCAGTTACCTGGCTAATGGGCACTACATTAAAGAGGCAGAACACTACATCTCACAGTGATATCTGCTTGGAGAGAGGTAGTGGTGTCCACGCGTCCTAGCACTTGTAGGAAGAGGCTGCTCACCTCCGAGAAGAGCAGGCATTGCAGTCCTCTGCACAGGACCACATCTGCACCAGAAATGGCCATCTTTAAAGACACAGAATGGGTTGGAAAGAATGGATCAGTCTGCGCAACCCAGGTTTTTATCCCAAGGAAAGACAACTTGCTGAAATCCAACACAGTGTGTTCTTGTGTGCTGTAAGCATGATGAAACATGGTGTTAGCACTTAGAGTTAAGGAATCTCTGCTTCTCAGTAATTGCTGTGTAGAAATTTGACTTGGTAAAGATTGACTTGATAAGTTGCATTGGAGAAATATATCTGTGAGATACATAAAATGCATCTATTTTATACTGGTATTACATGGCTCTAAAACCATACCTTGTGAGGAATCTTAGAAGTGAATTATAGCTGCCACATTTAAAAGCTCTGGTAATAGAATTGCGTACAGATTTAGCCACTTGAATCTCTCTGTGACCAGTGCCATTGCTTAACTTCTAGCTTCTAGTATGGTTTGTGATACATCTCAGATGATAACTTTTTTCACTTTTTAGCCCATGGTTTCAGAAACTATTTACTGTGGTGACCGTAGAAGGTTATTTACAAGTCTGCTGGGAAAAGCACAGACATTACTCTCATTTCTAAAGGAAAGGACCAAAAGGTACAAGGTCTCAACAGAGATACTGTCTTTTTACTGTTAGTCCAGAGGAGAAAAAAAAATCTCTTCCCAGTGTCTGTGGATAGGACATTAGTGGAGCATTTGGTAAATAAGATACCTGAACCAGTGTGCACCTACTTAGCCAGAGATTAATTTTTCCATCTGTTTATACATAGCAGAAAATACCCATTTGCTGCCATTTTTATTTTTTGCACTGGTCTGTGTGAAAAGGTTTTGAAGCAGAGGTTTGGTATGTCAAGGCACATATCACACCACTGGCACTCCTCATGGCAAGACCTTTAGCTTACGATTTGTGCTTTCTAGCTTCTCTGGCAGATGTGGATTTTCTTTACCTTAGAAAGAAATTGATGGGGGAGAAAGAAGAAGAGAGTTTTAAGTTGTGTGATTTATATGTGAATTTCTGCCCTTTATTAAATGATAATAGAAAGTGATTCTGAAGAATTTAATTCTTCCTCCCTTCACCTCCAGTGTGAAATTGAGGTGAAGTCCTGGAATCAGAAGAAGGAACTACTGAACTCTAAAACTGTGGGAAGGTGAACTTAGCCTTTTGCAGAGGACTAGGTTTTTCCCTTCTTAAGATTCTGTCTGATTTTTGGCCATGAATCTTTTATTTGTTAGTAGGTTATATTAATTTTTGTCCTCTACCTATGCTGTTTTGCTGGGTGAAAAATAGTTGTTAGAGTGGAAGGGAGGACAAATGGTGAAACATGTATCCTGACAGATATTCCCATATATATGATTAAGAACGGAAATGTGCTCTGCATATATTGCCTTTCATCTCACAATATGATTTGGGAGATGACTTTTTGTTCCTAGATCACTTAAAAGATCTTTGAGGCAATTTGTAGAGATATGATTCTGATGGTTTCTTTGTTATTTATGTAGGAGCTCTAAATGCTCCTTTTCTGATTAATGACAGCTATTGATTTTTTTCCTTCCCCCCATAGTTTTGTCAGCAGAGCTTACTTTCCTTCTGTGGAATCAGCATCCTCAAAGACAGAAATTGCTGAATTTTAGAGAGCAAGTAGCATGGCATTTAATTCTTAAAAAAAAAAAAAAGAAGAAAAAAAGCACTATTATTATCCTTATTATTATTACTAGTCTGCTGCATATTCTCTCTCCTTTTTCATAATTTTTCATTCTTATTCCTAGATTCTTAAGGTCTGTATTCATTCCTCTTTGTGAACAGACGCATCCAAATTTTCTAGTAGATCAGTTTCATCTGAGCACTTAGAGTTTCCACTAATTGCTGATACATTTCATAGAACCACAGATTTTTTTTTTTATGTTGGAAAAGACTTCTAAGATCGTTGAATCCAACCATCAGACCAGCAGCACTGTGTTCACAATTAAATCATGTTCCTAGGTGCCACATCCTGAAGTTTTTCTGTGTGCTTCCCCAGGTATGGTGGTTCCACCACCTCCCTGGGCAGCCTGTTCTGATGCATGACCATGTTTTCAGTGAAGAGGCTTTTCCTAATATCCAATCTAAACCTTCACTGGCATAACTTGAGGCCGTTTCCTCTCATCCAATAGCTAGCTGTCTGGAAAAAGAGACTGACTTATGCTGCACTTTTTCCACCTCTCAGGTCTCCAGCCACTCTGCCTCAAGCCTGTAGCACTGCATGGGACTGTCATGACTTGGTCTTGTTGAACCTTATACCATTAGCCTTGGCTCATTGATCCAGCCAAGAATCCTCAGCAGAGCCTTCCTGCCCTCCTGCCCAACGTGGTGTCATCTGCCAGCTGACTGAGGGGACACTCAATCCCCTTGTCCAGTTTGTCAGTAAGGATATTCTGCAGAGTTGTCTTCAACACTGGGCCCTGGGCTGCCAGCTGGTGTAACTGTTCACCAGCACTGCAGCCCAACCATCCCATCACTATGCCCACCAAAGACTGCACTCATCCACACCATGGGAAGCCAGTTTCTCCAAGAGATTGCTTTGAGAAAAGGTGTCAAAAGCTTTACTAAAATCCATGTAGACAACATCTACAGGATGTGGAGGATGTGCCTTTCATAAACCCATGCTGGCTGGGCCAAGATGGCCTCTGACCACCACCTCCCTCACTAATCCTTGTCTGTTCACAAGCAGCAGCTCCAGTGAGGCACCAGCCCTTGTTGTCTCCCTCATCTCTACTGTGTCAGGAAATTGTCCTCCAGGAACCTCCTGGACTGTTTCCTCTCAGTTGTCTTATATTTCCAGCAGACATCTTGTAAGTTGAAATCCCTTATGAGAGGAAGGGCCTGTGATTGTGAGAATTCTGCTAGCTGCTTATAAAATATTTAATCTGCCTCTTCATCTTCGTCTGTAGTAGGATTCCCACCAGGATATTTCCTTTTACTCTGGGTACTGTAATAATTTTCAAAATGCTCACTCTCCCTTAAAAGAGTAAGGGTAGTAATTTGTTTTAGTCTGCATCAGTACCACTGTTTCAAACCCATTATATGGTATATATCCATATAGCTCCAGAACCATTCCATTGGAGAAACTGCTATATGACTTTCTTTGTGGGTTGTTTTAGTGTCTTGTATCATAACATCAGAAAAACTTTTTTTTTGTTTTTTAAATATCTGCCAGCAGAGAGAGAACAGCACAAAGGAAGTACATACAGTGCGGATCACATCAAGGGTGTGAACAGGCACAACAGATAAAAATTCATATCATCTTAAGTACACTTGTAACTGTATGTGCCAAAGAATTGCCTTTGCTGGTTTTCAAACCACTGACATTGATATTGTGTACTCTTGAGCCATTGTTGTTATGTCTTTGTTTCCTCTTCATTTTGTGTTCTGTTTTGTCTGTATGCTATCTTACTAATGATACACTCTGAGCAGCCAACCACATCACTTAACTTGTTTCAAACAAACAGTGATGCTATTTGATTCTGATTTTTTGAGGTCCTCTCCCAGCAGTGTTGCAGGTATGAGTAGTGAAAAATATGGGTAAAATATGAAAGAGAAAATACCTTTTTTGAGACAATAATTTGTTAACATTAGAAATGTCTTCAGGTTAGAGTAGTATGTTCAGGTTGTTTGAGTCATGGCTGTGACTTCTCAGGGTCTGTAAGAGGGAACGTGGTAGATTACTGCAACACAGAGCTGCTTGGAAAGTATCCAGTAAAAATTTGAACCTCTTCCAGGAAAATAGGCTTTGAATGTGCTGACTATAACAAGAGAGCATTCAAAGCTAATTTGTTAGTGGGTTTGTTATCACATTTTACTTAAAAGTTGATCTCTTAAAATGTGTTGGGAAAAGAATTGAGCTAAGCATCAACATTTAGAATGGTGGTTCTAAAAATTACTGTTACTCAGATAAAAACCTTCAGCAAATCTTTTTTACCTATTTGTGTACATGGGACTTCGGAGTTATTTTATTCCTTACTTTAGACAGCCTAGAAGAATATACAGAAAAGAAAATACCATTAGTAGCAGCCAGATGTTATCTTTATTTGACATGTGTTAATGTGTTTTGAAAGCTTTACTTCAGTTTTTACTACTCAGCTGATTTAAATTATCATCTTCCTAAACTTATTACTAAAAAGAATGCAGTCTTCTTTTTTGGCTTCTTTCTGATTGCTGTGTTTACCCTGTGCTCTTATATTTTGTGTGAGTTGAATGCTCCTTAAAAACATTGCAATCTATTTTGTAATTCCATAGGGTGTATTTCTTGCTAGTAACTGTTGATGGTTTTATTTTCAAATAATTCTGGAAAATTTACAGCTTCATAAAGTCTGCCTTTCCAAGTTTTCACCTATTATGCATTAATGCTGAAGATGTGTGCTTGACTTTATGCATACTGTAGTCAACTGTGATGGGATTGTCTGAAGTTAACCGCATGCTACATGTGCTAAGAGTTCATAAATAACATGACCAAAGGTAACAAATTAAAGGGAAGATGGAGAAGAGAAGAGAAGGCATTACAGCAACTTCAAAAAAATTATGTAGTTGCTCAGTTGGCTCATTTTCAGGCTTTTCTTGCAAGTTTTTAAATTGTGTCAGGTTTTATGATCTAAATTCATGCTACAGGCAGAAACAAGTGTGAACTTTCTTCCATAGTGGAATATTTCTTTGTGTGGAGACTAACTATCTCCATACTTACTCCTCCATAAATTTGGCATTTTGATGACTAGAGGAGGTCACCCTTTTTACCACTATGAAGCATTAATCTCATGCTCAGTGGGCTAAGGAATTGCCCATTTTTCTATAACTTCCCATTTAAAGAAATAGCTGCATGTAGGCCACCTGATGCTCACCAATGATGCCTATAAGCAACAGAAAAACAAAGTCAAGCTGTCATTGTGTGAGTATTTGAATAGAGTAATAGTTTTGAAAAGCTTGGAAAGAACAGAGATGTCACTTCGTCTTTACCTTCTTGACTAAGCCTATTAGCAAACAGCACTAATTACGTGATTATATACTTTTATTTCCTTTTCTGCTTCTATATTTTGTGAGCAAAAGCCTACCCAGTGTTTCACTTGAATTTGCTTCCTTTCTGGTTTTGGACCAGTGCCTTATTTTTGGTGTTCAGCATTGCTCCTTGTATTGGAGGAGGTCATAGTCTTTCCCATACCAATGCAGTCCTACTCCACGATCCTCCTTCTGTTGTTGAAGTTTTACTCCCACCCCATCTAACAGTATGCAACAATATTATCCTTGTGTGGCATGGAATGTGGGGCTATGGTGAAATTTTGGGTACCAGTTTTTATACCAAAGCATTTTCCTTCTGCTGTTAATAAGTGACTTAAGGACAACAAAATTCTGTTGTATCAGTGAATGACACTTTGTCACTTCTGAGGCCATGTTCTTACGAGATTTCAGGTTCCCATTACTTCTAATGGAAGAATTTGGTCTCTTCAGAAAAGTTCTCTATGGCAGAAAGGCTCTGGGTTTGTTTTTTTAATTCTCCACTCTCTGCAGTGATTTTCAGAGCTCTCTGCAATTCAACTTGCAGTGAAAACACATTGATTCCTGGGCAAAAGGGACTGGGGCAGCCCAGCTGTTCTGGGTGATCTCAAGCTGCTAAGCTACTACTCTTAAAGACCATATTATGTCTGAGAGTCATCAGTGATATTCAGCACATCCAAGCTTCAGTCTGTGCTGTTGTCTTGCTGAGCTATGTAGAGAGATTCCTAACAAAGAGAAGTAAAAAAGGGTATTACATTCACAGTGCGTTTTTCTTCCAGCTCTTTGGAAACCATCCTATGTCAATAGAGGAGGTCATATAATGCAAATTGGGTAGGTCAGTAGGCAGATCTGTATGGATTGTACAGTAGTGTGTAATGAGTGTTCCTCTTCAGTTGACAATATAATAGTTAACAAGGGGAAAGCTCACTGTTGATATTCTCAGGCTCTTCTCAAAGTCTTTGCTTTAAGCCACTGGCAGATTCAGAGAGAGATCTTCATGCAGTGGTTTATAGCACATTCTCAAACAGGGAATTCCTTGTTCAAAACCAGGTAGCAGAACACAGATTATTTCGTTCATCCCTTTTCTTTTGCTCATTCTTCTCCTTCCTCCCCAAGTCAGGCATACCAGCTTGTTGTAAGGCAGCCCCGTTCAAACCCTGAAGCTAAACAATACACTATTTTCTCTTGCTTTGTTTCATTGTAGTTAATTTAATATTCTGAAGAATGAAGCATACTGCCATAAGAGCATCAAGCAAACAAAATGGGTTTGATACGTTCTACAAGAAGGAACACCTGCTGGAACGACATGGGTTCGCAAGCAGGAAAAAGATTTACCCTTTCCTTCTTCTTCCACTTGGAAGAATGTTCTTTCTGGGTTTTTGTTCATTTCATTTTGATTTTTGTGTCTGCTCCCCCCCACCCTTTCATATTTTTATTCCCCCATAGCTTTCTTGTAGATCATTGCCCTACTTTCTCTGATATACTGGTCTGGATTAGATGATGTGTGCATGCCACTGCCAGTCTGATTCCACTGCATGAGGTTTATTTCCAAGAAGAAGAGAAGGATCTGTACTTTCAGGGTGGGGTGTCAAGGGAGGTATGTGTGCAGTGTGCTGCAAGGGTTATCTAGTGTGCTGTGACTTGCAGCCTTTCACTTTCAGCTCACCCTTGTAAGTTAGTAAGTAAGGTCTCAAGTCTTAGAAGTTTAAAGTGGAATGGTTTTATGCAAAGCAAGTTAAGTTTTTATTTCTTCAAAAGTCCTGTGTACAGACATGCAGGTGGGAGAGAACAATCCTAGAGGACTTAGGATTTGATGTACCCTGAGCACTAGCTGCTTGAAAATGAAAAGAAAATTTCAGGGGTAATCTGGTTATTCTCTGAACAGAAATTAGTTGGATGGTTAGTGTGTAAGCCTTAGATCTGAACAGATCTCTCTTGGGATGCATTCAACTAAACTTTTTCACGTGTTTGGTTTTTGTTGTTGATTTGTCAGGGTTTTTTTCCGCTGCCTTCCCAACGAATAGCAACAGTCTATCTACCCCACAGTGGTTAGTGTAGCACAGAGCTTGATGCAGCCCTGGTTGAGGTCAAGCACTCCAATTCGAACCTCTCAAGGGCTTTCTCTATGTGTTGCCAGTGTACTGGTAAAAATGACTTTAAACTCTTGTCAGTGCAGTTACTGGTGCATGCATCACAGTCCCACTCAAATAAACCTGTCACAACACAGAGTCAGCAGCTAGAGAAAAGTACAAGGGCAGGCCTCTAGCTTTTCATTCGAGCATCACTAAACGTGCACAGAGTGCCCAATTATTTCAGCATTATTGAGCAAGCCTACAGGAGGACCCAAGCCTTGCTACATTAGATTTTCTTTAGTAATTTGCTCAAGTACCGCTGAGGACACTTAAAGGGCTTAAAACGGTGGCTGCAACCAGTTTCCTTTTCTGGATTGTTAATTCAGGTTTTCTCTTTCAAATTAACTTTCACTGCATGCTGTGCAATAGCGCTGGGAGAACTGTTTAACACTAATTTTCTCAATTTTCAGCTTTTTTTTTTCATTATATAACTGCTTTTACAGTTACATATGTTTTGATTAGATGTGTACATGGCGTGTTTCTACTAGAAAGAGAAAAGCATAATACTTCTATCAAAAAATTAAAAACTCACCAAAACGGTAACATTCATTTGCCTTTTTTTTTAATTTTTGTTGTTGTTTTCCAGTTTAATCTGAGTTTTACCAAATATGTTGTGTCCAAACATCTGAACATTTTTAAGGCACCAGGATGTTTGTGAGCATTGATATCTTGGATTGATCAGATGCATTGATTGATCTTATCAGTCACCATTGATGTAGGTGATCAATCACACAATCGCTAACTCCCTGAACAAATTCAATATCTGTGTTTTGTTTTTCACAGCAGCAACAACTCCAGGCCCAGCACTTGTCACACGGACATGGTCTTCCCGTGCCGCTCACTCCGCACCCCTCAGGCTTGCAGCCTCCAGCCATCCCACCCATTGGCAGCAGTGCTGGTCTCCTGGCACTCTCCAGTGCACTGGGGGGGCAGTCCCACCTCCCAATTAAAGACGAGAAGAAGCACCATGATAATGATCACCAAAGAGGTAGGCGCTGTCAAAGGAGTGTGTGGCTTCATTTCCCTTTTTTTTTTTTTTTTAAATTCTCCTGTTTAAGGCAAACAAAGGGAATGTAGGGAAGAGGAATTTTTAGAAGAGTTCCTAGCTAATTACTTTAGTGTTTATTATCTAGCAGTAGCCAGAAGTTGTGTTCAAATGCTAGAAATCCAGTTTTATAAATCTGGATGTACAGCATTAATAATTAACTGTACAGAAAAGTTAACATCTGTGCAATTTATTATTTAACAGACATCAGGATTCTTTCTTCAGAGTATGATAAATGTATAATTTTATGTAAACTAACTAGTATTTTTCTCTTTCTCTCTTCCTCCACATGCCCATCCCCTGCCACCATATCTCCCCCTCCTTACGCACGGGGGCTGCTCTGCATGCAGACAGAGACTCCATCAAGGTAGGATTCCATTTCGTAGGTGTAAAGGGTAGCTTGACAGAGCTGCGTGAACACTGCATTTTTCTGAAGTGTGACACAGAATGGTGGAAAAAGTCAAAAAACGGAACTGGCTTGTGATGCTTTTGTTGATTGGCAGCACCCTGCATAGCCTGTGTGTCCTATTTAGGCAATGGCTGGTAGTGGGGCAGCTAGGATTGCAAGCAACATGCTGACCAGTGAGTTTACTGGAACAGCATTGAGGCTGTTGTTGGGTGGAAAGAAAGATCTGCCCAGGGTCTGTGTCCAAGCTTTTGAGACAGAAATAATAAGCCAGTAGTCTTAAGTCATTTGGACCGTGTATATTGTAATTCTGATATTTCTTTATAATGCAGTTGAGGAAGGTGTCATGGTTTGATGCTGGCACAATGCCAGTGCCCCCCATGAAAGTATATTTTCCCTAGTGATTGCTGTGAGATGTGACCAGAAATAGAGCAAAGCAGGCTTAAGCTTAAGAAAAAAAAAACTTTATTAACACACAACTATAATAGAAAGAACACATATACAAAACTCACAATGAAAACCTTCCAAAACATTCCTCCTCCCCCCAGCCAATTTCCCACAGAACACAGTATGATAAATTCTTGGATTATCAATCAAGTTACCACCCCTCAGATAATCAATTCTCAGTTCATCAATGGAGAGAGGAGTCTCTCTCTCTTGTACCATAGTCTTCCCCAGGAAACACAGTTGAGACCTCTTGTGTTTCCATGTCACACTTGGCACTGCCCGGAATCTGCCATCGTGGCAGCCTCCTCCCATGCACAGTGCTCTCACCACTGTACATGGACCAGAACTGCTTCTAGGGTTCCCCTTGTAAGGATGCTCTGCCCAGTTCTGAAAAAGCAACAGTCTCTCACTTTCGGGACATCAGTCCTCCCCACATTCACCCCCTGGGGATGAGGGGTCTATTCTTCTTCCCTGAAGACAGAGGGCACCACCACACCCTCCTCATCCTTCTCTGTTCACTCCTTCACCACACTCTCTCAGCTCCAAGACATTGCCTTCCCCTAAATGCAGTGTCTGTTACAGGGAAATAAAATGGTTTCATCCGTGGCTATACAAGAGAAAAGTCCAGCCAAAGCCCACTCCATCATCTCTTCCCACCTAGGAGTCTTCTCAACTTCTTCTGACGTCTTTCGCTTCTCAACCCTTCACCACACTGGCCCATTTCCTTTTATCTTGTTCAGATAAAGGAAGATTAGTGTTCTGTAAAGTTTTCATTGTTCCAGAGAAGGGTTAAAGTCTGGGGCTCTCACGGCTGGGCACCTCCCGCTTCTCCTTCTCGATCGTGCTGCCAGCACATGTTATCAGCTTTCAAGATAGCACAGGCACATTCTCTCTCTCTCTCTCTCTCTCCCTCTGGTGCTGCCCTGCAGGGACTCCGGCTTCCCCTCCCCACCCAGCCTGCGGCTGGGCAAGGGAGGTTCAGACCTCTTCACCCACCAGAACGCAGAGCGCTTCCCTGTGGGCGTTCTCTGCTTTTAACCCCCTGTGTTCTCAGAGGCGTATCCATGTCCTCAGTGGCCACACCAGGTGCCAGTATTCAAATCTGATCACTGATTGGTTTTGGCTACAACTTCCCAAAAACTCACTTCCTGGTCAACCCAGGACAGAAGGAGAGCTCTGTCAGTTACAGGGGGAGACGCGGGGTGCTGCCTGCTGTCCTGTAGTTGGAGGGGAGTGAGCTGCCCTTCCCTCTGCCCTGATGAATGTGGTACTGAATCTTGCACTGAGGATTCTGCCTTCCTTTTCCAAAAATTAATTTTCTGGTTCTGAGTGACTCTGCAGCATACCTGTATCCCATGTAAGGTGGTGTTCATAGGTAGATGTAATAACATACCTTGCAACTTGTATAATTTTGAGCATTCAGGAATAGATACAAGTATGATTCAGTGACATGTGATGCTTTTCCATACTGATAGCCATCAGAGTCTCTCAGGGACTCCTGGGGTTTTAATACTGCAGATGGAGAGGTGTGTGTTAGCCCTGTCCTCTTCCTTGATGGGTCTGCTCTCCTAGTTTGCACGGTTTTCAGAAACACAAGATCAAGCCTTATTAGGTGCTGCTGAGTGTGAAAAGGAAGGTACACTTCTCTCAGAAATGGCAAGACCTGTACCAATCTTATGGAGCACTTAGAAACAGTTTTTTTCTACTGGTGCTTTTTTTAGGAAGATATATTCTTGGGGTTGGGGAAGTGATTGAAGAGATGTTCACAGCATGAGTCTAGCGTGCATTAGACAAGTTTAGCAGGATCTTGTCAGGCAGATATTACTAGTGTTCCCTTTATGGTGTTGGGAGAAGCATGGTTCTGGGCATTGGCTTTGCCCTCAGCTAGAGACCTGTCCATCCAGGGTTGACACAAGGGTTCTTTGGCAACTACAGATGGAGACGTGTCCCACAGCCTATCCCAGCACACCCATTCTGCCGCTGGCACTCCTGACATGTCCCAGCCAAGCGCAACTGAGCCAATAGTTGTCAGTTTTGCTGTTACACACATGGCTCTGCATAACAACCAGGAGCTGACAGGAACTGTCAGTTTTCACCGTGAGCAGCAAAGGCACTGAAGCTGTCTATCTGCTGACATAAGACAACAGCGTGTTGGATTTCACTTCAGCCTCTTTGTCATGAGGGCTGGAAACTGCTAATACTGCTTAACGCGATGAGGCGGGAGCACGCGTTAATGACGATTTCCCTCCAACACCCACTCTTCCTGTGAACAGATAAGTTTAGTGCATTTTCCTTTTTCTTGCACTCAAACTAACAAATGGAAGTGACGGGTAGATACCTAACGGTGAGAGCACAAACGTATGTGGTTTCTTGAGTGAGTTTACTTACCCATACAGTTGGAATCGTGATGATTTCATTCAAGAAGATGACTGAGGAGAACTGCTAATATATGCCATTCACTGTTTCTAAACAATATATGCTAGCCATGTTTCTGTAATATTTGTGAGGCGTTGGGGTGTTTATGCTGGCGTGGATGTTAGGGGGAGCATTTGTACTGAAAAGGCTGATTTTGTCTGGGATTGATTCAAAAGTGCTGTTACTCATACAGCTTCCAGAAGGAAAGAAGGGCATCTACTTTGTGCAGTTTACTTTGAAATGATAAGTAGATGTTTGTCTTGCACGGTGCTCAGGTTGTGAATTGGCTTGTGTGTCAGCATTATGGGGCTTACTGCCAGCTTTGCAAGGTGAAATAGTTTGCTAATTTCCTTAAATGTTTTCAGTGATGCCCAGAGTAGCAGTTAGTTGCTTGTTCAATCGATCCCTCCTCCCTTAAGTGGTTCCCGCTTAAGAGAGGCTTTTTATGATTGTCTTCTCTGTGACTTGAGACTGTTTTTGTCAGCCAGAACCAGCTGGAGTCTGTGTGCTTGTATGAAATAATTTATTCATGCAGGATAATGCTCCTTAACATTTAACAGGTGATGAACGTGACATAAATTTCCTTCTTCCTTTTAATTTTTCCCTTTCCTCTTCCAATGTGCAAACAGGCAGGCTCTGGTACTCTAAATAGTAAGTAATTTTTGGCCATCTGTCAAAAGGAAATTTCAATACAAATTTAAATTAATGATGCCTGAAATTTTTTATAGCTCCTCTAAAAGCCTCTAATGTGCAGAAAATTCTGAATCTGCTGGTAGTAATTAGTGTAGCATGTAATGAGGATATGGGCAATGTTATACAGCCCCAGTGTAACGTTTTGATATGGTAGCAAAATTTTGATTTATATAAGGTTGTGCCTGGGTTTAATTGTGAGAGACACTTTAAAGTGTTTTCTTGCTGATATAGATTATTAAGCAGGGTGGATTTTAAAATAGCTCATGAAGTGTAAATTTACGCTTTAGTGTGCAATTCAGATAACAAAGGTACAGTACCCATTTCTACAAAGAAAAGAATTTGGCTGAAATGACCCGTTTCTTACCACTACTTACAGTGCTTTGGATTTGCTGGGCAGTTTTCTTACTGAAACTTGCTGTCTCTAGCTGTGCTAGTTCTGACTCTCCTCTTAGTTCAGGCCAGGAAAAGGCAGTTTGCTTCACTCTACCAAATGTGACGTGTTACTCCTGATCCCGCCCAGCACCTCCCTGGAGTGAGTAGTTCACTGCTGAAACTGAGTAGTCACCTTCAGGTAACATGAGACTATCCAGGAGCTGTTCCTAAATAATACATCAGCAGTGACACAGCAAGCTCTGTGGAAAAGGGCAGCTTTGGGAGCTCTTTGATTTCTTCTTGGATCCAGTCCTCCAAATCCTTTGCAAAGTTTGAAGTATGGGAAAATTCTAAACGCAGTAAACTGGGTCATGGGAGCGCTCTTTGTGCAGTGGCAAGACTGTGGAGAGGACAAAAGGAAGGGAAGGGTGGCATGTGCCAGGGCTCTGCTCAAAGTGCAGCCCTGGCTTAAGGGCTCTGAGGGAATATAATGTGTTTAGACAAAAAGACAAACAGCTCTGCAGTTAACTGAACAGCTTTTCATGGAGGACTTGGTGTGTCTCCTTTTCAAAGCCATAAAACTTCTATTTTAAAAAGAGGTAAAAAAAAAAAACCAAAATGAAAAGGATTATTATTTTAAGTGGCTTCTTTCTTGCAAATTGCACTGCACAAGTTTTTTTCCATCTCCTGTGAGAACTCTTGGTGCAGGAGGCATGTCCTTGTTTCCAGCTCTGGTATCATCTCTGGGACAAATGCGGCAAAAGTTTCTCTGGTGCCTAACAAAGTTCCTTTTCTAATACATTCCCTTTGGAGAGGTTATGAAAACATCTTGTGTAAGAAAGCTCCACCTGACAGAAAGTAGTGTTGTGCTGGCACTCTCTTCCCATAACTTTCAGTGCAGCAAATGGAGTGAAGGAGCTCCGAGATGCTGGCCAGGCTGTGTGCCTGCCAAAGGTAGCCTGGATGTCCCTGAGCAGATTGTTCAAGAACCTCAGAGTCTCCTGAAACGTGTGAATCACGCACAGGATACAATATGTTACTTTTTATCACTTCTAACAGATCTCTTGTTCTTTATATACCTGTTAGGTATTGCCTTTCTTTTGGACTTGGTTGGTTTGTTTCTTTGGGTTGTTTTTTGGTTGTTGGGGTTTTTTTCTTTATCTGATTTTTAAATTATTTGAGGCAGAGATTATACCTATAGTGAGACTTGCCAAGGTGATGAAACCTTTTTCATTTTGATCTGTTTCAACAGCACCAAGTGCCAATAATTGAAAACTGCAGTCTTGTGACAGGAATAAAACAGCTAGTTTGAGATTCCTCTGGGGAGAAGAATAGAATTTTAGAAGAAAAGATCTGAAATAATGCATCAAATGCAGCTTCGGGGTGGATTTCTGGCCAAGATGCTGGTAAATTGGGAGAAGTCTGTGAGGGCAAATTAAACTGAATTTAGAAATAAAATTACTTTTGCCTTAATCTGTGTGAAAGCTAATAATTACACATGTGAGCGATACAGGGAAAGTGGATGGATGCGATTCCCACGTTCCATTTACATTTGTGGTAGCAGGTGCTCCAGTGCTTCTCAAGCTGTTAGCCACTATTGCATGTTTAGACCTCTTTTCATTTAGTTGTGAGTAGGCTGCTTACTCCTGGATCTGTGAGTACCTGATGCTTGGAGGAGTTGTGTGAATGCACTTCTGGAAACTACAAGATACTTTAAAATAAAAATGCCCCAACATATAAGATAAACTTCTGAATATTACCAGATGTAATTATGTTGCTGACTTTGTTCTTCTTCTGATAGAGGAACACCACATAAGCTGCTGTTATGTACTCTGTGGACTTTGTCCTAATTATCAAGTTTCTTTTAAATGAGACTTCCTCTAGAGGCATGAGTGTTCTGCCAAATATCTGTTCATTCAGTGTCTATTAAATAAGACAAAAAATGTGGTTATCTGTTACAGACTTAAAGAAATTTACAGAATTTATTTCCTAATCATTTTGTTATTTGGCCAATTAATCACCATTCAGCTAAAAAGCACTTTACAGGCTTGTTAAAATCCAGACATTTCAGACTCACATCATGGATTCTTTTGCTTACCTTTTGCTGTTCAGGAATGAAACATTGCATGTATTTTGCTTTCTCTTATGATGGTGTGCTTTCTCTTAGTTTTAAAACAGAGCAGATTTGAACTACAGTGCTCTGCAAGAGGTGTGTTTTTGATGGTCATGGGTGTTTTGGGGGTAGCATTACCAAATAATAATGAGTAACTTCTGTTGGCTTCTGATACAGTAATTTTTTCAGTATTAATTGATATCTGCCTCTGGGCGTGTAAGCTGTGCCGAATGTAACAGGTGCCCTAATTCCAGAAAATGTGTTGTAATTGTTTGTTTGTGGAACAGATGAATAAATATCTGTGGGGCATAGCTGGTCCTCCAGTGGTGAACGTGAGTGGATTAATGATGTGATTGGGCGAGACATGCTTGTTTGTTGCAGACTTGTCCAGTAACTGTCTGCTGAAGCAGAACAAATATTAATTAGCAAGGTCCTGTTTGTTGTCTCAGTCTATCTTATGCAGCTGATTTTTTGGCACTGCTTTTTTTTCTTAATAACCTTTTCATGGCTAAACTTGTAGTATGTCATTCAAGCACTGTGGTTTTTAAAAGGAACATGAAACTAAACCTTAGGTGTGCATCTCCCTGCAGTGTTTTTTTTCTTCTTTTCTCCCCCCCCACCCCAACTGAGTTTTTAATTTCTTTCATTCATGCAGTATCACATCTTTAGTCTTTTTTAGGAGGTCATCTGGGAAGTTTAATTTAGTGTAGAGTATTCATATTCATGTGAAAGTGACAGCATATACTCTGGCATCAAAGAATTAGCTGCTTCTGCTAGTTTTGCTGGCTTCACCTCTTTTACCCAATAGCTTTGTACCTACTTCTATCTATTAATGGCACACTGTCCTCTTATTTTACATCTTTCTGCATGTTACCACAGGGTGATTTTTACTCAGTGGTGTGCCCACATTTGGTCAAATTCCCATAGTGCATCCCACTGTCAAACTTTTATATTGCCACTTGGTGATTTAGGGTAACTCAAATATTCTCTCTCCAGATGCTCTCTTCACCCAGAAGGCAAATACATACATGGGCTGTAATTTCTAACCTGAGCAGTCATGTCTAATTATTTCCATGGCAACAGACTGTGATGTTGATAACACAGGATTATGATTTCACATCATAGAGTAGGAAGAGGAAGTTTGCTGGAATGAGGAGGTGGGTGGAAAGGTCTCCAGTGCAAAGGCTTTGACAATATAATAGCTGGAGGAAGAGAAGTAAAGGGAGGAAATTAATTTGTTTATTCTATCTCTTCAAGTTCTCCTCATTGTAAGCATGCAATTAAAATCATACTTTAGATGCTGGAATTCATGTCTTGCACTAGTTTACTCGTGGTGGATGAGTTGGAATGAGGAACACATTTGCAGGTCAAGTTACGTAGATGTTTGTCAGTGGAATGGGAGAAAATAAACAACACGTATCAATTTTTGCCAAAAGTGGAACACAGACTATGTTTTTGACTTACAGATTTCTGATGGTGTTGTGTTGTTTTTTTTTTTTTGAGCATGTAACATTTTGATTTTCTCTTTAAAACCCTGAGGTCCAAAGTAAGTTGAAACATCCCTTATTTTTACATGAATCAGTGGATTCCTTGGGCATGCAGATTATCTGCTAAAGGGAGGGAAGGAGTGTGCCTTCTGGATTCAGTGACATGTATGACATGTGTTGGAAGTTTCTGTCATATGGGGGAAGTCACTGAATGCTAATAGTATGTTTGTATTTGTATTGCTCTTCTTATCTCTTCTCTGGCACTGGGGAAGGAGCACATTCCTAGTCGAAGATGATTAGGTTGATTTTAGAATAAATTTAGGGAAATGGGTAGTCTGACTGATATGCAAAGTTGTTATGCAAGACTGTTGAGTGCAACATGAACTACAAAGTTTTAGCTGTGCTTTGAGAGAAAAAGCAATTAGACTGGCCAGCAGGAATTGGCCATTGAGGGAAGTTTGCAGGAAAATTGCACTGTTTCCTGCCTCTCTTTGGTACAGCTCTAATTGAGTTGAATAATTAATTAAATATCTAAAGCTCGATTAGCCTATTCTGCATAGCAATTTGAAAAGTTCTGTCTTTTCTTAAGCGACATTTGGCCTTTTGAAGAACAAAAAATTGGAAATGCTAATGTTTTTCATCCAACTAAGGGAAGAAAATAAAAATGTCTCCATAGCAACAAAGCTTCTTTCTACATGGTTTCCTAAAATATGCCTGAACCAGAAGCAGATGCCTGATTTGAGAATCTCGCCTTCTTCAATGTAAACAAATAACTTATAGGCAGGTGTTGGAAATAATATGGAAATCCTATTAAAGAGCCCTGGGTTCCTGTCAGTCAGGAAGCCCCTGCCACAAAGGGGTTGGTTGTCTGAATAAAGGAGGCAGAGTAAATTCTCGTTAGGCTTTAGCTTTTCCCAGGAAATGATTGTCTCTGCATGCTCTTTCTCCTGCAAGTCTGAATGCAAGCCGTTTCTTCTACTGATCCCTTCTGCCACCCTCGCTTTCTCTCTCTCTTCTCCTGCTGGATTAGCGCTTGATGTCAGAGGCGGCTGCTGCTGCTTGGGGTGTTGTGTCATTTGGGATTTTAACCCCTGTTCCCTCCTGCCCCTCCCGTCTGCAGCCCTGCCTTGGCTGATGAGAGGACAGCTGGGGAGACACCTCACACTGGCCTGGAGTAAGGATAGGAAGGGAAGTTCTCCTTTTTGGTAAAGGTTTTGGCATGGATGGTTTGCTGGTGTCATGTATTGGCATTCCGAATAAAAGTGTGGTTTTTCATGTGTCTATAGAGAGTTGGTGAAATGCTCTTGATTCTTTTTAATCTTCTTTTGAAGTTACTGAGAAAACATGCTTGCCTTCACTTATCTGATAGTGGGACACTTTTCTTGCATTTGCACTTTCTGATGTCAGTTTTGTCCCCAGACATGGCTATACTGGTGTCTGCCCTACAACAGCTTACCTGCCAGCTTACCTGCGGGCTGTGGGTGAAAACTTCAGTGCAGGACAGGTGGGAGCAAGTGCTGAGGACATGCTTTCCAGGGTCTCTAGGCTGGAAATGGAGATGATGTGTTTGTCTGCTCACATCCTATCTCTATATTCCTTGTCATGCCAGACATAGTGGTGCTCTTAATAACACTCAGAGGGTTAAACGTGGATAAACACAAAACAAGGCTTCTGAAAAGCCTGAAGATTATCATGCAGCATTTCTCGGACTATAGCCCCCGAGACGCACTTCATAAAGCCAATAAAGCGCGCGCTGGTGGTCTCCTGTTGCCCTGGCAACGGACCACAGGGCACCCTGTGTGTGAAATGCATGAACATCTGCGAATTAATCTTTTTTAGTTTGTTCTTTCCTTGGCACCAGTGGAGCTGTGCTGGCTGGTCGCAACAGGGCCAGAGCTGGAGAGTACCCCAGGGATGCCCCAGGCTCCTGGCAGAGGGGGTAGAGCCAGGTCCTTCCCCACCAGTGCTTCCCACAATGAAGGGATTGAAGGAATTCAGCTTGATGTCACTTTTTTCTGGGATGCTGTTAACTTGCATGTGGGTGCACGGGGGGAAGAAATTTAAAAAGTGTTTTCCTAAGCTGACAGTAAGTATTATTTGGCTTGTTGGTATTACATGAAAAAATAATCCAAGAGGAAAATTGAAATAAACTCTTGTGTCCTCATGGCTTTTTTACTGGACTTCACCACTTGTGTGCTTCACTCTCACAAAACTGTAGAAGAAACAGAGCTTTAGGGGTAGGAAGTCTCATACAAATCATAAAATGGAGACACATAGCAAAAGTCAGCAGTGTGGCAGCTGACCTGGCAAGAGGCCCGGCCAGAATTGTGCTTAAGAGACACAAATCCTGGAGATGATATTTTCCATTGCCTCCTGAAGGAACTAGGGAGACCACTAGCACAGGGATTGTTGACTTCTGTCAGTTCCCTGTTAGGTACTGGGTGTTCTCTTCCCTTGTCTTCTGCCACCCTCACCTGTGCTGCAGTGCCCCAAGGTACAGGTTTCATGTCTGGTTCCAGAAGTTGTGCTGGCTGCTGGCTCTGACTGCTGGCTGCCAGCTCAGGGCTTGCCCCGACTTTCCACCAAGTCTCAGGGAGGACTGTAAGGGGAACACTCTGACTGTTGTATCATCAGCAACTGCTGGATGCAACCAGTGTTTTAATGAAGTATTGGAAGTCAAATGCCACTTTAATTGGCTAATTGCATTAAAAGGACAGCAGATTACTTTGTATCACTTCTTTTTGATCTGCAAACTTATCAAAGAGTACCAAGGAGCTTTTTAAGCGAGGTACAGCAGCCAGCTACTTGTTTGCATACGAATATTAGTAGGCACAGCTGCGCCTGTTTTTCTGCCACTCAAGAGGCAGTGAATACAGCTGTGGGAGTGTTCTTAATGCATACTTATGAGTAAGTGGGGCGGAGGGGTAGGAGAAAGAAAAGATTCAACTTGGGTTGTTCCTTTTTTCCATTAACTGGGTGAGCTGTCTATCACAGATTCACCATACAGAGAAGCTGTCACATTTTAAGCCACTATACTGTTTGAAAGAAGGCATACAGTATTTTCTTTGCTATATTAATCTTGACAGATCAAAATAAATAATAACACTGGTTTTGCTGGCAGGGTCCAGCTTTGTCAGACTGGCATGTTCTGCAGAGGTGCAGTGTAGGAATATGGAGAAAAGGCCAGGAGAGGTGTCTCGCAATTAGAGTGACCCCTGAAGGGTTTTCTGCAGTTGTGTGTGGTTTGTGTTTGGCACAACAGCAGTTGTGTGTGGTTTGGCTTGTATTTGGTCCGTTTCCTCTTTTTATTATATTAACAAAGTGGACTGACTGTATAGGAATCACTAGTTACATTGAGTTGAAAAGCCAGTGCTGACCTAAATAACATAAAGCTTTGCCTTGTGATCTTGCAATATCAGGCATTAGGAAATCATTGTATCTGACTTGTAGTAATTGTACCTGTGTGTTTATATTTCCCCTTTCTTCCTGATATATTTGTTGAAGCCATTTCTGTTGATGCTATATTTCTGTCTTGCCTCTCAATTTCTTTTAAAAATATCAAACTGCAATTTTTTTTAGCCCTGGAAGAAATTAATGTTTTCCTTTTCTTCCCTGCTTTCTGCCATGACCTCCAACTACTATTTTGTAATGAGCCTTGCTGTCCAATACTGCAGTTTATGAGAAGAATCAGTGTCTGAATATTTTAAAAATAATCTGTTTAAAATCAATTACAGTAAACCTTGTGAGGTTAGAGAAACCTTTTTCTGCCATTTCCTTGCAGTAAAGTATTTTTCTGAGTGCCATGTCAGTAGGTATAATTGACATGAGTGTAGCAAAGGCACCCCACCTTAAAGCATAAAGGCATCTGTCCAGGATCAGTTTGTTGCCCTTAGAAAAAGTAGTGTGTGCTCACCATCTAGGGTAGCCTAAAAGCTTTGTATCACACTGCAGTTGTTTGAAAGCAGTATAGTTATTTTCCAGACCTGTAGGACTTCGGTGTGATTTATGAAGCTTTTCTGGTTAACAGCGTTACCTTCAGCTATGGCAAAGGCTGGGGGTGCCATTTTTCAATGCTTCATCCTGTTCTGCTGGATGAGGAACAGGAGACACCATCAAAAATTGTGATATTATCTTTCTTTCCTTTTCTTTCTAGAGTATCTAGCATCAGACTGTTTCTAGTGTATCTAGCATCAGAGGTTTTTTCCTTTTAATCTGCACAAGTAACAACTCTTTTGATACCAGGTGTTTTCTGTTGTACAGTACCTCTCTGTTGTGTCTTTGCTCTCCGTGGATTTTAAGCAATTTTACAAATCCTGCTAATGACAGTAACAGTCCTGCTAATACTAATAAACAAACTTAGTGTTGCAAATAGCAATGACCTGATTTTTAATAGTAAATCTAACAGAAGTTTCCTACCAAGTACTGTAGGGCTGTAGTGGGTACTAACAGCTGTGGTGATCACAGCGTGATGGAGCTGCTGCTATTTAGTAGACAAATGTTTCATGATTGTTTTGGACAGAAAGAGGAAGAAAACTTAATTTGATAGAAGAAGTCTCTCATGTTGACAACACACAACACCAGATTGCTACAGTGCAATCACTGCAAAGCCGCATGTTTTGCAAACAAAATATGTTGCAGATTCTAATTATAAAAACAAAAATATGTTCTTTAATTTGACATACAGAGAGAATTTATCTTACTCTTTTTCTAAGTCTTAAAACTGCCAGGAATCCTCTCTGGAATACTAGTTACTCAGTGTGCGCAACTGTTACTGTAGATGTCAAAAATAAAATATTCATAAGTGTATTTGATATTGTATTCTGGCTCAAGATACGTATCCCTCCAACACTGCACTGTGATGTATATGTAAACTGGTCCTAGGAAAAACATTTATTCATATCCAGGGTTGTTCTTGCCAGTAATGAGATTAAATAAAAACAGGCACCGTTTGTTACCTAATTTCACCATTTTCTTAAAGTTTGCTAAAAGTTTAAAAATAATATGTTAATGTAATGGAGCAATTGTGATAAAAGCCAGCAAAATTGGGAAGCAGACATCTGAAGGTGGCTGTTTCCCATACTAAAATGGCAATTGAAGTAAAACATGTAATGCTTAGCACTGAGTTCTGTGCAGTAAGACTGCTTTGTCCTGATCTTTGAAACGGTAAACATGAACCTATGTGAAACCTCTGGAGGAAGGCAAGTGAGTATTTGGCTTGTGGCAAATGAACATGGAGGGCAGTGGAGGAAGAGAGATATGTGGGAATAAATGCATGTTTTCTCTGTGCATCCACCTAAGTACTGTGCTTATTTTTACCTACTCTTTACATACCCTCTGGAGAGAACTCTTTTACAATTCGCATGGCAAAAAGGAAGAAAAATTGTACACAACTTTGATTATGCTGTATAGAGATCAAGCAGCCAGTAAATTGATGCGTGCCTAATACTTGTGTGTTAAAAGCTGTGTGTTCTTTATACCAGAAGCAAGGTGTAAATAGGCATTAATCCTCTAAACATTAATGCTTTTCAAGTTCACAGGTTACCATTGCCCTCTCTTACGTCAGAGTGTGCCTTATGTTCCCTTTTCTCCTGTAGGACATCTGGTGATTCTATGGAAATATTTGAAGAGCCATTGTTTAGCAGTTTGAAGGGAAAGCCTTGAATAATTCACACAACAAATGATTAGGCAAGCACTTGTCTATCTAACTGAATTATTCTGCATGTTTGCTGAAGCAGTTAAGCAGCAGAACAGCATTTTCTTCTCTGGAGGCTTTACAGTGCTAGTATTGACCCACCTAGTTATTGGGTTTCAGCCTTTTGTTGACACTGTTGTAAATGAAAGCAGTCTGGACAGGCACTGAGCAGCTGGGCTGGATAATTGTGAAGGATTCATGCTTGTTGCTGTTACCCTCAGTGTTTGTAGTGGGTTGTTTGCTTTGACTTTTGTTGAACTGTTGACAAAAGCATTAGATACAAATGGGAACAAATAAAGTGGTGAGATGCCAGGAGGGCTTGGCAGAAATGGTGGTTTTCATTCCAACTTAAATGGCGAATGTTGGCACTTGTCTGGATGGGTAAAGGAAGGTGTATTCAGCATCTATTTGCTTTTCCCTCCCCTTTCCTTTTCATTCCTTACTGCTAAATAGTTTTTGGCAATCAGGTGAATAAAAACAGAGCAGAGGCAATTTCACCATTGCCTTAACTCCTTGGCACTAGGTTTTTGAAGCTCTCTCTGACTGTGGATGTCTTGCTGGGAAAATCCAGTTCCTGAAATGAAAGGATTAAGTATATAAAGGGAAGGGGAGAAAAAAAAAAAAAAAACAGAAAAGGACAGGGGTGTAGAAGGGCTGGAGATGAGGAGAGGCTTAAATAAACCAGTATACACTAAGCAGTATAGCCAGCAAAATTGAAGTCATTTACTGGAACGCTTTTAATTTGGTTTAAACAAAATACTCTTTTGTATATTTAAATGGGGAGTAGCTCAGCTGTTGTGAAGCCAGAAAATTAATGGTATTTTTAGTGAAATAGCAAACGCATGTCAACAACATAGCTGTGGATGATAATGTTGGCATTTTATTCATGAGGAATTATCAATGCAGGTTACTGGACAACATAGTGTGACTGGAATGATTGAGCACAGGGGGGAAGCGGCTGTCCTTCTGTAAGATGATTTCATTTTACATTTAGTCCTTCAGGAAGAGAAGAAGGAGACAGAAAAAATGCATTTAAAAAAACATGTCTGCAATACCTATTCTTGTGGTTTCTGGGTCCCAGAGACTAACCTTTTTACCTCTGTCTAACTCATTGTTTTCTGGCTGTCTGTCTTTTAAAGTCTGTCTTGAGGGATGGCGGAGAAGAGATGTAGAAGAATACCATCACACTAGGATATCTTTGCTGAAAAAGTAGTTTTGGCTCTGGGGGAGCTGCAAGTTTACTCTGGCCATCTCCAGCACTTAAGTTTTGTGCCTGAGTATTGTTTGCTTGGGATCCATAAGGCATCTAATGTGTTCTGAAATATGGTTATGCTGACTGGTTTTGGAGGAAGTTAACGTATCATCTGGAAGATCTTTCTACTTAGCAGGAGAGATGCTTTGTGTTTGTTATTTTGACTGTGGTTTTCTTCTAGTGATCAACTTCAGGGTGTTGTGCAGGTCAGCTGGAAAGTGCTAAGTCCATTTCACAGGGGTGAAGACATCGTTGCAGTGAAAGAAGGCAGCACTGTTCAGTAGTGCTGTGTGAAGGCATACAAAGGTATTCCTTGCCTCTGCTGTAACATCTGCCCCTGCTGGTATCTGAGGTAGCCACAGGGTTTTGGGATACCCATGTTGTGATATATGCAAGTTTTTTTTGTCACCTGCCTTCATGGATCTTCAAGTTGTCCTAAAATCAAATGCCATAGTAGCCAGGTAATCATGGTATTTATGGACCCCTTTCGAGTAATCATCTGTGAGTGTTTTCATTATTCCCCTTTGTTGTGGTTGCCATATTTTTCCTGCTCTCATCACGATAAGAAAAGAAGGGAAGCACAAAAAGAGATAAGGAAGAAATTGCCTTTTACTGCTGTCACTGCTAAAGTTTCTTGTAACATGCAGGATGTTTGTTTTGTTAAACCATAGCCCTGTTGACATCAGCAAGAAATGTTTTGCCCAGATGTTAAATACTGTGAGATCAGGCCTAAATTTGTTATTAATCATACAAATATCAAAACAAAGGATAGAAATACCAAGCTATTTCTTGCAAACATACTAGGAGTGGTGTTACTGTACGTATCAGTTTGTTCATGATGAATCCCCAATTCTTTTCTCTTTGGGAAATACTCATAACAATTCTAAAGGGAGCTAAAGGTATTATGATAGCAAATTTCGATCTTGATTGAAGGTAAAATGAGGACTTTCTGAAATGCAGGGACTTAAAGCCCAATCAAAATAAATATATTCCATAATCATGTTTGAACACCATTTGGGAAACACAATTTTAGATCACCTAAATTGTGTGAGAATTCAGAAGAACTAACTTGTGAATGTTCTGTGGCATTGCCTTACTTTTTAGACAGGCTTGGATAGTTTGGTGTTTTCATGTGAAATGTACTTTTCGCTGTACTTAGTTACACAGAGTTAGCTCGTTAGGGTAATCTGCTTTGCCTGCAGATCTGTAAGAAGGGCCTCAAGTTTTGCTTTACCTGGAGTTTCACAGAGCTTAGACCAGGAGGCGGGAAAGTGCTTCCAGAATGAATTTGCATTGAAGTAACAGTAGTTTTGAGTGAAGCAAGGAGGGAGAGAACTAGTGTACTACATAGACTGAGATTGAATAGGACTTACTCAAGTCACAAAGTGATTATGCATTGTGGGGCAGCATTGTTTTGCACTGTCTGGTGTCAGATAGTACGCAACTGGAGTTCTTAGCTGGCTAGTTAGGAATAAGAGTGGATATGGGAAAGAACATTCAGTAGTAGGAAACACTAAAATAAGACAGAAGTAACAGTATAGCAGATAGATGAAGCCCTAAATCAATGGTGCACATCCTTCAACCGCCGAAGGTCTTTACGGGCAGCTTGCAATGAACCAGTGGGCTGCACTATTTTGAATATAATTTATATTGGATTTTAATCAGAAAAGCACAGACAGTGCTTGTTTTTCATACTTATGCAGTACTTTAAGTGCAAACACTGCATGGCCAAAAGCCATAAAAAACACTGTACCTGGTGGGTTATAGTAAAAGAAGTGATGATGGAAGGACTGTCTCTGCATTTCTGCAGAAATCAGGGAGGTTTGTCTGACATCTGGCTGTCTGTGAGATGGTCTTATGCATTCTGAAGTAGTGGCTTTAGGTTCTCACAGTTTGGCTGATGAGTTCTACATACAATGCAGACATGCTTCCTCTTCTATATTTCTTATGTCTGTGTCATACAGATTTATGCAAACTAAGAATTGGCTAAAGTTCTATGTTTGTGTAGTATCTGGAGTTTAGTACAGGTACTCTGTTACAGTAATTGGATTGCTCTTTTAGTTGTCTTTTTACTGATACAAGGAATACTGGTTATTCCTTCCTCATTTTTAAATTTCAGTCTAGCGTATGTAATAGATCTATTTTGGTGATATCGGAGTACCTCCAAATCTTCAATCCATGAATCCTCACAACAACCCTGTAAGGGAAAGAACCACTCTGTAGACTTCTGAAATCGTCTTGCTTTTTGAGGCATGAAGAGGCTTAATTGACTCATGTGATCAGACAAAAGAGCAGACCACTAAATCTACATTTGCAATAAAGTTTTCCAACCCCCCCACTTCTAGTTTTTAGCTCAAGCATCAATGTTACTTTGTGATCTGTCTGTACCTAATTCTTCCTTTTGAAATTTCTCAGTGGTTTTGAGTCCTGGTCTTGACAAGTACATACATGCTTCTAGTTTGGCTACTCAGTCCTTTTGAGCTACTTCCAGTTTCATTTGACTATCTAATACCTGCATGTTTTTGCAGAAGACAAGCTTTGGCTGAATTTTCATCCTTCCTTCAGGCTCAATTACATTGCTCCTGTGTTTCTGTGGCTCCTTCCGCACCAGGTTGTTGGACATAGAACTGGAAGGGATACTGAGCAAGTTTGCAGATGATACAAAACTGGGAGGAGCTGTTGGCTCCCTCGAGGGGAGGGAGGCCCTGCAGAGAGGCCTCCACATATCAGGGATCTGGGCAATCACCAACCATATGAAATTCAACAAGAGAAGGTGTCCTGCACCTGGGATGGGGCAACCCTGGATGTATGGAGAGAGGGGAATGAGATGCTGCAAGCAGTGCCATGGAAAGGGACCTGGTCAGTGGCAAGTTGACCATGAGTCAGCAGTGCCCTGGCAGCCAGGAGGGCCAGCCCTGTCCTGGGGGTCATCAGGCACAGCATCGCCAGCCGGGCAAGGGAGGGGATTGTCCTGCTCTGCTCTGAGCTGGGGCAGCCTCAGCTCGAGTGCTGGGGGCAGTTTTGGGCAGCACAATATAAGAAAGATACTAAACTATTAGAGAGCATTTAAAGGAGGCCATTTAAAGTGAGAATGGTGAAGGGCCTTTGAGGGGAAGCTGTACAAGGAGTGGCTGAGGTCACTTGATCTGTTCAGCCTGGAGAAGAGGAGACTGAGGGGAGCCCTCATCGCCATTTACAACTTCCTTGTGAGAGGAAGAGGAGGGGCAGGCACTGATCTCTTCTCTGTGGTGACCAGTGACAGCACCTGAGGGAATGGCCTGAAGCTGTGACAGGGGTGGTTTATGTTGGCTGTTAGAAAGAGGTTCTTCTCCCAGTGGGTGGTTGGGCACTGGAACAGCTTCCCTGTGAAGTGGTCACAGCACCAGCCTGAGACAGTTCAAGGAGTGTTCAGACAGTGCTCTCAGGCACAAGGTGGGTGCTGTGCAGGGCCAGGAGTTGGATCCAATGATCCTTGTGGGTGCCTTCCAACTCACCATTTTCTGTGACTCTGTGATATGTAGCCAAATCAGCAGAAGCCACAGCACTGTTGGGAGGGTCATGGCAAAGGAAGTTTGTGTTTGATTGTGTTGCTCACTCTGGGCTAACCAGCTGTCACACAGCATATATACACTGTGCAACAAAGCACAGTCCCGAAGCCCCGGGGTTAATGTTAGCCCACCTTGGACCATGCCACCCACCAGCAGCAGTGACTGAACTCTTCCTCATTGTGTTACTTTCAGCCCAGGGCCACACAGGCAAGGCTCTGCTGTAGATAAGGATTTTGGGCACAGTGCTTCACTGACTGTTGCAAGGTGCCCAGCAAAAGGTGCTGCACAGCTGGAAGAGTCTTCCAAACTTCCTGCAAGGCTGCTGCGGGGGAGCAGCCCTAGAGGTGGATGTGGGAATGTGATTTTTGTCAGTAGTGAAAGTGCCCCATAGGGAGAGCATGCAGGCAGGGAAGAAGGATTTCCATCTGTGGGCTAGAGCTTTGGATACAGTTGTACCTGCTGTGAAAGAGTTTGTTACACTTTCTTACTGTAAGGGCTCCATCTGGTGCTCTAGGTGTCTTTAAATGAAAATTTGCATTTACTGTCAGAACTAAAGGCTATGCACAGTGAGCATTCTGATGGTATTATCTGTTACAACAAATAATGAGAGCTTGTCCTGCACTCAAACCCTGTAATATAAAAGGGGCAAGAAAAGGCAGTGAAATAAAGGGGGGTAGACTGGACAGGTTCAGAATCTGTCCCCATATTAGCAGGAAACAGCACTGAAGACCCACTTTAATATTCAAGATTTTCTGTCTTAAAACAGGACTTAGCTCATTACTGAGAATAAGCAAGGTAGCAGTGCAAGGAAACCTCAAGTAGCGCAGATGTTGGTCAGTAAACAGTGGTGTGACTTCCAGCTCAGCATCTTAAGTTCTGGCCAAAGACACGCTGGCTGTGCTCTGTGTACTCAATGTAAAGTGTAAAGCCCCACTCACTCTTCAAATTTGAAGATGGTGTGTGCAGAGATCATCATTGTATTCAAGCCTTGCATTAGGAAACACTTTGCTAGCTATTCTGACTAGTGCCTTGAAAAGGAACGATCTTGGCAAGCTGTTATGGAGAAGAAATGTACTGACAAACTGTTGTAATTTGAGATTTAATAACATCCCAACAGAGAAGCCCATTTTATAAGTCATCCTATGCATTCATCCCAGCTCTCTTAGCTTTCTCACCTGGAGCAGTGTTTACAACTAAATTCATTGCTGACTGTGCGTAAGATCAAGCTGCCTATTTAGGTGTCCTTTAAAGTGTGGGTGTTGGTTTTTGCTGTACTCCAAAGCAAGTAAAAAAATGCTTGTCTGCACTGTTTCACCCAGTCAATGGGTGCCTAGAGGAAATTATATGTATTGAAGGAGCCTGTGGAGGCTTTCCCTTAACCCTGTAATTCCAGCTTTTATAGTGCTTCTTGGGCCTTTGATCTCCACACTCTTAATTGGCTCACAGGGAGATTATTTACAGTCAACAAGAAAAGTACCTTGAACTTGTCATTTTAATAAACTTGTTACTTGCCTGCTTCTCTAGAGGCATCACACATGGAAATAAACATCTTTCATTTTGTTTTATAAATAAATTTTTTTAATGGCTTCCTGGAACCTTGATGAAATATCAGGTCTTTGCAGATCTAAATCCACACTGTAAGTATTGCATGGAAACATGCTTGGTGTTCTTTAACATGTGATTAATGCTAGATTAGAGAACCTAAGACTTTTTTTGAGTCCCCTGTTTCCACCAGCTCATTTCCAAACTATTTAAAATAAAGAGCCTGAGCATGTATGGTATTTAAAAAACCTTTCACATGAGGTTTTTAAAACAGATCAATTTCAGCATTAGAGTGTTAGTAATTCAGCAAATGAAAATTCAATTCAGGATTGTGTAGCTGTAATAATAATGTATTGTATCCGTCTTCCTTGAAAATGATTGTAACAGTAGAGTTGAACCTAGTGAATTACATAATTCAGGAGCATTTGCCAGAATGCTGTTTTAGGGATATTACTGTAGTCTTCCCTTAAAAGCAAGTGGAAAGATGAATCGTATTATGAAATACTTAAATGAGAGACAAGAGTCTTCAAAAATTACCTAAAATAACTAATTTGAATAGAATAGAAGGTCATGTGCATGCATGCCAAGTTAATCACATTTAACTACTTGGCAGAGTGCAGGGGGCGTACAAGAGGGAGGTTTTTACTTTTCCTTTTCTCTAACCTGAATTAAAAATGTATTGGCTACTCAGTGCTAACATCAAAACATTTCCAGCTAGCCTGAAGTCAGTATTTGATTGCGCTTTTAACATTTAAAACATTAACAGTGTGACCTATCTAATATAAATAATGGAAGGCCCAGAGAAGTAAAAGCTACTGCTGCTTCTCTTGGCA
Source organism: Peucedramus taeniatus (assembly GCA_013400575.1). Lineage (NCBI taxonomy): Eukaryota > Metazoa > Chordata > Aves > Passeriformes > Fringillidae > Peucedramus > Peucedramus taeniatus. The sequence goes on from WBNO01019985.1 coordinate 52,337, forward strand.
AAGCTCTGTGATGTTCAGGAGTTGTAATGCATCTAAAAATCTGGCAGAAAGAACCATGTGTTTTATTTTTTCAGTCTTAAAAAGTAGGTGTTATATTTATGATGTGCCATTATATACTGATGTAACTCCTTTAAGGCTGACTGCAGAATCTGTGTTCCCACCACTCCTCCATCCATTCCACTTAGCAGAGTCCTGATTTGAAGAATGAAGCTGAGGACCATTATTTTTGGAGCAGGCTGAGGTCTAGATTTGGAGTAGTGCACAGTAGGCATCTAAAGTTCAGCACATATGTACATTCCACTGATTTCTTTTTCTGTTTTGTGATTTCCGTAAGATCAAAGTGTGTGTCTCAAATCTGGCATCTGCTCAAGTGCTTTCCTGAATAGGAAAGGGGATAATTTCCTGAACAAGGGTCTTGGGAACACAAGTAAGTGAGGGTAGATGAAGTGAGGCAGATATAATGGGCTAGGATATTATTTGGGCAGAGAGGAGAATAGTAGTGCTCAAAGATTTTTTTATGGAAGATATTTTTAATAGATGGTTAAGAGAATGTTTTGTTTCAGAATCAGCATGACCTGGAATCTGCAAACATTTATTATGTTTTAGTCACCCACCCAATTAAGAGTTTGGTTGGATAATGAAATTCTGTTTTCAGTGGATACTTATCAGTGTCTGTGGCTTCCTAAGTCATGTAGGGTACTAAAAAAGCAGAAAATAAATCGTCTTCAGTAGCCACACAAAATCTAATGGAGAAGAGAGGACCAAATTGCTAGTTTCTTGCTTAATACTGGAGAAAAACATGTGAATGTGTTTCTGCTAACAGAAGCAGTCAGAGTGTGGAGTGAGTGTTTCTAGAGAATTTTAGGGGGTTTTTTGTAATCATGGTAGCATTTTGACTGCTGCTTTTTTCCGCATTACTTTTTTACTGATCAAGTCAGGAACAAATAGATTTAAAAATAGGGATAAGGGAGATAACTAGTCAGAACATGTTGAAAGAGATCATCAGTTCTATTTGTAAATTATTCAGATAAAACGATAATTTGCTTTGTCTTCTTATCATGTCCTAGGTCATCTCTGCAGCAAAACAAGTATAAAATCCTTTAGAGACAAACAAGCAGAAGGGAAGAAAAAGAAAGTGTTTTTCCCTGGAGGCTTGGTACATATGGTTGATTTGGGGGGAGCAGAAATGTGAAAACTCAAAACTGATGTCTTTGCCATGAATATAGCCTTTGTTAGATATAATCAAAACTGAAAGTGTGGATACTGAGGCACAGTACCTGATGGAGGGAAGCTAAATTGAGTGTCTTGTGGGGACTGTCTTTGGATGTAATCTCTGTGGTTTTAAAGCAACAAAAAAGGGCTCATTAGCAGTAGGTTAGATCCTTCTGGCCAAAATGGAGAATACATAGGGAATGTAAGTCCCAGGAGAAAGTTGTTAGGACCTGTCACCTGAAAACTGAATCTACTAAAATATCCCTGGTGAAGACAACACTTAAAGCCAGATCATTTTGCTGCTTGAACATGGAAGATCTAGGGGGTGTAGATGTGTGTATTTTTTACCTCCTAAACTTCAGTTGCCAGTACTGAAGGGATTTTTTATAACCCTTGTGCCTTGAGACGCTGCTGCAGGAAAGTGTTTGCATTCAGCTTGGCTCTGTGCCTTACAGTCCATTTTAATCACTTTGCAAAGTGGAAGGATAACAGTTCTACTATGGTACTTGGTCTGAAAAGAGGACTCTGAGTGAAACCCAGTTACTCTTCAGAGGGATTTCCTGATTCTTGCAGGAACAGAGTGTAAAGCATACTGACACAAGCCTTTAATGGTTATCATAAAACATTCCCTCTGTAGTGTTTTTTATAATTCTGAAAACTAACCAAATATCCTCGTGTATTCTGTTTGAATGCAGTTGCTGTGAAAACATTATTAATGTTGCTATTCTGGAGATATGTTGGATGTTGGGAATTTTTATGCATGTCCGTCGTTGGCTTTTGAAGAACACTAATGGAGAGCTGCTGCTTTTCCTTGCCTCATGGCATGTCAGTGACTCAAATCCTGTAATACAGGCTGGTGGCTACTCTTCTCTTACTCTTTCATGATGGTGAGCCCACAATTAAATTGCTTCAGCTATTGAGATTTTTCTCTTACTCTGTGATTACATGCTTTCCCTTCTTCTTTCTCCCTAGTTAGCTGCCCACAGTCTGTATTTCTGTGTTTCTGTTTCTTTAGAACTGCTCAAATTGTTTCAGGTCTCTGCTAAAGGAAATAGCATGAAAGATCAGTAACTGGAACCCCAAATAAATACTTGAGGAGAGGAGGACTATAGTTTCCCATTTCCTTGGCACTGCTCAGTTCCTCAGGTTTCTGAAGATATTTACCCTGAATTCTTCTGAATTTCTGTAACTTGATGACCTCTGACCCTTCCCTTTAAATAACTCTGGTTTTGGCTAAAGTAACATTTAGAAACTTGCAGTCTTTGATGACCAACATGCAAGTGTGTCTTGGATTTTCACACTTATTTTCTAAAATGCCAGCAGGACATATTTCTCTGGTAGAATCTCCAGGCTTGTGATGGTGGAACACTTCTCCTTTCTGGAATCATTAGGGTTGATATTCCTTTGCACCCTGCATATGCCCTGGGGCTCACCTATGCTATTGTCTATAGCAGTTGCAATTTGTGCCTTAACACCTTCTTACAAATCTTTCCACACCATCCAAATTACCTACTCTGCTATGTTCTGAAGCATGTATTCTTTTTTTAGGGTCTGGTCAAGGGAAACGATAGAATCATAGGGTGGTGAATGGAGAGAATGGATCAAATGAATTGCTCTATAGATTGAGTGGGGGAGGATGTTTGACAGTGCATGGGTTGTCTTACTGTCAATTAAATTCAATGTTAGTGAGTAGCAAAATGCGGGTAGGAACAGACTTCCTAGTAAATGTAATATTTTGAACTCTGAGGCTTCTGTAAACCTATCAGAAATTTTTAACTCTTTTTCCTGCCATCTGTTTCTTTTTCTTTTGTTCCCCACTGAAAGCAGGTCCTGTGTTCAAACTGTTCTGCTTTACCAAAGGATACTTGTTACTCTTGGCACATTTGGTTTCACTATCTTCATGTGCCTGTGCTAGGATATACTTTGACCTAAACCTGGTCTTCCTTTTTTCACTTTCATCTGTGTTCTTCTACTGCTCCACTGCTTATCCTAAAGCTGCATTAGTTCTCTCCATCCTTTGACCCTCAAAATATCAAGCAGTGATTAGGCCTTATGTGTGTTATGTCCTTCAGCCAGTGATTAGTGGAGAAGCTGTATTTTAAAGGATTTGTTGCAAAAATCCATATGCGAAAGACTAACCAGCAGACCTCACCATTGCTTTAAACATCTACTTTTCTTGTGACCAGTCTGAACCTGTACCCCAGGAGGGGCCAAAGTAACATCATCACATGCTGATAGGATTATACATCAGAATTGCTAGGTATCTTCAACAGTTGCTGTGTGGCCATCTCAGCTTTTCCAGGAAATTGATAAGAATATACTGAAATACAAGTGGAATTAATGTGTGCAACCGTAGTAGTTTATTGGTTCATTTTATCACCCATTTCATAGCATCTAGACTTTGATGCTTTTAATTAGCTCAGATTAAATACTCCAGTGGTACCACCAATGGCAAGCAAATCACAAGTGTAAACAGTTACATGGGCATTTTTTATGAAGTTGCACACACATATACATAATAAACACACATATCTATATTTCTCTTGACATAACACTTACGAGAACATTTAGATTTTGAAGACTGCTGACCCTACATATTCTCTTTATTCTCAGCTTTTTTATGGTCTTCTTGTTGCTCTTGCAGTCAGCACTGCACATCTAGACTTTGATGTTTTTTTATGGCACTCTTATCCTCTAATTACCTTCATTAATTTTGCAATTAATGAAGTTAATTAGTGGTTAAAAATGCTATATAAAACTTCAAAGTTTGCATTTTAATCATAGTTTGTATTAAAAATAATTATCACATGCTTGATTACAAAACTCAATGCAGTTAGCTTAGACCAGGTCATGTGATATTAAAACCAGCTTTGTTCTGTATCTTTCCTAGCTAGTTAGTTGCATTTTTCACGGACAATTTCTGAGGCTTTTTCTGCTATCTGAAAATGCAGCCATAGGAAGAAGGCAGTGAATAAGACAAAAAAGAAATTTGCTCATGGTATGGCTAAAGTTAGGTTTTAGTTTGGGCAAGCAGAGAAACAAGCTGGAAAAGGGGGATGTGAAAATATTAAAGAAGTCCACCATGACCAGTGAGTGATACATGTGAGATCAACACTTGACTACCAGCCTCCTCTGATGAACCATTTTGGTGGTGATGTGGTCCAGGCTGTACTGCCTGACTGTGTCAGCCTCATCGTGACCCACTATGTAAACCTTAAGGTAAGGGAATGGTAAAGAAAATCTGCTTGCCTAAGTGTTGCAAAGAGTGTGTGTTGAAAAATTAAAGCAAAGAGGACAAAATCCATGTCCATCGATGCAGATACTAGGGTGTAGTAATAATGATAATAGTAATTTAATAATAACAATGCCAGCAACAAAGAGGCTGTGTAAGTGTGGGTGACTTCAGGAGGCAGAGTTGCTATGCAAATGCTCCATTATGGTATCTGTAGTTCAACCCACAGCATTTCACGCCATCTTCCTGAGTTTGATTAAAGTAATGTATCTGTGCATATAGATGTAATTAATTTTAATGTAATTAAAAAATTAATTCATTTTTTAGACAGGTAGATCGGTGTTACCTTAGAGCCCTTAGGCTTGCTTTGTGGGAGCCCTAGGCTGCAGTTTCCTCCCTGAGCACATGGTCTCTGAGCTGTACTTGCACTACCTCTTTTTCTTCTGGCCTGGCTTCTCACCTGTCTGGTGGGACATCTCCCACCTTGTGCCAGAGCAATCTTGATCTCACCTTTAGGGTGTCAGAAGACTTAACCCTAATTTCTTACTTTCTTTTTCCTTTTCTTCTCTCTCTTTTTTTTTTCCTTTTTCTTTTTTTTTTTTTTTTNTTTTTTTTTCTTGCCCTTCTGATATAAGCTTACGGTATTAGGCAGCTTAGTGCTCCAAGCCTAAACCTAGGGCAGTGCCTGAGTCCATATTCCAGTGCTGGTACTTCCATCTATAACATTGGCATCAGCCAACACAAAGCAGCATTACTGTCTGGTCATTTCCCTGCGATGCATATTGTATCCATTTTTATAGTTTCTTTTATACTTTCAACAGTCTTTATAACAGCAATAATGTCATTCAGATAATTATACTGTAATTGACCTTAGTGTTGAGCATCCTTGGCTTTTACTGCAGTTTGCTTAATACTTCAGTATGGTCAATTATCCTGTAATTCCCACTTTGTTGGGAATTATTGTTTTAATTATTCCACTCCAAATACATCATTTTGGCATAGTAGTAAGGGTACACTGGGGAATGGTCATACTCGTGAATGCTTTAAAGAGTTACCAGCTTTAATATGTAGGAAGGCTTTTCATCTTGTCATCTCTAGTCATTACTTTTAACACTGATTTCATTTAATTATCACTTAGTGTGCTCAGGCCAGGTCTTATCTGGAGAAGTCAGCATATGGGGAGTTGGGGCTTGCAGCTGGATGGCTGTACAATTTGATTTATGATTTCCACACTGATTTCTGCCACGTTACAGTGTGAGCTACGTATGTTGATAGAGCTAGATTCCAGTGAAAAGTGGGGGTAAAACAGTGATTTTTTTTTCCCCTAGGAATTTGAACTATTAATTATCCCAAATGGACAGTGAGTATGCTGGTGATAATTTTATGGCTGCATAGGAGGCTTGTGTGGCTCTCTTGATACTGATTTAATTTGCACCTGTGTGGCACTAGTACTCCACCAGGAGCAGCGTCCTGATGGTGTTGAAGAGAAAGCAGCACGGTCCTTCTGGTGGGAGACCATTTCAGTTAGCACTGGGCTCAGCACTGCCCAGAACAGAGACTGAATCATAGCATGCTATGCTCCATAGCCTAGTGCAAAAAATACTGTGGGTCCAGCACAGAAAGACACTGTTCTGCTTCTTAAGTAAATTATGTGAACATGGCGATGTGCTCAGCCTTTCTATAAATGTGTTTGTTCATTGCTTTTTTTGTCAGCATTTTGTCCTGTATTTACCATGAATAAAAATGTTCTACTGAAGCAGAAAATGAAAAACTGGTATGTTTTGCTCAAACACAAACTAAGTGTAACCTACTTTCACCAAGGAGTGTTTTTTTCCTATGTCTGATAGAATTATTACATGTGAGCAAACTCAGCATTGTTTAGTAGGAAAATACTACTCTTCTAGTAGATTAATGCATTTTATTGAAGAAAACAGCAGTGTAAAAAGACTTCATTTCTCTATAAATTTTAGTAGTTACTAAAACAAGGACTCTGGCCCATTAAGTTACAGCCTGCCAAGTCACAGTGCTGAATCACTTAATTTCTCTAAGTAACTATCCTATTCCAGCTTCTTAAAGGCAGCTGTTAGGAAAATACTGATGTTTTAATCATGGAACAGGGCAGAGTCTATCAGCTGAACAGTGTGTTTTGATGGGGCTTGCTTTCACCATCTGCAAATGTAAGGACCTCTCTGGGAGTTTGTGGGCTTGCACACTCAGGAACCAAGGTGTGGCTTGGTACAGGATTATTTGCAGGAATCTGATGTCAGCGAAAACCATAAGGACATTGTTCCATTCCAGTATTTCTCAATGAAGGTGGGTCCTTGTCAGTGCTTATAGACTGAAAAGCTGTTACAAACAACAGAGGGAACACAGTATAAGTGCTACTGTTGTCTCTCACACAGTGGACATAGTAGGCATTAGTTCCATAGGAAGATCTAGACCATAGCTCATTGTCTATGTATGTAACATATCTTTATTACTTAGCATAAGAGATAAATTTAGATATGTCAGCAGAAGTACCAGAGATCCATCCCATGAAGTCACTGATCTTTATGTGGCAGGTGCATTTCATGTTGAAGGGAAAAGAAGGCAGTTCTGCAGGGGTATTGGTGCAAGGAAAGGGGTATGACAGTTAAAAGTGGGAATGTTTAGATTTGGTCTGTACTAACTGACTCGTGAGGCAAAGTAATGTCAGTCCTAGTACACTGGCCTAATTTCAGATTGGGAAATGAGGTTCTGCCTGCAGTCAGTATGTGAGTTGTCTCCGTTTTTTTCTGCTAATGCCAGGTAAGAATACTGCAGGAGGATCCTTTCATATTGGTATAAGGTCAGATCCATCAAGCAATAAAACCATTAAGCAGTGTGCATTGCCCCAATGCCCAGTGTGGTGCTCATCCTTTAATGTGTTAGTGATAATTAGCTACTTTATCTTTCTAGTAGGGGCCTTCAATTTATTTCTTTATTAAGTAGTGAAATCAAAGATTAAAATGGTATCTTATAGCACATAGCTAACCAGATTGTGAAAAATGGAACTGTGTGGTTTCAGATTTATGAAAATAAATATTTCTATTTAAATAAGTGCAGTAGTTTAATTCTTTAGACACCACTTTAATTTGTAGTTTATGGGTGATTATTTTTCTTCGTTTTAAAGCAAATTGCTTTCTGTAGGGTGAAGTTGAGAAATAATGAATTGAATTCACATTACAAGCTACTGCCTTCCAAATTCTAAATGAATATAAATGCAATAGGAGCTTAGTATAAAAATCTTTTGCAAAAGGCTATGCTGTATCATTGCAGAAACAAATACATTTTTCAAGTCATCAGTTCATTTAATGTTGTGTTTCTACTTGGCCTTTATTTTAAGGGCTTCTGTACCCTGGCACTGCTGTCTCCAAATGTCTTAACATGTGTTGTCGCTTTAGAGCAAAAAATAACTTTGTTAGTTTGCGTTATTTGCTATAATTGTTGATTAATGATCTGCTTTGAAACTAAATTAGTATTTTAAGATGTATTTGCACAGTATGGGAAAGGCACAGGCTGTGCCTTTGACACTAGCTTTGTTCTAAAATTTTTATTTCCACTCAATGTTCTTAGAGAGTAATTAACAATTACCAGTCCAAAATATGGAAGATTTTTGCAAATTGTACCAGTCCTTAAGCTGAGCTGCTGTTCTCAAGAACTGGAAATTTCAGCAAAATGGAAAGGAGGACCTGTGTCCCAGTAGGTAGCAACATTCTTTTATGTGACTTGGACAATAACCACACTTTAATTTCTGTGGTTAGGTTTTCCTAGTCCTTACGAGAAGTTTGTGATATAATAAGAAAAAGAAGAAATTCTGTAATGGTGATGGAACAGAAGTTACTCAATGTAAATGCTCATTTCTTGGTTTGTATTCATGTTAATAGCTGCACTGAAAACCCCAAAACCAAATTGCTATGTAGTACAGTTTTACGTGGAACAATAGCTATCCATCATGCATGGAGGAAAAGCCCCAAACAAGTGTTTCTGGATGAATGGGAGGATCTCAAATCTATCAGTCAGGACTTCTTTGGTTGTTCCTCACCACCTCAGTAAAAAAGGAGAAGAGAGATGGAAAAAGTCAGCAGGATTTCAGCTGACAATTATTTTCATCTCCATTGCTGTCATTTCCAATTCTGCAAAAAGCCTGAACACATCCTTACTTATGTACGTTCAACCACCGACTTGAGAGTGAGATAAAGTTTAGTGCATGCTTAAATGCTTTCTTGAACTAGGGCCAAAACTGCTGCTGCTACTAAAATCGGTCCCAGAGGGAACATTGCATCTTTCATTGCTTCTTTTTTTTTGTATACAAAGATACAGGCTCCACAAAGCCTTGGAAATATGGTAGAATTTGATAAATGTTGCCTGCCTTGTTTAACGGAGTAGAGTGGAGTTGTTGGATGATAGTGCATAAAGTACACATTATCTTCCTTTCTCTCCTGTCCATATGTGTGCTCTTTAGCAATCATTACTAGGTGAGAACTGTAGAATAGCAAGAGAATCACTGAGCCAGTCTGTGTTTTGTTTCTGTCTGCTGCAGGCATAGCCTGTAATTGTAAAAGACAGCAAAATAGAATGAGTTAAGGTGTTTTTTACTGTTCTTGCCTGCTCTAAAACTGTTCAGAAGCTTGCTTCTTTCTTTGGTAGAAATCTTCATTCAAATGTTTGCTGAAGTGTGACTTGCCTTGAGCCTCTTTGCTCTTTTTTGATTTACACAGGCAAACACACACACATGTGCAAACACACACCCCTCTTCTGGGACTATTGACTTAACCCTGTGTATTTGTAGAGGAAACAAACCAAAACAAGACCAGTGCACAGTATTCATAAAATTCATTCCATTGGCAGTGCAGATAACCATTATGATCTGTCAGTTGATCACCTGTTTCTGTCTCTTGCAATACAGAGTGCTGTTTTTAATGCAAGACACTTGCTGGGTAGCTGTCACTGGTTAAAACCCAATGTGCTGTCTGTGAGAACAGCTCCAGATCATGCTATCACTGTAAGATGTATTGACAAATGAACCACTGTTGTGAATGAGGGCCTGATGATGTTTTCTTCTCTTTTTGAACTACAGAGCTCTTCTGTATCTCCCTCAGCCAGCTTCAGAACAGCAGAAAAGCACAGAAATTCAGCAGATTATTCTTCAGAAAGTAAAAAACAGAAAACAGAAGAGAAGGAAATAGCAGCTCGTTATGTGAGTAGATTGTCTACATTGTGCATTGTTGAACTTCAGTGTTCCTCTCTAATTTCACCTGATTTCTGCTGCATAACTAATTTTAAAATGAGGGACAAGTTTTAACTGTTTTTTGCTGCCTACCTCTAGTGTCTTTGCTGGATTAAACATTATGGTGCATATGACTGGTACTGTTTTTAACAATATAAATACAAAGCACCTGAAAATTGTGTGACAATAAGGCTTAGCTTTAGTTAGGCTGGGACTTGTTAGGGAAGTCTGTCTTGACTCTGCTTCATAGTGCAGTGCCACTTTGGATGAAGATTTTCATCCCATGTCCTTCTCCACCAATTTGAAAACTGGAAAGACTGCTCTAGTTGTGGCAGCCTGCTAAGCAGAAGCCCTATAGGTGACCGAAAGACTTTAATTGTATTACCACATAAAGTTTGGTAAAAGTGAATGGTACGCTGCAGATTTGTGAGCAGCCTTCCTTTGTTTTCATAATTATTAAGAGATATTGGGATATGAAATAAATTTTTTTAACACATTGTGATTTATCATTGCAGGACAGCGACGGTGAAAAGAGCGATGATAACTTGGTAGTCGATGTTTCCAATGAGGTATACACAATGGTGTTTTTTCAACCTTACAGAAGTGGTGGTGAGGGTATCTTCAGTGGTTTCTGTGCATATTGGTTTTATGAATAGGATTATGGCATTTGAACTTCAAATGCCTGACAGAATCCAGTCATATCCTCTTTCTTTAGAATACAAATCAGATCTGAAGCACTTACTTCTACAAAGTACTTCTTGTTTCTCCTATGAACAAAAAGTTCTCTTGAAATATTTGAAGTCAGCCCAGCACAACAGAGGGCGTGCAGCTTGTAAGAGTGTCTGTCTTTTCTTTCACTTTGGCCATGACTTCATGTGTGAACCTTATCAGGTCTGCCAAATGCATCAAATCTTGTTAATCTGTCATTTGAAAAAATACATTTACTTGCCCATTTCAATATCCATACATTTTTGGCATTATTTTTCATGGTTTAATGGCATCAAATTTTAAGAGTTTTTAAAAAAAAACAAATTGTCATTCATTATCCCTCTCAATTTCACAATTGAGAGGGATAATGAAGCTAAATCAATTAAGAATGGAAGAAATATGTCACTTCCTATGACAGATCTTCATTCCGAATTGAGGTGATGCCTTGAGAGGCTACCTGAAACAGAGGTTAGACAGAGTTAAAGGAATAAAGTAGATATTTATTAAAAGGCCTTCAAAGGATACATCTTGGGCAGTACAAGAGCCCGGCTGTGACTCCACCCAAGATGGAGCCAAGATGGACTCCAGGTCACGAGTTTTCACAGTTTTAAAATTTTTGGTCCATTTACATATTGGGGTTAATTGTCCAATTACAGCTTCAGGCTATGAAGTCCCATCCTCCCAGATTGCTTTCCTCAATTGGCTGTTGTTTCCACTTTTTGGGCCTGAAGCTGCAATGGTGTCCTTGGTTCTCAGGCTGGAAAAGGATTGTTTTGTCTAACTAAGCTGTGAGGAGAACTTGCTAGCACTTTATATGAAGTTCAGAGTTATATACTAACACAGTACAAAATCTGAAAAATATGAAAGCTAAACTTAATGCATACTCAAGAAAAGAGCTAATGGCTAGTAGGAAGTTTTTATGCTAACCCATATTCCTGATATTTAGGATCCTTCTTCTCCCCGTGGGAGCCCAGCACACTCTCCACGGGAAAATGGCTTGGACAAAACTCGACTGCTGAAAAAAGATGCACCAATTAGTCCAGCATCTATTGCATCCTCTAGCAGTACTCCTTCCTCCAAATCCAAAGAACTTAGCCTTGTAAGTGTTACCAAATGCTTCTGACCCCTAATCATAGGCTGAAGTACATGCTTACCAGCTTTCTGTCCGGACACAATTTGTATTTCTACAGCTGTCAATAAAGCACTGTGAAGCATCAGTTTAGTATTAGCTTAATTTATCTTTTCAAGGGAGTCTAATAGAAAGTCCACAGTCTTTTTTGGGATAGGAAGAGGTTATTTTCACTGGTGGTGTGAGTAGATGATAGATGTGGTGTTCTGAGAGATATTTTTCTCCACCCCCATATGAACAACTGTTATTCTGAGAATAAATAAAAGTACACAGGGGTTTCTTGAGCTGTTTTCCTGTGCTGTGGTTTATAGCAAATTCAGTTCCCTGCTTGGATGTGATTTGGTTGTTAGCTTTGTTTGAATTACCAGGCTATATACAACAACAATAATTTTTATTTTCTATCTAAAAAGTAATCTGTCATTTACAAGAGCCTTCCTTGACTTGCATCACAAATCAAAATGCAAAAGAAAATAGCTGCCTGCAAGGGGTGTTCTTTCCCTTCCTGTTTGTGGCCACAGTTAATCACCTACCTGAGCTGCACAGTAATTCCCCTTTCGGCTCTTCACAGGGCAGGGTATGCAATTATTTAAAGAAATAAAATAAATAAAAAGAAAGCTTTAAGTGAATATAGTGCTCAGGAACGGTGATGGAATGACAGGTTCAGGCCTGGGAATCAGTGGTGTGTCTGATGAACGAGCCTGTCACAAGAGCAGCACTGCACAGTTCCTGACTTTATACCCATCACTGTCTTCATCCTGTGTTTCTAGCACAACACTTGGGTATGAGTAGTTGGTCAGTTCGGGGATTTTTTTTCTACTCTTCTTGTCCATCCCTCATAGAAAATTATAATGGGAGCAGGTCCATGAGCATAGTGAGGCCACTGACTGATTTCACATATGCTGCCAATTGTCAGAGGGAAATGATTTTCAGTCATTTACCTCATTCTGAATCATACAGATTCTCCTGATGAGAAAAGCAGTAAAGGCTGTAGTTAATTTCCAAAGCCATTCTGCCTTTTTCAGTGTCTTTGCATCTTCTCTTCCTTGCCAGGGACTGCTGAAACCCAAACCCAGAATTTAAATATCACTAATATCACTAATCACTGGCTATAAAGATAAAATAGTTTGCAAACTGTTTTCCTTTTTCTCTTCTTGGTGATTAGAATGAGAAATCTACCACTCCTGTGTCTAAATCAAATACCCCAACTCCACGGACTGATGCCCCAACTCCAGGCAGCAACTCCACTCCCGGACTGAGGCCAGTGCCCGGCAAACCCCCAGGTGTGGACCCAATAGGTTAGTGTCCATATATTTTGGTGGTGTGAAACAGTGACCATTTGTTCCTTGTCAGACTCCTTTCAAATCTTTAATGACAAGTCAGTACAGTACAGATGCTTAAACTGGGTGCTGAGCTGGTTCTTCAGCACTGTAATACAGCTGGTTGGTTTGGGTTATTTGTGGGGTTTTTTGCAGTTTTCCAAACTCATGTTTCATGTGACAGCTCTAGAATGCCTCTGTGACTTCTCACTTTCCCCCCCTCTTCTTATAGCTTCAGGTTTAAGGACACCTATGGCAGTACCATGTCCTTATCCTACTCCATTTGGTATCGTGCCACATGCTGGTATGAATGGGGAGCTGACCAGCCCTGGAGCTGCCTATGCTGGTCTACACAATATCTCCCCTCAAATGAGTGCAGCAGCTGCAGCAGCAGCAGCAGCAGCAGCTTACGGGCGATCTCCAGTGGTAAGTGTTTGCTGTTAGTGCATTTAGTTTTGAGAGCTGTTTATATTAAATATAAGACCTGTGGGGTTAACTCTAGTTCACTCATTTTGTGGTTTGGGGAGTATGCTGTGGAGAACATGAATTAAACAGTCGTCCTTTGCCTAACTCTTACTTTAATACACCTTTTTGTTTTGCTTGGGGAAAACCATAGGTTGGTTTTGATCCACATCATCACATGCGAGTCCCAGGCATCCCTCCTAATCTCACAGGCATCCCAGGAGGAAAACCGTGAGTATCAGACACTCAGCTTTAAAAGTCAATCATCTGTTGGAAGTCATGTTCCCTTGCTGGTTGGAATTCCCTCCCCTTAGCTACTGAAAACTATTGTGTGAATAGAAATAAGTACAGCTATTCAGCAAGAGCAGGAGAATCACTGTGTAATCTTAAAGTTGCATTTGTGAATTTGTTTTGAAGACTAATAGCAGTTGACATGGACTTGGTGATACAAAGTAAAGGAGACAGAAATAAATGGAAAAAGGAGATGAACTTCAAATCTGACTAGTTGGTTGTTTATAGAAATGCAAGCTGGAATGGGATCTCAGCTTTCCATTTATACTGTACACTGCTTTTCAGTTAAAAAAAATTATTTCTTTGTTTCACAAAGGCCTTGCAATTACTTGCAAGCTTAGCAGCTGTGCGCAGAAAAAAGAATACTGAAATGTTTTGTTTGATTGAAAATACTGGAAAGAATTATTTTATGATAATATTCATATTCATCCCTGATGGAACTGACCTGTATAGTGTGACCTGCTTTACCAGGCTTTTTGTGTTGTGAGCCTTGGAAGAAAAATTAGAGAGAGAAAGAACTCTCTGCTCACATTCCTCTGGAGGTAGAGGGGAGAAAAACTAAAGCAGATATACAAACTGGGATCATATTGATCCATATTTTCTTTAAGGTTCATCCAATTCCCCTTCCTTGTCACGCTTCTGGGAGACTGAGACCAATTCATACTGGAAAATTTGATGGTCAAGGGGTGTTGGTGCCAGTCCTTCTCAAGCGCTTTTATGAGTGAGCGTGTTTGCATAGGAGTGGTTAGGGTTAGTCACACACTTGGGTTTGTGTGAGTAAATGCATACACTTACCTACCAGTGAGCTTGCAGACACACAGGATTAACAACATAGGGTGACAAGGGATCAGGCCTAGTGCCCATAACTCCTTGTGTACACATGTCACATAGATCATGAGCCAGGTCCAGATCTCTCAGGCATCACACACTGGTAACCACCTTAATGTACTTTTCTGCTAGTTGTGCCACCCTGTTAGGCGAATGCATAAGGCAGGTATATAAATTGATGTACAGCAGCTTGCAGAGCAGCTGCTTGCATTAAAAATTCTGTGGGGCACAGATCTTCATCCATTATATACAGTGGGCTCTAAGAAATGTATTGATGTAATGTTCAAATGCTCGCTGGATTTAAGTTCATCCCTGATGGAGTCAGTCATCTGGAAAGAAGTGTCTCTGGATCTACTAGACTTTGCTTGCTGTGGTGAGAGAAATGGCTATTGCAGGGGTTCAGAAACCTCCCTGCTCACATCTTTCTTCTGTTAAAATTGAGAGGAATAGAACATGAGGCAAAATGAAATCAAATCACTTCAATTCTGGTTTATCTCAAAGATTTTTAAAAGTTGTTGGTCTGTTGATGTCTATTTTAAACATTTAAATATAAGTGTCATTTGTCTACCAGAGGACTTGAAACTTTTAAAATCCATCGTTCTTTCAGCATGATTGTATTGACTTTTCTTTGTCTTAAGTGTGATAGTTGTCACATCTTCCAGGATTGTTATTTTCTCATCTACTCCATTTTCACCTTAGAGGGAAATTGATGTAAGTTCCATGCACTGTTGAGTATCCTGAAATGAAGTGGGCAGCATATGGTACATTTGGGATCTGGCCCCTAATAACTCTCTTTTTACTTTGGTATTGTATCAACTCCTGAGTATTGCACAGTATATAAATACTGAAAGGTAGTATATAAATAGGAAAGATAGCTAATGCATTTTGTCCCACTGAAAATTATTGATCTAGTGTATTATGAATCTTAAATGACAAATTCAGTAGTTTATTTGTGAATACTCCTTCTTTAGTAACTTCAAAGTATCAATTAAGGAAGTGAACTTACAAAGCATTCTCATAAAACAATTTCTTTATGAGATCTTCTCATCTCACCATTGTGACAATGGATTTTTCACAAGCCTTATGATGATTTTTTAGGTCTGAGCAAATCATAGCCTTCCATTAAGCATACCTTGGTATGGATAGGTAAACCCTCTTAAAAATTTTGTGCTCTTGTAACAGATGTGATGTATCAGGTAGCATCTCAGAACAAGGCAATTCCACAACCTAACTGTTCTCCCTGGAAAATACTTTGAGATAAAGTTGTTGATAGGTTATTCACAGGTGGCATAAGTGGCAATCACAGAACACATTCTTTCTCAGTGAGATGCCTGATTTTGGCAAGAAAAATTGGGATCTGTAGCAGTTGTGCCGAGTCTGCAAAAAAAAAAAAAAAAATCCCGAAAAACCCAAACCCAAAACAACCCACAAAACAGAAAATTCCATTGCAATGCATTTTAGCTGGTCTGTCATGTCAGCTGTCAGCAACCATGCCTTAAGGACTTAACTCTTCAGTGTTGGTGAAAGTTTCACTGCACCCTTAGGTACAGTGCTGAGCAGTTTTGCTCAAGGGGTCCGGGGCCCACGGTGCATTCAGGACAGATTGGCAGCAGTCCAGCTGAAGCTGCCACATAAGAGTCAGTAAAGCGAGCAGCCAAATGTCCCCTGGCATGCAGCTACCCACCATGCTCTGGCAGCAACCAGCCAACTATTTCTGTCTTCCAGAGGGCCCTGACCCAACCTTCCTTCCCTTCTCTGCTGTGATATCCCCATCCAAAATTAAGAGTGGTGTCATATAGCCTCACTCATGCCAGAAATCGTCATCATGTGAGTTGTAAAAGCTCATTTGATTGGTGCTTGACTTTTCCACATTAAAAGCTGAGCGCCTATGTTTGTGCTTGGAGGGCCATGCTACAGATAAATGAATGTTTTTCCCTTATGTGATTAAAATACCTGATATTAGCCCAGTTGAGAAGAGCATGGTGCTGATAACACCAAGGTCATGTGTTCATTCCCCATACTGCAGTTCACTTACGGGTCAGACTCGATGATCCTTGAGGGTCCCTTCCAGCTCAGAATATTCTGTGAAATATCTGTGAAAAAATTGAGCTGAGGGCACAACCTGAATGCCTGCAGGGAGGAAGCACATCTTTGATTCCGTTTTCCTAAAGAGGCTTGAAGTAAAACTCTTTAAATCACCCCCTTAATTTTTTTCCCCTCAGAGCATACTCATTTCATGTAAGTGCAGATGGTCAGATGCAGCCAGTTCCTTTCCCTCCTGATGCCCTCATCGGTCCAGGAATCCCTCGCCATGCCCGTCAGATCAACACCCTGAACCACGGGGAAGTTGTGTGTGCAGTTACCATCAGCAACCCCACGAGACACGTGTACACAGGTGGGAAGGGGTGTGTCAAGGTTTGGGACATCAGCCAGCCTGGCAACAAGAGCCCTGTCTCTCAGCTGGACTGCCTGGTAGGTGAACAGCAGCATACAACACTGAAAGAAGATAGGGCATTGTGTTAAGATTGCAGTGATACCACTAAGGTGTAAAGGGCAAGTGGGTATTCAATGTCTGTTGTGGTATCACAGGTTGGTATTGCATTTGTAATTTTGTTGTTTCTATTAGAACTGAGGTTGAAGTATGTTCCTCGCCATACTTGTGGGTTTTCCGCCCCCACAAAGAATCAAAGCACTTTTTATATCCTAAAATTCTGGTAGGAGGAAAGACCAGAGACAGCACAGCAAATATTGTTCATAAACTTGGACATTTGCTGGCAATCTTACAGCTTGTTGATACCCGATCGTGCTAAAAATTGCTGTCTTGCAGCTGTATTCTCTGAGAATATTTGGGGATTGTGTCACGTGTTTTGTATCTGTTTATGTGTACGAATGCACTGACCGGTCTTAATGTGGCAATTAAAAATATCCCTGAGTGTTACTCACGAATTATTTGAACGTGCTTACAAGATGAACTATTGTTAGCAGCTTTTCTCTTGTCATTTACCAGTTTTTGCTGAGATGTTGCTATTTGTTACAGAGGCAGTAAAATGAGAACTGTGCAGCACATGTAGACTTATTATGAATTGCTACACAAGTTGCTACACAAGTGAAGAAAATTGCCCAAATATTTTCCTCTGACATCTCCTAGATGGTGGCAGCAAGTCTCACTAGAATGGGAAGGGGGAAAGTGTGCAGGGAATTTGGTACTCCCCCATGCTGAGAGGTTAATGTGCTGAAATAAACAGAGTATGAAAATACAACTTTCTACACCAGCTGTCAAATTCAACTATCCTGAATTGTTTTGGGCTGGGTTCAGGTCTTTGCATTTTGATGCTAATTAAGATTAAATATCTCTCACTGCTGAATTTTGTAGATCAAGTTGAAGTACTTCCCTAATGTCATGTAATTTTCTGGCATTAATACACTTTATCATTGTCATAAGTATAAATGGCTCATTAAAACCAGGAGGGAATACAATACTTTTATGGATTTCTGCTCTCATGTTAATGCTGTTTTCTTTCCTCATGAGTAATCTCTTGATGGCTTCTGTCTCCACAGAACAGAGACAACTACATCCGTTCCTGCAGATTGCTCCCTGACGGCCGCACCCTGATTGTTGGTGGGGAAGCCAGCACGTTATCCATTTGGGACCTGGCAGCTCCAACTCCTCGCATCAAAGCAGAGCTGACATCTTCTGCTCCAGCTTGCTATGCTCTGGCTATCAGCCCTGATTCCAAGGTCTGCTTCTCTTGCTGTAGCGATGGCAACATTGCAGTATGGGATCTGCATAACCAGACTTTAGTAAGGTAGGTCGACCAAACTGGATCATCAGGTGGTGAGAATTATTTAGGCACAGCCATAAATGTGCTTTTGCATATGTATTCCTATTTTCTCCACGCCTAGATGCTTCCAGTATTTTGTTGTTCAGCATAGCCATGGTAATACCTTGACAAAAGTCTGTATGAATATTTATAGGTTTTGAGAGTTCCATAATTCCAGGCTTTTGATCAGCCCATAACTATAATTCCCTAAATATCAGCTGATGTCAATACTGCTGTAGATTCCTTGAGATGATTTTTTCTGTTTCCATGCAATACGCTGCTCTCACTCTAATTTCTTTAGTCAGACATACAGCAAATATGTCTTGGGTAAGGATGTGTAAATTACTGCATTGCAGACTTAGCCCTTCAGGAGTAAGGACTGGAGCTCAACACTGATAGTATGTTAAGAGATGGTCAGATGGAGCTTCTCTGTGCACTGCACTGTGTATATGTTGTTACATGTAATATCAGTATTGTATGTAAGTCAAGCTTTTACTACCTGATGTTACCATTTAGACTGCTCTTTTTTTTCTTTCTTTTTTTTTTTTTTAATTTCAGTGACTTGCACATTTTTCTTAAACTAAGGTAATTTTGCTGATCATGCTACAGTCTTCTTGGGGGAATGACTATTTTAGGTTGAGTAGTGGGTATCACATAGCCAGCAGCAAAGATTTCCAGAGTACCTTACTCTTAAAGTGCTCTTTTTGAAATCACATTAGCTGACTGGCCTGATTGCATAATCAATTCATCACAAAACTCTCGTGATTGTCCCAGAGTTTGTACTCCTCTGGGATTGTTATTGGAATCTAAGTTACAACTCAGGGACTGAAAGAAGGTATTTGTATTTTTGCTCAGAATGTGCTGATCTTCTTTTAATATTTTCAGGCAATTCCAGGGCCACACAGATGGAGCCAGCTGTATTGACATTTCTAATGATGGCACTAAATTATGGACAGGAGGTCTGGACAATACAGTCAGATCCTGGGATCTCAGAGAAGGGAGACAGCTACAGCAACATGACTTCACATCACAGGTTCAGTCTCAGAACCTTCGGCATGTTAACAAAATTTTCCATGTTTTTTTAAAACAAACAAGCATTTTTAATTTTTTTCTCCTTTTATAAACAAAAAAACAGTCTCAAAGCAAATTCCAAGGAATTTTTCAGTTAGTCTCATATTCCATATTCTCATCTTGCTGGTTTTTTTTTTCTTGTGGCAGCTAAATGTCTATCTGGATTATGACGTTTGATGGATTAGTACCTCTCCCATGGGAGTAACAGAGATTCAGTTTTATAAAACAAGTGCCATATTAAAATGTTCCTCTCTGCAATCTGTTCCTATTTCTGCAGATTCAAGTTCAAAAGTATTTTATGAAAATATTTTTAAACTCTGTCAGATAAGCTTGGACATTAACTTTTATAGTTTGATTCAGTACTTCACTATTGCAGTTTTAATAACATTTAATAGCATAGTTTTGCAGCTGTGTTTGCAGGAACTAATTTATCTTGATTACTGTAGTAATTGGATTATCATGTTTTTAAAACTGCAGTAGACCAAAAATGTGAGTTTGCATAGTGCTAACAGTGTAGCAAGGGTCAGTTTTGAATATCTCAAACTCATTCCTTTACTGATTGAAGCATGTGCTGTGCTAATTACAGATCTTCTCACTGGGCTATTGTCCAACTGGTGAGTGGTTGGCAGTAGGAATGGAGAACAGCAATGTCGAGGTGCTGCATGTTACTAAGCCGGACAAGTATCAGCTGCATCTTCATGAGAGCTGTGTGTTGTCACTCAAGTTTGCTCACTGTGGTAAGCAAATCTTTCTAAATCAGTGTCTTCCTTCACAAAAAGTTCATTCAAGGTTACCGTTAAATGAAAGTGCAATATAGTTATTAAACTACAGAGTATAATAGTTAAAAATTAGGTATTAAATTTAGGTATTAAGGTTATTTTAAAAACTCTAACTGTTTTTTTCTATGTACTGCTTATTTAGTGGTGGAACATCATAGTGCAACCAGATGAAAATGTTACTGTTCTTTGGATATGTGTGAATGCTTTGTTATGATCATCTATTTCTAGAGGTGTATTCCTTGAAAACAAAATGCAGCAATAACATTTAAACAATCTGTTGCAGGCAAATGGTTTGTAAGCACTGGAAAAGATAATCTTCTTAATGCTTGGAGAACACCTTATGGAGCCAGTATATTCCAGGTAATAATCTCCTAGAAGCTATTTTCCACAGACATTACAGTGCAGTAGAGCTGCACATCTTAGGGTGTGTCAGTAGCCTAAGGAGTTTGAGGTGGAATTGCAGCTAATTACTGTAGTACTTAAAGAGTTTGTCTGTAATTAGGGAAAGAAATCCTTTTGTCCTTTCTGCTATTTCACTAATTCAACGCTTACAGTAAAGAAGCCCTTTAATCTAAAATTGTTCTTAATACCCTTCTTTCTCACCTTCTTCCACACATTGGTGGAATACAGTACCTAAGTCATGTTGTTAGGTGAACATCCACTGAAGGTCCAAAGTGGAGCTAAACCAGTGGCAGTCATATTCATCTTGAATATTTTTCTTGGATGAGATGTTTTGATGGATTAGACCAGCAGACTCCTGACCAGAAAACTGAAGCTGGAGGGGCCCATTGAAGTGTACCTGGAAGCAGTGGCCTATCTATAGTCCCTCTGTGCCCAGTTTTAATGGCATTTCAGTGCCACTATAGAAAAGTGGGATTTTTGGCATATCTTTCCATTCTTTCACCCACAGTCACTTCTAGGTTGGGAATATTTTTATTAAGTTTAACTTTTAACTGGCTCTAGTTTAAATGACCAGTCTCATGTGTACTGATGCCTGCCATGTCTCCACTTTTGGAGACAGTGCAGTTTACCTTGACAAGAGAAAGGTAAGGTCTATGTTTTCCTAGTAGAGGCTATTCATTTCTAGAACCGGCCCCCACAGACAGCCCAGATCATCCTAACAAGAGCACATCCCCCTTAAAAGGGGGATGTTAAAAACTCCAGTACAGCCTTCTTACTGAGGGGTAGATAAGGAAGCTTCTAGTGCAGTGAACAGAGGTGTCTTTGCCAAAACACAGCATGATTGGAAAGTGTTTAGCTCTTGTGGTAACAGGTGGAAAATGATGTGGACATACATTAGGTAAAGACGTGCACTGGAACAGCAAGATGAATGTGGCAATGCATACGTTTCATCTTAGAGCAGACAGCAAAGCCAGAAGAGACAGAGCTACTGCAACGTGCTGTATCTGATGTCCCATCCAGCTCCTACACACTTGTTGTGTATCCTGTTCCACCTCAGTGTCTTTTCCTGCTTGCGTCCTCTTGTGATAATGTAAATTCCTTTGTGCAAAGTTTTGTCTCGTTGTGTTGGGGAAGCAGTGAGAGGAGATACAGTTATTTCTGTGGAGTCTATTTGTTTCATACCTGTGGGTAGGTAGGGCTTTGAGTGTTTCTCTATGTGAATTTCTTGTTTACAACAAAAGAAATGGGAAGAAGATGAGTTTTCATTCATTTTTATGCAAATGAAATGCATAAAATATTAATGAATGCTCATTCCTTGTAAAGTATATAGAAAGGACTTCTTCTGTTTGATTGATTGATAGATTACCTGTAGGTCCATAATATTCACTTCCCTTTCTACCACTGCTTTATTTTAAAATAGACTTTTCTGTGGAACAAAAGTATTTTAAAAAACTTTGCCACTATGGTACTGATACTTAAATGAGCTTTTCATGTATTCCCTATCTATAAATTCTTCCAATTAATCTTCAAGCCCTTCAGGATTGAAGAATTGGAAAGACGTAATTTTCTTTTTCCTTTTCTTTTTTCTTGTAGTCCAAAGAATCCTCATCTGTGCTTAGCTGTGATATCTCTGTGGATGACAAATACATTGTCACTGGCTCTGGGGACAAGAAAGCTACAGTCTATGAAGTTATTTATTAGAGACAAATCTGAATGCAGACAGAACTCCTTCTCCTAGCACTTTGCTGTATATTCCTTTTCTTTTTTTTTTTTTTTCCTTTCTAAACTGAAAACTTAAATACTCATCACAGTTGTAGAATTTATTTTTAACTCCTTAACTTGCTATTGATTTGTGAATGTTCATTAAGAACTTGTGATACCAAATTGTCAAATACCTACTTGGAACAAGATGGAATAAGCATACATAACGGTGACCTTGACTCTTTAATTATGTATTATAGCTGTAATGTATTTATTTTGTTTAAAGAAGGCTTTCTAACAATGAACTAAAATAAAGCTGTCTGGCCCGGCTTTAGTTTGAAAGATGCATCATATACTTGTGTTTTTGCAGGTGGATAAATTGGGGATCTTGGAGAAGGATGTTCAGGAGATAGTTAAAATTACACTAAATAGACTTGTAGTTTCTATTTAAAAAAATAAACTTTGTTATATTTTTTAGTCCTGTTCTTGGATGAGACCTCTAAGTGTTATTACAGTATAATTATTTGGTGGGAAGATGCTGTATCTTAACTATTTTAGACAGTCTTGGAAACTTAGGAAATTGCAAACTGTAGCCAGTGATCTACATGCCTGTGATGAATGGCAAATTCAGTTCACATCTAAATTAAATTCACTTTAAGTAAGAATGTGCTAATTTATATATTTGCAATGTTAATATAGCATCTTGTGTACAGATTTGTTCTCAATGCTTTTCTGTTGATAAACATAAAGCATTTTGGTGTCAAGCTAGGTTTTTTAATATAAACACCTCTCTTTGTTATATTGTAGAGAGTACAATAAGTTGCCTCAAAGAATCACCTTTGTTACTTCTGGAAACTTTTGCAATGTTTCCTTGAAAATGGGGATATGTGTCTTTGGGCAATTTTTCAATTACAAGAGATTATGAAAAATATTTGATATGTTCTTTGGAAACTGCACTGAAATAAGAATGGATGCCTACCAATATACAAACTACAAAAGCAATGACCTCTGAGGTAGGATTTACAAGAGTACTCATTCCAACATACAAAAAGGAATGGATTCTCATTGGGATAAGGACTTGCTTTGTTCGCCAGCAGTTCAATCCAAGTCTTGATTGGATGTCCCTAAGACAGACGCAGACTGAGCCATTGTGCCAGAGACAACGTGTTATCTTTTTATGTTGTTGTTGTTGCTGTTAAACTATAATCTGTGACACTTTTTTTTTTTTTTGAATGCTTTAAAAAAAAATCTTTAAGTCTGTGGATCTGCTGATGTACAGTGCCTTTGCTGCTATGGATCAAAATCAAGAGACCCGTGTAGATAAATCTTATTGTATAAGTAGAAAATTACTTAATTTCATACTAGAAATGGATTGATGCTGCAAGTTAAAATGGACTGTTTATTGAAGTTCCAAATGTGGTAGCAAAAAATGGTGTCTTAAGTGCTTAGTGTTTGATGTCATTAACAGTTTCGTAATACTCTACATTGTAGAAAGATTTTGATACTAAACTGTGTCATTGTACATAGTTCTAATGCATTGTATTGACCACCAGTACTTCTATAATGGTAGATTATTGTTTGTGCATTCAGACTTTTAAGCATTAAACATAAGTAACTTCTAAGATGCATTTTTCTTTTTTTTTCTCCTCCCTCATTGTCATGTTTGTGATAATCTCAGTCACACATGCAGCAGTTCAGTCACAGAACATACCACTACAGATAGTTGTGGTTTTGCCACTGAAACACAATGTAGAGTTTCAGCTGAGATAGTGAAACCTATGAATTTACAGTTTCTCACATTACCTGACTGCACTGAGCACTTGGAGGCATCAGACCTGTCACCTAAGAGTTTGCCTCTTCCCAGTTTTGTGGTTTCCTATCTGACATATCTTTGTTATCCCATACCTTGGGAGAGAGTACAACTGAGGACCATTACTCCTCCCATGCCCAGTGAGTATGTGGAGCTCAGCAGGATTTGGGAGGGGTGTTGCACTGCAGCATCCTACCAGGCTTTCCTCATCCAGACCTAAAGTCTGTTCGTGCTCACAGACAGACTTCTCTCACTGATGTTTGGGTTTAGATCAAGGACTTAGCCCAGCTTCCATTAAGTTAATGAACACAAGTTGAAGTGAGCTAGGGCAAATTAATCAATGCGCTGCTGGGAGGGGTGACAGAGGGAGGAGTTATGCTGTCTGTAACAGGAAAAAGAGGAAATGGAAAAAAACCAAAGGAAAATTTGAATGTTGTTGTTCTATCATCATTTTTTTGTTGTTGTTCTAGCATCATTTCTGAAATGATGCTGTGCATGGTGGAAATCCCCAAGCATGCAAGCCTGTCATGATGTGCCAGCCTGTGGTGACTGCTGGTACATGAACCCAAGATTAGAAATATTTTGGGTTTTCTTGAAATGTCAAAACAAGACATAAGTTGACAAAGTCATTTACTTTACCCTGAGTGATTAGGTAATACTTGTTGATGGAGGAGAGTGTAGAGGCAAGCTTCTGTGAGAGCTGTCAGTTCCTTGGAGTTAATGGTGAAGAGCTTTTCAGATTTCCCCCAGAATAATATAAGGTTTCGCTTATACTAAGGTTCTGTACTACTTAATACAGTAATGCTCCATAAAAGTAAACATGGTACAGATACCTTCTGTTAATATTTACTCTTGTCAGAAGAAGTAGAATTTACTGGTTATAAACATATTTGAGACACCTTGTCTTTTCAAAGCCATTCAAAAATATAAAAGGCTAGGGTGTACACTGTTTACTAAAAAAAAAGAGAAGCCACCTGCTTAACGTTTGGAGAGGATGTTGTATTTTTATGTAGTAGTTCAGGCATGAGATTACTTAAAACATCTAAGATAAAGCATTCCTTTAAAAAGAATAAAACATTGCATACACCTGAATTTGTAACAGCTAGTTTTGACAGCAAAGTAATATACTTCTGAAGCAG
This sequence comes from Peucedramus taeniatus, assembly GCA_013400575.1. NCBI lineage: Eukaryota > Metazoa > Chordata > Aves > Passeriformes > Fringillidae > Peucedramus > Peucedramus taeniatus. The sequence continues at coordinate 77,486 of WBNO01019985.1, forward strand.
CCTGCCATATATCTGCTTATTAATATTTGTATTGATGGCTTGTAAACAGTGTAGGAATCAAATACTTTAATCCAGGATTACTGCAGGTTAAACGTGTAGTCATTCTGATTTTTTCCCCTTCAGGACTGAGTGAGAGAGATTGTACAGAGATACTTTCTGGTTTTCTTTTACACATACGTAGGGTCACCTTCCTTTTCCATTCATTAGGTTTTTTTTGCAACTGCACAGGACTACTTTGTGTAAGGTGTTTTGATGCAGATGTGTTTTGTGCCACAAAATGTTATGGCAAACATACTCCAAAATGTATGTTGTGGCAAACATACTCCAAATTCAAGGTACAACCATCTCTTTCTCTGTATTCTTCCCTTCTCAAATCTTATTTAGTATGGTGATTGATTAAGAAAGACATTTCTTTTTAATTTTTTTATCTTTTCTGACTGTCCAGTATAGGTACATTTAAAGGGAACACTTCCTATCAAACCAATGTTTTCTAAAGATAATAAATTTTAAATTATATTTCTCTGTTTGTTTTTAGCCAAAAGTGATTTCTCTCTCCTATTTCTTAAGCTACTCTATTACTTTAAAAGAAAAGAAAATTTACTTTACCAGCTATGATTTTCATGTATGAAGGATTTTAAGTCTGTACTGGAATAGTTCAAATTGGATTTTGTGTATTGCATTGAACTCTGGCACCTGAAGCACATATAAAATTCCTTCTCCTTGAAATGTTGGTAGGTGTGTGGGAGAAACAGGAAGGTAGCTATGCAGGTCTACATATCCCTGGACTATATTTTACAAATACATGCTAGGTCCTTTGCACAAGTACATGCTTCTTCTGTTACTACCCTATTTATTTCTGATCATTCCAACTGAAATCCTGAATGTGACTAACTTTTCAAGGATTTGTGTTGTGAAAGAAAATGAAAACAAAAAGAAAAATATAAAACAAAATAGAAAAAAATAAAAATAAAATAACATACATTTTCTACAGGTACAAGAGTCAAAAAATTCAAATCAGAACTTGGTCTGCACTGTTTCTCATTTACATGGAGTATACTATATCTTTTTGGCACCAAATTAACACTGCATACAGCAATACAAGAACACTTTAGAACATCAAGTATGGCTACTGAGAAGAGTGCCACTTAGAATTTTTCAGAGCAAATGCGCTCTGAATAGCTCATCCAAAGAGCTGCTCTCACATGGTATGTGGGAGGGTAGCTGTCTTCAGGACTGGAGAGCTTTTCTGATGCTAGCATTTTGCAGTGACCGCAGTGGTGTTGAGGAGAGTTGAGCAGTTTGGGCTTGATGTGCAGCCAGCCAGTTCTGCCATATATTTACATGAGAATCCCCTTTCCAGACATAGCAGGAGATGAATCCTGGAGTGGTGTGCTGTAGAAGATCATCTCTGACAAGCTCTTAAATAATGCACCTGCCACGTCTTGCTTTTGAACCAAGAGTTACTGAACATAGCCCTTGAGATTTCACGTTTCTTCCAGTATTTGGACTACAGCGTTTCCACTGCACAGCAAGAAATTTTTATGTCAAAACCAATAAATGTTCTTACTCTTACCAAATGATTTTCTGTCCCAGTTACAAGGAAACAGTATTATAGTGTCTTTTTTTATTATTAAAAATGGTGTAGTCTGACATTTACAGCATGTCCATAAACCTGCCATGGAGTGCAAAGAAGCTCTTCTGTGGGGTCACTTTGACTCACGTGGTTATGTTCTAAAACATTGCAGAAATAAATCTTCTCTTGTTTTGGGAGAGATTAACCTGTGATATCATATGCACAGTGTACAAATTATGGGGAAGGACTGTCTAGGGGTTACTTGTGCATCTGTGGTTTGGATTTAGCTGATTACCCCAGAATGCTAAAATGCATCTGAAGGGTAAAATCAGTAAGTACAAATATTTAAGGATTTAAAAACAATTCTGCTGTTCTACAGTAATTATATTGACCCAAACTGTCTTTTAAAGTCATGTCAAGGTAAGCCTCTGTATTACACTTTCTTTTCATATTCAAATAAAAGAAGGGGTGGAGGAATTTTAAGCTAATCTTTACCTTTCAATCAAATCTGTCTTTAAAAAATACCCCAATGCTAGTGCTTGAAGAAGTAATTTTCTTGGGCTTATTGTCACTATACTTGAAGAATTTTATAACAAATATGCTGTAGCACAATCCACAGTAATGCCATAAATGAGAATAGGTAATACAGCTGCTATTAAAACTTAGGGTTTAGAGAATGCTATTAGCATTGGGGGAAAACAGTTTGATTTGGTGGTCAAAGGTGTTACCTCATTTCATGAGCAAAAGCAATATGGAATTTCAGCTGCATGTTTTAATCCGCTGTCTGTCCAGTATGGCTTAGGGGTTTCAGCAATTTAGGCTTAATTTTTTTTTTTTTTTTTTTTGCTGTGATTTGGGTCACATTTGATGAAAAAATGGTGATTAAGGACAACTTTGGTCCCGGGCCGAGAGGTAGAATGTGGAATGGGTTGCTCTGCTCCTGATTCCAGCCTGTGCTCTGTGCTGCCTGACACCTCGTGAAATGATTTGCATGAGCCCTGTGTAAAATGTTTTTATGTTCTTCTTCACGAAAGGCATTATCTAAAGGCTAGCTATCCATTATTTTGAAAAATTTGTCACAGATGTATTGAAATATAGGGAGGCATTTTCTGTTGGGAAAAGAACAGGAGGACCTCTGGGGAATCAAGCATTTCAACTCTTTATCAAGCACTGTAAATGTGCAAATGAGGCAGTCACACTGCTGTGTTATAAACTGTCAGTCTTCTGCTAAAGTGGGAAGAAAAATATATGATACAAAGATAATAGACTGTCTTGTGTTTTAGCATGGCTTCAAGGTATTAGGTATGAAGTCCAATTTGCACTCATTTTAGAGTAAATAATCATGAATCCTCTTGTGGTATTAGTGATGGTGTGTCTGGCCACCTAACAAAAAAATAACTGCTGAAAGAATGAGGATAGTTACCAAGCTTTCATGTCTCCAACACATGAAGCAATTTTATTTTAAAAAAATCTGCTCATTTTATAACCTTGTGTGAGCAGCGATGTTAATATTTCAATGAAAATATTTTTTCTAAAGCAATGTTAATGTCATCCTCTCATTTACCTATGCACACGTCTTTGCCTGAATAAAAAAATTCCCACCTCCATTGCAAATTAGCTTATTTCATCCAAGCTTTTAGGAATAATTAGAATAGCTTCTCTATGTCATATCAGTTTTAGGGTTTCTTGTGTGATTCCAATGATATTTTCTCACTTTTTCCTCCCCCGCTGAGAACCTTCCTGAAGCTGGTGTTCAGTGCTGCAAAGATGCTCTTGCTTGTGGCTTGGTCTTGCTCTCAGGGGTTGCTCAGAGAATGGGAATGGGAAGCATTCACAGGATTTTGCTGGCTGTAACAACTGCTGTGACAGCTGTTACAGACTCACTTATGCCTCCTCCTTTCTCTGAGCAGTCTTAAATAAAGAGATGCAGTAGGAGCAGTCCTCTGTGCAACTGACCCTTCTGCTTTACCAAGCTTCACAGGTGCTCATCATCTGGAAATGACAGAGGAGGAGAAGCAGCTAGGAGTTCTAGGTAGGCTCAATGTGCCAGTGGGAGACAGCCATGAAAATGACAAATGTGATATAGGATGTGTCTGGAGAGGCATTTGCTGCAGAAATAGGGAAGTATTGCTGCCATTATATCAGGCACTGGTGAGACCTTGCCTAGAATAGTGAGTACAAACCTGGTCACCCGTGTTCAAAAATCTTAATTGAAAATGGAACTGATAGGGAGAAGAGTGTACCCTAACAGGCAGACTGCAAAAACAAGAGTATGGAAAATGTGTCATGTAAGGAAAGCCTATGTCCTTTTAATCTTTCAGGATGTCAGACCAAGAGCAGATACAAATGGCATCTAAAAATACTTCAAATGTCTATTCATCAAGGGTGATGGTATTACAGCTGAAAGATAAACCTAGCACAAAAAAAAAAACAAGCGAAGGAAACAGTGTAACCTGGAATTAAAGAGGCTCTGTTAAGAGTGGGCTACCCTGCAATGGCTTTCCAATACAGAGATGGCCAGGAAAAAGCAGACTGCTTTTAAGACATTTATGAAGATGTGTGTGTGATTGCAGGATATTGGCATCCATAGTTCATGGGTCTCTCCCAGTCTTTCTTACATGCTTGACCTGCATATAAAAAGAATGTATTTTCATAATGGAATGAAGGGGTATTTATTTTGGAAAGAAGTTTGGTGGGCAAAGAGAATGGGAGAGAAGGGCTGTCAGACATCCCTGGGAGGGAGACAGGTACCCTCTCTGATGTTAATACTATACATCATGAGCAGTCCTCTGGTCAAAGGCCCCAGAAATTACTCTGGGAATGCTTCTGGGGTCTTTGATGGCCTATGACCCCCTCGTAAGATATGACCCTGCCTCTGCTTTGTAGTTGAGCCAGTTGTGCCCCTCAGAAGGGATGAATACCTTCAGGCCTGTGTGTGAATGTGAATGACCTGACACCTTGGGGATTTTTACACCTGAGCCAATTGTGTAAAGAAAGAAATTAGCATTATAAAAAAGTATTATCCCACCTTGCAGGATCTGTTTCTTACTGACTTTCTTCCCTATCTGGCTCAAAACCCAGCTTGTTGTTAAAAAGAGGTCAGTTTGTCCTGCTCATTGTCTGGTGGTGGGTGTGCACCTCTCTGCACTGGTGCTGTTCTGTTTCCAGAGATTTCCAGAGATTTCACCACCACACACCCAGAAACTCCTTCTCCCCTTCAGCTGGGGGTGAAAACGTGGCCTCAACAGAGCACCTGCTGCTTTTGCAAATGGCTGGTTTTTTATGTCATTATTATTTCAGTCTCAGGCCAGGCTGGCTTGAGCAGCTCTAGGGGAAGGTATTCTAGGGAAAGGGAAGTTTGAACTGGATGATCTTTGAGATCTGTTCCAACCCAAAGCATTCTGTGATTTTATGAGTCAATGACAGTCTCAATGAATCTTTCAGAAAAGAATCTTGTCTTTTATAGTACTTCTTGACAATCTTTTTTCTATTAAAAAAACATGAAAAATGTGTGATGTAGGCCCTTCATCTTCTTGGGACAGCTCTCCATTGTGTGCAAAGTCTCTTAGCAGATTGACAATTTCTGGTTTTCATGTACTTGCAGCTCGGCAAAAAGTAGAAATTCTTCATTATTGCTTTTTCTTTCTGTGGCATAATTGAACAACAAAGTATAAGACAGTTAATTTCCTTAAGAATGTTACTGATTTTTTTCAAAAGATATGGGTTTTAAGGTCAAGGAAAATATTTAATTTTTCTGCCCTTTACCCTGCATCTCTGCTTGGTGCTTGGTTGGTGCTGGTTTGTGGCAAGATATTTCTTATTAAAAAAAAAAAAAAGTGTTTGTGTTCAGATTAGCTGTTTGACCTGCTCAGTCCCAGTGTGTATGCTGCATAGTCCTATTTACTAGCCTCACTGGGTAGTAAATGAATCACTGTTTTTCTGTTATTGGTCTTTTGCTTTGTTTTGCAACACTTCCTTGATTGGAGGTTTGGTGTCCAAAGGAGAGTACCAAAGAGGGTGAAAGGGCATGACTTAGGAGGAGTGGCTGGGGATCCTAGAAGGAATCACCTCAATGCTCTAACAATTTACCCGTATGCTTGGGAAGTAGAGTGGTAGAGATCAGTAGACTGATCTCCTCCCTGTTGCTTGATGACAGGATGCAAGGAAATGGCTTAAATTCAATCAAGGGAAATTCAGACTGGATATTAGAAAACAATTTTTCACTGAGAGGGTGGTTAAGGGCTGAGAGCAAGTTCCCCAGGGAAGTTGCCATGGCCCCAGTCCTGTGAGTTTGCATGAAGTTTTTGGACAACGCTCTTAGATACAAGGTTTAAGAGTCAAGAGTTGAATTTGGAGAACCTCATGGGCCCCTTCCAACCCATGAGATTCTTTGATTATTAATTACAGACAGCTAAAAATAATAATTTTAAAAAAGAGTCAAATAAGAAAGCAAGCCTCCAAGCAGCCCAAAATTTCAGAAAAAAAAAGTTCTTTCATGGAAAATCTAAGATAATTGATACTAATTAACTTTTCAAATTGAGATTTATATTTCAGATTACTTTTTTATCTGGAAGCTCGCTCATTACTCAGAACTCTGATTCTGCTAAAATTATGAGCTCCTTTCCTGCATGGCAACACCCTGGGCATAGCTACAGGTGAAGTGGGCAGCTCTTGTTCAGTCCCCTGCTCTTCTGGACTCAGAGCAAATGTTCGTGTGTTGGCTGTTGCCAACATTGCAGGATATTCACCCTAGCCATTGGATACACAGCTGTGTGTCTGTGTGTCCTATCTTGTTTCCTTGGTTGCAGCCTATTTGGATACAGGATTGCCTTCTCTTCTGTGTGTACAGTGTCTGACCCTCTCTGAGATCTTTGTGCTCTTTTGGAACTCAAATGAAGTTGTGTCCTTGTTGCTGGTTCTAGAGATATAGACTGAACTGTGGGCCCAAAGGTTCCTCTGAACAAATTGCCAATTTTTAATCTGTTTTCCAGTTAATATTTTTAATAAACATCAATTCGTTGTGGTGAGTCTGGGATTCTTTTTTGTTGTCTTTGGGGTTAGGAGGTATAATATCAACTCCTAAAATCCTCTTCTGACCAAGCTGGAAGATTTTAAAGGCCTGTTTGATGTTGTTTTTTGTTATGTTATGTATGCCTGCAACACTGACTTCATTTTGAGTATTGGATATTAGACTCAGATGGGAATCATATTTCTTCCTTTCTGTAATGAGTAGCAGATCTGTTTTTCCACAGTGGCTCCTAGTCCAATATTTCAATAATGTACTCCATTGATATCTATGGAAACTATTGTATGATGCTGCTCTAACTTAGCTTTTATCACTTATTAAAACATAGTTGATAAGCATGCTTCTCTGGGAGACATTTTGTTATCTGTTGATTAGAAGTGGGAGTGTAACTAGTGTAATAGATGGTATGGATTAATTCATGCTCCTATGAAATATAAGAATAATGGTGAAATAACTTATGTTCATAAACGAGTTGTACATGCATGAAAAATCTCTAAAAAGGTTTAAAACCCACAAGCAGAGGCTGGAGGATTTCTTCACAAGATTGTGAAACCACAAGCGCAGCAGAGGAGAGCTTAATTTACAAACTAAAAGACGTGGCTCCAACGGAGATGAATCCCTTCCTGGGACTGACTGGGGAACACCGGGGTGATGATCGGCTGACAAGTGCCCACCATCGAGATAACCAGGGTCGTTAGCCCCTCGCATCTGAATGCCAGGTTCCCATAACTCAGCATCTGATCTCATCACTTCCCAGAAATGTCTTTGTCCAAGTTCAGCACAGAGAAAAGGAGACCTCGTGAATACCTGAAGCAACAAAGGAATAGGAGAACCTCTGCCTCAGGCGGAAAAAAACATAAAAACCAACCCGATGGAGAGGCATTCGTGAACAGAGAGGGTTCTGATGCGATAGAGGTCAGACCAGAGTTCACCCAGCGCCCATCCCGGGCTCGGCGTTGTCTCTATTAATTGTGGTTATTGAAATTGTATTTTGATTCCAAAATAAAATTCTGATTTTTTAATTATTATTACTAAATTGGCTGAATCATTAATTTACCTATAACACTAGTATGTTTTACTTAGGGATTAATCTATAACCTACTTAATATTTATTCCGTGAAAGATTACATAAAGGACAGAATCATATTTTTAATGTGCTGCTTCAGGAAATTTGAGATCAAAACACAGTCTCGTGTGAAAACCTGACACACCTGTAGTTGTTCCAAAGCCCAGAATGCTTGCATGTCACAACATCTCATTAGGTGGAATCATGTATAGAATGAGGTACTTCCTGAGGGATATCCTAATGACTGCCAGTTGGTGTTTGCTGAGCACTGTGATGTTGCTCTTGGACACGTGAGTCCCTTATGAGGACTTCATGTTATGGCGGAGGCATTGTAGTAGTTTCCCAGACAGACCAGAATTTTAAAATAGTAAGCTTACTCTGAGCCTCTAAACATCTTGCTAATGAATAGATCATCGCAACTGAAGCCTCACTTCTCCTTTTCTTAACCCAGATTCTGGATGGGTGAACTTTGACAAAAGACTGCATTGCAGTTGAAAGCTTTCTCCAGACATTGTTATGTAAATATGGGGCATGGAGGAAGTGTGTAACTGTCTCTCTCCTTTGAGTGCATCCTTGCTCATCAGTTATATCAACAGGTGGTAGTAGTTATGGAAGTCTGGTTGTTTAATATGTGGAATCCTGTGTATTTTCTGTTCTGTAAGTTATGATAAATGTGGCACTTTATGTGAGTAGAGATGGTTGAAGGTATTTTGATAAGATGCCTCCATTACTGTACACCAGTATCTTTGCATTTTTATTTCAAGACCTACTTCATATGAGACTGATAAAATATATTTGCTTTTATTACAGACATTGTTTATATAAGGATTTGAGACAAAAATGGTGTCATCAGGGTAAATATTGTGCAAAAACTAAAGGAAAACAGGGAGATTTGCTAGAAACAGTGTTTTTTCAAGGTCCCCTGTTACTAAAGAGTTTTAAACAGCCTTTTAGGAAAATCTAAGGTTGTTTACATAAAAGCATTTCAAACTTTTCCTCTGTTATAAATAATGTGCGGTGACTAGGTATGTTAATGTTTGCAGTAAACCTTTTTATCATGGTAAGATAAAAGAAATATTTATAAGTTTTTTAAAAATGTATTTAGCTCTCAGTAGATAAAAGATTATTCCTCTGAACAGAACTATATTTCTTGCAGTTGTTAAACCACTATGAGCTGTATAAAAGTGGTTAGCCTATTTAAGTGTTTCACCTATCCAACAGTCCTTTTAGTTGCATGCAGATAAGCTACAAGAGAATGGTATGCATAAGCCAAATATTTTATCTTAAACAAGAGAAAAGCTATCAGTTTCACTTTGAGACACCATAATAGTATACATTTTTTGTTACATTTTTCTGATGGCTTTTTTATGGCTATTTTTTTAATATAACTGGAGCATCACTAGGTCAAAGGACACTACCATTCAAGTGATTAAGGTAGAATATTTTCTTCTATATAAGTATCTTTAAATTTTGATAGACATCAAATTTTGGACTCAAGCTGGTACAAGAATGTATGTGGGTGGTTTAGTCATTAGCTTGAGCATGTCTCCAACAGCCAAAGATCTGATGCTCCTTTGTTCTGAGAAGAAGCAATAAAACCCTGAAAATGGTCATATCTTTTTAAAGATACAATCAATTTTAACCTGCCTCTCTCTTTGCTGCAGGGAACATTATTTTTGCAATCTACTTCTGGGAATGGTACCTCCTCCTGGAAAGGAATGTTTTTGTTCCACTTTGCTTTTCTTAATTTTCCTCAGGGCATCAGTTTTACTGAATAAAATCACACGGCAGTGTAGCCAGATACCTGTAAGATAGAATGCTGAGCATACCTGTGGAGATCTGCCCAAGAAACTGGTATGACCTCTGTGTAGCCTGTCAGAGTCCTGACTCTGCACTGTCATTTTACAGAACCACAGGATCATAGAATAAGCTCAGTTGGAAGGGACCCATAAGGATCATTGAGTCCAGCTCTTGGCCCTGCACTGCACCATCCCCAAGAGTCACACCATGTTGCTGGGGTTTATCCCAAGCAGAGCATTTATGCTGCTGAATAGCAAAACAGGGTAGAAATTTGTTCTTGCTGCTTTTCATTGCTGTGTGGTAAGATCAGTGCTGCCCTAGTGACTGGAGATGTACTTAGAGCTGCTTGGCCTTTCTCCGCCTTACAGTTTTAAAAAAATCTGGTATTTAATACTGAAGTAACTGACACTATAACTGTTCTCTACAAAACACTTTTGAAATGAAAAATGAGCTAGATCTCTTAAGTTGAATTCTTTTACATAATATATAAAAGGTGTCTATATATAACAATACAGTAGATGTGTTCACTCATTATGATATAATTCATTTGATATCCTATTGTGATGTGCAATTCTGTTTAATACCTTAACTTGCTCAACTGAAGCACAAAAGCAGCAAAGATGTAATGCAACCATTCAGAGTGATAAGGGATGATATGTTTTTCTTGAAGGGACAGTCCTTTGATTTTTATCTAATATCACTGGGGCAAATTACCTTTTACTTCTATGTATATTTGCTTGGAGAGAAAGCCTCATGTTTAGAGCTAAGAGTAGGGTATACAGTTAAGCTTTGTAATTGGACCTTTTAAAAACTTTGTTTATATGTCTTTGCAACTAGGACCTCAGGTAGAAAAATGCTTTTGAAAAGTGCCTTCTTTGAATTCCAATGTGAACCATCAAAAAACCCTAAAAACTAAAACCTAAAACTAAAGAAATAAACACATAGCCCAACATGTTTTCATCTTCCCAGAAGAAAAAAATGGTAGAAAGCTGACTATGAGCTTTGGTTTGTTTAGAAACAGGACAAATGTGATGTACAGCTCCTGCGGAAAAGTTGATAATAAAAAATGCTTTTTCTCTTATAAATAGTTTGCTGAAAGGCATACTGAAAAATATAAGCCATACATTGTGGAAATATGCATCTGGATATCCAAAGGTACAAACTTGAAGATAATACCATATGCAAAAATTTAGGTCTGCTGTCCTGGTTTGAAAGACAGGTATCTGCCAGCAAAAGCTGGAATCTCCCTTTGAATAGAGAGTGTAATCCCCCTCCCTCAGATTATTATAATTTTGCAATTGGAGGCTCTCAGGCAGAGATTTGGGAATAGGAATAACAGTTCTTTACTAGGATATTAAACAACAACAACAACAAAAAAAAAGAGAAAATACAAATTGTAATAGCACTGAGAGACAAGCAAAACAAAACAAACAAAACCCTAGAAAAACCCTGACAGAGTCAGGGATGTGACCTGACACCCTGGGTGTCAGGGTGTTGGAANGTTACCTGGCAAACCACCAGGAAAAAATTCCACAAACAACAGAAACAGATCCAACCCCCAACATCTGCACTCTCCAGAAGTAGGTGAATGTTTACTTGGAGTCAAAAGGAAAGATAGATTTGTAATTTTAAAAGTAATTGTTATTCTAATTGAGCAAGTTGTAAGACAACAAAATCTTGAAGATAGTTCAGTGTGTATAACAGCTTTCCATGAAATACCTGAAATACAGACCACAGAGGGACACTCACAACTAAAGATGGAGCTCTTTCTTAAAGCCAAACAAAAATGGAATAGGATTATTCTGTTTATCTGCTCTTCTCTTTCTAATGTCCAAAGAAAACTGTCAGGTGGATGTGGATTTAAAATTGCATTGCTTTGTTAAGCATTCATTTTTTAAAATAAATATTACAGACAAACGTAAGAGAATGAAGGCTTCATTCTGTTGTTTCCTCCTGCAGTACTGTAAACAGACATTTTTAGTAGGGTATTTTAATGTTTATGGTTTTTTTTGTGGTTAGGGAAGTAGAGGAAGAAAAAGGGAAACATGAATAACTCTTCTCAAAGAAATTTTGCAGATTTGTTCTTTTCTTCAACAGAAAGAGAATTGATAAATGCCACTTATCTGATCTTGTTTCCTGAAAATTCCTGCCAAAACCTTTAAAGAGAGTAATTTGATATTTTTCTCAGCGTTCCAACATCTACTTATTGATTGTAATACAGTGTTTTGTGCACTTACTAGAGGACTTAACCTGAAATTCTTTTAGTTCAAATCAAGTAACTCACAGAAACAGCAGAAGATTAAGAGCTAAGCCATGCAAAACCACAGTTGTGGTAAAAGTGTACAGAATTTAAGAGAATTGAATTTGGCTGCTACTACACTTGTTAACAAATTGTATTTTATAAAATTTCTTGTCTTTTCTGTGTATTGGCACAACAAAGACCTAGTGATTGCTTGTGATGTGTGATAAGAGGTCATAATAAAATACTGTGAAGTCGTTCCAAAAGATGGAGATATGCTTAAGAAATCATATTGGAATCCTAGTAACCTCTCTTCTCAAAACCTCAAGAGTTATGAGTATGTGACTCTCACCAGCGCTGGGTCTCTCTACTAAGCACTAGCTTATGTGTTGTGGCAGTAATCTGCCCATTGTAAAAGAAATAGAAATGCAAAAGATGTGTTTTCTACGTCAATTTGCTTTAAATCACCAGCAAAAGAATATTTTACCCAGTTCAATTGCTATTGCCTCACATGATTTTCTCCATTAAAAAAAAAAATTAAAACTGAAATCTATTTCTTAATGTGTTTGTGAAAATCTCTCCCAGTATTCCTGCCTGTAGAGACTGTTAGGGAAAATGCAATGTGAGAGCAGAAAAGAGGCATTCCACCAAGAAGATGGACTAAGTGAGTCAGTACCTAAACCTCATGCCATTTGCTGCTGATTTCAAGGAGACCTTGAATTGTAGGAAGGCATTGGAGAAGGAGGATCATCTTGCAGCACTTTCAAGCTTCAAACGCTGCTGCTGACAGGTGTGCAAAATTTAGAGCAATGTATTACTGCATTTCATCCCTAATTTAGAGCTAGAGCATGTTTCCAAGAATGTGCTGACTGATGCAGAAACCACCAGAATAACGCTGAGAAAGCTCCTCTCAGTGAAAGCAACCATGTTAGAGAATAGCTCCTGCTATGGGCTTAAAATCAGTGCTGGCTGCCTGCCAAGGGGCAAATATTTTTGGCAGCTTGGGAAAAGGATCCACAAAGAAAGTCTGTTGCCACAAGAAAGGCTTGCCTCTGAAAATATGTCCTGGTTTGTGGAAAACAAATTAAATGCAGTCATTGAATCTTCTAAGTGTTTTGCTTTATTTTATTTTATTTGCATGGATTACATTAACAGCATTTCAAAGTGTAGAAACTTTATTTTTGCTAGTATGAAATAATGAGATTCTTCAGACTTAGTGTATGTCACACACTATTTTATACACTTCACATTGTGTAAAATTATTTACAATATTCTCTGGAAGTGAAACAAGGAAAGCAGTCCTTTACCTGAGCTTAGATAATTAGGAGTTTAATGATGAGTAGTAAGCACTTACAAGATATAAAAAGGATTACTCACTATAAGATTAAATCAAAAGAAAGAAATTATAGGGGATACTTTCAAAGGCACCAGCCCCCCCAACTTCATCTGCTTAAAATGGAAAATTTGGCAGCTAGATTTTAGCTTACTAAATTATACTGTGAGATTCTCTGCCTTGCTCCTTTTCCATACCAGAGTAAAACCAAAAGAGTGGATGGCTTAACTTGAGCATTTCAATCCTTTTGAGACTTAAAGAACTGAAACAACCTAAGCTGGACAGACTTCAATTGTGCCTTAAGGGGTTGACTTAGTTCAGGGAATAGATTTCCGTATTTAGTATGGTTGGGGTTTGTTTTGGTGGTTGTTTGGTGGGTTTGTTTGTTTGCTTGTTTGTTTGTTTGTTTGTTTTTCCCATAGCTGTATGCTGCATTGATTTATTGATGTTTTACATTGTTGAAATTTTCTTGCAGTCTAGAAGAGAATTATTAGACATTTGCATAAAATTGAGAGACATTGACTTTTCTTTCTTTGGAAAGCTGAACTGCACTAGGCCGGTTGTATAATCTGAAACCATGTTTTCATTAAAAGTTTGTAAGTGTTTTAAAATGTTTAGCAGGGCACTAAGACTGGATGTATTACTAATACGGACTGCACATAGATAAATACAGCTGTCTGCTATTCTTGATGGCTGTTATACTCCAGTTTAGATAGCATGGGCTTCTCACACCATGGAAGGATGAGAGTGTTTTGGGGGCACTTTATGCCAGGCATGTCCTCGATCTCCTGTGATCAAGTAAAAGATTTCGATTTTGTTTTTTTCTTTCAGATTACATATGTTTTTCAGTCTTTCTAATGGCTATTTTTTGGTTTTTATGGCCATTTGTAAAAGTCATTGAAGGTTTTCTAAGATATGAATTTGCTGATATGAGTCACGTCTACCATCTTGATCTTGTTCATCCAGCTCATGTATGCAATTGGTATCCTTTTGTTGCCTTGTGAGATCTCTCGACCATGCAATCCATATGCTATGTTTATGAAGCAACAGTCTAATTATCTCCCTCCATCCCATTTCTCCCTTTGAATCTTCTGAAACTCTCAGGCTCTGCAGCTGATGTCACTGCCAAAATCTGTAGTGTTTTCACGATGGAAAGGCCCACACAGCACTGGATGTGCTGGCATCAGATGGGACCCACCTTTCTCACCAAAGGAGCAGAGTCCACCTGGGAACTAAGTGAGCGGGACTCACTGGCAGAGCTTCAAATTACATGTGGTGGGGGAAAGGGACAATATCAGGCTTGTCCCTGGCAAGCTCTGGGATAAGAGGCAAAGGTTGGAGGGACACGGTGCTGGCAAAGGCCCTCATCTGGTGACTCTGAACAGTGTTGGCCACACTGGGGCAGACCTTCAGTCTCCTACAGAGACGAACTAAGGACTCCAGAGCTAAGAGAAGCCAACAGGGAAACACCAGGAAAATATATGAAAGGAATTGAAGGGTGCTCCTCTAGGACAGTCTCCTAGTTTCAGTTAGGGTGGAGTTAATTTCTTCTCAACAGCTGTGTTTTGAATGAGAAAGATGTTAAAAAGATGTTAAATACCCTGAGCAAAAGGGTATTCCCCTTTGGGAACATCATACCACAGAACATCATGCCCAGTAACTCTGGGGAGTTACCCAGGTCTGACATCAGTCAGCAGGTGGTGAGCAATTGTACGATGCATCTCTTGTTTTTCCCTTTTTCTTATCATACCTGGGGGTACTGTTTGACAGTAGACCAAACACAAGCCAGCTGTGTGCCCACAAGCTGTGTAGCCATGAAGGCCGATGCATCCTGGCCTTTATCAGGAGCAGTGTGTCCAGCAGGACTAGGGAAGTCATTCTTCCCCTCTACTCAGCACTGGTGAGGCCACACCTTGAATCCTGTGTTTGTTCTGGGCCCCTCACTTTAAAAAGGACTTTGAGGTGCTGCAGAGTGTCCAGAGAAGGGCAACAAGGCTCATGAAAGGATAGAAAATGTGTCTTATAAGGAAAGGCTGAGGGGTCTGGGTTTGTTTAGTCTGGAGAGGAGGCTCAGGGGGGACCTCATTGGTCTCCACACCCCCCTGACAGGAGGGTGTAGTGAGGTGGGGGCTGGCCTCCTCTACTGTGCCAGCAATGAGTATGAGAACAGTGAGAACATTCAAACTGGTCATGGTAATTAGATAGAAGTAGAAATGGTGATGGTAGATTAATTTTGTAAGCCCTGTATCAGAAGAAGTCTGATTCAAGTTTGAAACTTAAGTTAGTCTTTACTACAGCAGGTAAGCTGGAGCCTTGTGAAGATGGAGATGGATCTGGGATGGATTTATGTTTGTCCCTCTCACTCAGACTGCAGTTTCCAATCTAACTAACACCTGAAACCCTTAGTTGCTGAAAATGGTCCACTACAGAATGCATTCTAGACTGGCTGATATCTAGTCTATATGAGTTTTATTCAGCAAATGTTATTGCTTTTCATTTTACTACTGTTTTCCTTGCTATTATTTGTACGAGGCAGCTTAGTGTTATAGATTGAAAGTGTGTGTTTGCCCTTGTGCATGCATGCCTGTACAAGTCTTTCAACACTTGTAGATTTCCTAGGACTTTTGCCTGCTTCTCTGGTACACTCTTCCTGCGCTATTTCAGAGCATTGTTTCTTAGATATCTTAAGTCCTCAAATACAATGACACTTAAAGGTGAATCTGAAGTGATAACAGCTCTCAAAATGGAAGTCTGATCTTAAAGAGAATTTTCAAATATCAGAACTTTTATGTTGTCTTGGATAAAGGACAGAGAAAATTTCTTTATATTGAAAAATTTTATTTTTATCTGTTTTAATAGAAGAGGGTTTGTCTCTCTAGTTTTTTCTTTTTCTTTTTTCATTTTTTCTTTTTAATTTTTCTTTTTTAATTTTCTTTTCTGTCCAGGGAAAGTCTGTACTTATATGTGAAGGTTGGTTTTATATTTTCTATAGAACTCATCCTTTTATATAACACTTTATTTGCCTGGCATTTATATTTGTTCCTTGTTAGTGTTCCTTTTAGTACTTGCATACTCCATGTAAATATTTACAGAATTTCTTTCTCAGAGTGGGAGAACATGGGATATAAATAATCCCCTGAAACTGAAAAGTAATATTTTATTCAGTTCCTTTGTATTTGGAAATGTATTAATGTATAATATTCCACAGTGTGAGTATGGAGTGAAGATGTATTCAGGAGTTGATTAATTTCCCAAAGGTGTTATACTCTCAAGATATCATCAAATTACTGTTGCTGGTTTTCTTACTATCAAGGTTTCTTGGTTTTCAACATTTTTTGGAGTATTTATGGGGCACAGACAGCTGAGGTGATTAAACTTTGTGGTCCTGAATGCTTGTAATCACTGGTGTTCTTGGGATTGCAAAACTCAAAAGCAAGTGAATGAGCAAACTGCTGAAAACTTTGTATTGTGCTTGTACAGAATGTGACATTCTGTGAACAAAACCAATTCTCTTCTGATTTGGTGAATAATTCTAAGTGCAGTTTTCAGAGATCAGAAATCTTAATTTATTGGAATTGCAGCTCTGTTCTTTTTCAGTTTCATAAGTGTTCACGAGAGTTAAAACAAGAAAAAAAAATTTGGGCATGAAGCAGGTATCTCTTTAACCTGCCAGACCAAGAATTGGCTATATACCTCTATTTCATTCCCACAGACAATGCAGTATTTCTGAATGGAAGGTTGGATTGGATCTTGATGAATTGCATTTAAATATATAGATAAATAAATGGACTTTGTAATTCCTAGTACAGATTCAGATAGGCATATTCCTTGTGTTTTAACATGCCTCAAAATACTGAGTAGTAATTTTTGGAAAATAGCTCCCCCTGTGGACAGTGTATGACTTTTTTGTGAAAAAGAAGTATTTCCAGAATGAGGGTAAATAAACCTTTGCCATTCCAGAAGTGAATGATAAGGAAGAGGGGAGAGAGGTATCCTGCAATAAATAATGTGCTGCTTTTCCCAAAATAAATAGGCCTCTAGTTTTTCCAAAGTACAGATCAGTTAAAAGTATGTCTAAAGGATGTCAACATTTCTAAAGAATTACAAAGTTCAGTACTGGACTTGTTCGTAGGTAACAGGAGTTTGAGTATGGATAGTCAAATTAACAGACATTTTGCATCACACTCACCTGCTACTTTGGTGAGAGGAAGTCTGTGTTTCTAGTAAGACACTTGACTGAAATTTGGGACACAGAATCTACTCTTACTGATGCCAGGAATGACCTCAACCAGATTTTTCAGGTCACATTTTGGCAAAAGGTTGGAGCACAGATTTATTTCCCACTGATTGCAAGACGTGTTTCATGGAACAGAGAAAAATTCCACCTCTACTTAACTTCTCATCTAAAAAACTGAGGAAATATACTAACCCTTTTGGGTCCCTCTCTTAGTACATCATGCATTTGCATTGTCAGCTTTCCAAAACAAGTATTTTTCTTCTGTAGAAATACACCTTCTTTGTAATGCATTTCTGCCAGGTGAATTGGTTCAAGCTATCAACTCTCATCACCAGCCCTCTAGCAGTCGTGACTTCTCCCTGAGATTCCTTGGCACACAAAGTGCAGCTCTTTGTAAAGAGATCTGCAAATAGTACAACTACAAGAAAGTCTGTCATGCTTCCTTTTCCAGTGTTTGATCTGTCCTTAGTTGAGTGAACAATTCTTACTTTTTTTTTTGCATTTATGAAATTTTTATTTTTCCCTTACATTTAGATGAGGTTATTTTGTTTGTTTGTTTAAGGTACACATTATACTTGGACAACTGAGATTTCAGCAGAGTTGAATTCCTGCCATTTTTGAACATTTAGCGAGAATCTTTTGTAACTCAAAAGCCTACATATAGTTTTCCGCTTAAAAGTAATACAAATTTATTTGTCAGTCAATCAAAACAAACTAAAACTCCCCAAAAAGTCAGTATTTTCATCACTGAACTGCCAAACCGTTTTCCAAGTCAGTGATACTGACTTGGAATTGGATACTGATACTGATACAATTTTCAGTCTTAGTAAATTTCTATTTTACCATTTAAAAAATGTAACTAATACAGAAAAGGTATTTGGGAGCAGCATAAGGTTGCACAATTACATTATCAAAAGTCAGGAAAACTGAAAGCAGCATGTGGGACACCAACCTAAAAGCAGTCCTTGTTTAGTTATGGTAATATTTAGGATCTCCTCTTCATGCAGATCTCCATTTAGATTCTTACTTGCATCATTAGCCTTTGAAATGGGAAATTAAACAAAGTGATAGATTTCTAGGGGGTATGGGCAACAAATATTATGCTTTTGGCTTCTTTCATTCATTCTGTCTGCTCTGAGCCAGAACATCTTCATCTCATTCCCTGCCTTTACAGGAATTGCTTTGAGGATTGCTTATAATAGACAAGGTCCATAGTGTTCTTGCTTCCTGCTTATAAAGTTGCTATGCAAGATCTGAGCTTATTCATCTGCTCTCAAGTTTTCCACCAGCCTTAGCATTCCAGATGGTGATCTATACATAGGCCTGGTTGGCTATCACCACAGTTTTTGATATTGACAACTAAAAACCATCTTTAGGCAACAGGTATTGAGAGTCTTTAACTATCTCTGCATTTTACTCTATATTTTGTTTTAATGTTGACACAGGATTGCTGTTGTGCATTTTTAGTTAAGTTTTTTATTTAGGTCAGGCAGCTGCATCAGATCTTTCCCACTTGTCTCAATACACTCTTTGCTGTTGGGGTTTGGTTTTGTTTAGATTATTTTTTTCAATTGAACTTGCTAGTAGCTTACTCTCTTTCAAAATTTTTGGCTTTCTTTACACCCAAGACTGATGTACAAACATATATGATGACTGATGTACAAACATGCACACTCTTTGAGGGTACAAATTTTTATTTTAATTTCTTCAAGTGTGTGTTATATTTTGCATCGTTTGCTGTTCTTCGTGAAGTTTCCAAACCTTTATGTGCAGTACCATATACAAATTTCAGGTCCCTTAGCTATTTCTCTTCATCTGGCTGGTTCCCATCTACTCCATATCACAGTAGCTGATCATGGAGATGCAAACGTACTCAAGTGTGCAATCTTGAACTGTGTACATCACAAACAGACCTGGAGGTGGATCTGCTCCAATTCAAATAGTTAAATCAATAGTAATAAATCATTTTCAGTTATCTAAAGTATTATATCTGTATATATTTTTCTGGTTAGTAACTAACTTGACAGGTACTTATGTAAGTTATTTTCACCCCACATATTATTTCAGATCCTTGAAATTAAATACTTATAATTTACTTTATTGTTTTACCATATTTATTATTTATAGAAATGGTTATTCCAAATAAAAGAAGAATGGAATTTTATTTCTCTGAAAGATTGTACATAGCCTGCAATAAGAATGAAATACAGAGGAGAACAAATGTTAGGCCTTTATAAGTAGTTCTAAGAGTAAGATACACAGTTGTCCTCCTGCCTGTACTTAGGCTGGCATCTTCCTTTACCCTCTATCTGGGGGATTTCTAATTTCCCACATTGTTAGAAAAGCTGTTTTTGTGTATATTCTGTAAACTATTTGGGTCCAAATGCATCAGGTTAGCTAAAAAAGTGCAAAGAGTAGCTTAAAAGGATCCTGTTTGATTCACTTGGAAATGAAATGTTAGGAAGTTCAGATGGAAAATTTGAAGTCATGCTAACTTTGGGTGGGACAAGGAGATGGTCAGCCACGGGAAGTTGAGCAAGGTGACTTTTGCTTCTGCATGGGTGGGTCTTGGACCCTGGATGTAATTTCATAATTTCTCTACTAAGAAAAGACTATATAATCCTAGCAGAATTATTAATTATCTCTTTTGTAATTCCCAAAATTCTCTGAAATTAAAGCAAAAAAAAAAAAACAAACAAAGGCATATGAAATTTAATTTAGATAAAAAATAGTCTGCTGATTTTCTCAATGATTAATGAAATTTATAAGCTGGACCTCAAAACATCATGTGCTAAATGCTGAGTAATTGATACTGATTTATTTTTGTTTCTTTTCTGGTTTCTACATATATTACTACAGTTTTTACATTTTTAAAATATAAGATGAGGTTTTAAGCTAGCAACTAGCAACTGGTGTTCAAGATATGCTAACATAAAAATCAAGTAAAAATAAAAAAATAATATGAAATCCCCCTGCTTATCAAAGTAGTTTCTAATCTGTACTCCTTTCATAGAAAAGGTAAAAACATGAAGCAGTTGATTGCAACAACTTGATATCTGAGTCTCCAGTTCTTTTGCTATAGGTATAAATAATAGAATATCAATGGTGATTCCTTCACTGTGAGATTTCTCTTCCCTTTAACGTGTAGGAGGACATATTGTTAATTGTACGAGTCAGAATGCAATGTTTGATTTTCCAGGGCTGTGCACATGTGGATATGGGGATCCTGTGTGCTTTCTGGCTCGATGGTGAAAGAAGATGAAAATATCCATCACGATGTTATTAAATTTAATGTGATATTTCCTGTTGATCTGGTAAAATCAGGATTGGAGCTCTGTGTTAGCAATAATCTATGATACATCAGTTGACTGATGATGAAATAATCCTACTGTGTAGCTATAAGTACTTTCTAAAAGAGAAATAATATGAGAAACATCAAAGGGTAAGTCGACACTGGTAAACAATCATCAACTATTTAAAGTAACTCTGTGAAAAACTGCAATACCTTATCAATTTCAAACAGGAAATGCAAGAAAATTAATTATTTCAAATTGCATTCACCTTAAATTTAATTTTGAGCAGTATGTTTTCTATTTAAAATTAATCTTTGTGGAGGCCAGTTGCCTTTACTGCCAGTGAGATTTTTAGTAGGAGTGCAGATGTTAGCCATTGGTCCTCAACTTCTCCTGTAGAGTGCAGGTAAATATTTTTCCTGGATTTATAACTATTCAGCCTTGCGTGACCTTATCTTCTGCAAGTTATCCTTAAACAGGGACAGACACAGCACAGAGGTTTCTAGTTTGTAAAGAGTTCACTGCATGCAACTCCAGTTCTACAAAGGTGTTTTATACGTCGTATGTTAGTTTTGAATTGAGGAGCACTCTGTACTTACCTGAGCCAATGCACACTAATATGAAGCTTGATCCTGCTGTGACTTTCATGTGAGTAGTGCAATGCTATAAGACTCTTTTCAAACTCCAATCATAACATCATAGAACCACAGGACAGTTTGGGTTAGAAGGGCCTTTAAAAATCATCTAGGCCAACCACCCTGCAGTGAGCAAGGACAATTTCAACAAAACCAGGTTGTTCAGAGCCTCATCCAACGTGACCTGGAATCTTTCCAGGGATGGGGCTTCCACCATTCCTTGAGGCAAACTGTGCCAGTAATTCACCACCCTCATTGTTGAACAAGTTCTTCCTACATCTAATCTAAATTGACTCTCCTTCTGTTGAAAACCAATAACCCTTTTCCTATTGCAACAGGCCCTGCTAAAATGTTTGTCTTCATCTTTGTTGTAGGCCCCCTTAAAAATGAGTAAGGGCTCTTTGTAAAAGTAAGTATTTTCAGGTCTCCATAGTTGGAGTGTATAACTGGTATCCTGGTTTCAATCATATCTCTGTCTAAGTGCAGCCACATATCTAGAGAAATATATGGTAGCAAAGTACAGTAAAGAAGCCTGAGGATGATTTGCTGTCCTCTGTCTCACAGCACAAAATGTTATGGACTTGAAATTTTAAGTCCTCAACACTGTGTGATACCCGAAAGTAGCTTGCTTGATCAGATATGTAAAATGAATAAGATATAAGAATAGATAAACAAGTCAGCTTACATGAGAAAAAAATAAAGTATTAGCATAATTTTTCCTTTACTCCAGCAGAAAATGTGCCTTAATGTAAATACCCTGCTGCTAAATTTCTAAAATATCTCTGACTTTAATTCTATCACTCAATGAAAAAGAAAATGACAAAATTATGTATTATTCATATATTTTATACCTATATGTATGCTTTACATACACATATGTACTTTATATATATATATATATATATGAGAAATACATTTTATAAAAATATATTGTTAAGTGCTCTGCTTTTTAAATCGTGGTTTTGCTGTTTCTATCTGAAAGATAGTTTGGCATAATAGTTCATGTGATGATATTATTATATCATATACACTAATAAATCAAATTGAGAGAGGCAACTGCTGTCTTCTAGTGCTCTTGGTGTTTGCTCTCTGCATCTCGTAGGAAGTGGACAAAAGGTCATTCTGGACAGTGTGTAAAACCCAACATCTACCCCTTCTGTCTCTGCTCTGAGACAGACCATGGAGATACTCAGCCGTTCCTTAACTCTTGTTACCTGTGGAGCAAAACCCCGTGCATCAGCAAGCAAAGGGTAACTCTGAGGGAGTCATGCCTGCAGGGCATGCCCCTCAAAGGAAAGGGAGCCTGTGCCTGCCTGCCATGCAGCATAACTGCATCACAGCTGAGCAGCTTGGTACACACAGGCCTGGCAACGGAATCCTAGAGAAAAGAGAAGCTGCAAGGGAAAGCCATGGCCAGGGAACAGAAGTGGTTTCCAAAAAGTGTAGTAAGCCCTTTGACAGTGGTGGGTGGTGATGAGCTCAGTTCAGCTCTGCTCTGGTCATATGAACAGCCAGAGAGAGATAATGGTACTATTTAGAAGTTATTTATGCTAATGTTGCCTTCACAGTTAACAAGCTAAATCTGCCAACAACGAAGACTTTTTAAATATTTACTACTTCTAAGGCAATCATTTCTGACATGCTAGGAAGTAGCATTAAAGCACTATGGAAAAAGGTTTATAATCCTCTTATACTTATCACTCCTATTTCTGGGGTCAAAGATGATGTCATTTTTCAATGGTTGCCAGCAGCCATATGTTCTGCAATTACAAACAGTTCTAACAGAAACCTTAATTCGTGAAAAATCCAGATATTTTTGCAAGTGATTTCTCTATGTGATCTTTCAAAATACTATTGTGTCCGTCATAAAATAAATACTCTATGTTAATCCTTTTAGCCTTGTTAATCATTGAAGAGCTGTATAGGGCTACTGTTACTATCCCCATTTTTTTTTTTTTCCAAACAGCATGAGAGGATAATTTTAAGGAATGCATGGGCCCAATATTTTAAATATCTCAAGGGTGTTTTCTTTATAATAATTTATTTTCACTGTTAAAAAGGAATGACTGCAATGAGAAAGCTATCTCAGTGTAAAACATTAGTAAGATATTCTTGCTCTTTACAGAAAACATGGCAGGTTGTATGTCAGTGAAGCAGACAAACATAACTTTTCTTGCAAAATCTCCATTCAGCATAGCACCCAAGCATCCACCTAAGACACTTTGCTTAAATTTGAACATGTGCCCTAGTGTTTATTGAATCTGGTTCATAATACGTACCCATAAGTACATTTGTTTAATGAATAATCTTTTTTAATATATGTTTTCCATTTCTGTAGCTCACTAAACCTCCTTCATTTTGGATCTTTCTACTAAACACTTGTGTTTTTCCCTCTGTTTCAGGAAGGTTGGAGCCTTTTCTCTTATTGTGACTTTGTAATTATAAGAATTTGTTTTCTGTCTCAGCAGATTTTTGAGCATTTGCAATGTTAGTTGCCAGATTTTCAATCTTTTAACTTACATCCAGTAAAAGCTGACTTTATAGACAAATTTGGTATAAAGATGATCCTAAAGCAAAAGATAAATCATAATCTTAAACAATCACAACAGTTTGCATGACTTTGTACTCAATAGGCAAACTGCTGCAAGATAAGTATTAATCTGTTTTGGAATTAAAAATCCTAATTTTAAGCAGGAATAAATAACACCCATGTGTATAATTGTCTATCAGGTTGTCAATACTCCATCAGCCATGGGAATATGCAATATTTCATATTATTTGTAGAGAAATTACAGATATTATTTGTACATAAATTCCCCTTAAACACAAATCATTGGAGGCTCTGCTAAAAGTAGTGGTCAACAGACTCCATAGGAGGATGTGACCCGAGTGCCCTTTCTGGTCCCGTGCACTGGAGGTAGAGTAGGGGTGGCTTGGCTGGGAGCAGCACTGTTGTATGGGCTGTAGAACCAGGACAGAACTGCACTCTGTGCCTGCAAACAGAGCCAGCTACCCACTGCCTGGTGCTGACTGTGGTCTCTCCATGCCTAACCAACCAGGGCATCCAGATGCAGAGAGGGACAGAGGGCAGCCACAACTCCGCTGTTCAAAGGCGCCGGTCTCCATCAGGGCTGCAGGGAAGTGGGCAAGAAAGAGTCAGCAGAGCTGGCCTCAGAGATGAGTAGCCAGCAGCACAGCTGATGGAGCCAGCTGAGGATGCCACTGTGTGCCTGGAGCAATAAACTCTGCTGTTCCTCTCTTTTGGCTGCTCATCCCACTGCTGTTCATACATCCCCCAAAGCCTCCCAAATAGACAACATTGTCCACTTCCCACATGACTTCCAAAGGTTGCATTTGCCATTTCTGTAGCAAAAACTTAGGGTTTTTTTAGTAAACTGGGTTATCACTATACATCAGTTCAAAATATTAATCTTGGGTTTAGTTCAGATTTGAATAAACTACTTTTATATGCCTCCTAGCCTTCCATTAACATTTCTATGTGTTTGTGAGGAAGTTATTTTATTTCTAAGCAGGTAATCTCTGCCAGGCCTGGCAAGCCTGCCAGTAGATGCAGAAATCAAGAAAAATAACAGGCTTATGTAATTTTGCTGTAAATGCTAGTACTACACAGGGAAAACATTGTATTAATCTATTAATTTAAAAAATATATATATTATAATTGCTTCTCACAAAACAAAAAAAAACCCTGTATTTCCAGGAAAATGAGCATAGGATCTAGCTTTCCTGATTGGAATACTACAAAAATATTTTCCTTCTAATTAACTGATACTGAAAAAGAGCCATTTCCTTTTAGGAGGTAAATATTTGTTATTGAAAAGTGTAAAAGCATCTTTAAACATCAGTGTATGTGTTTGTGATGTATACCTATAAATAAAAAATAGTTTTATCTTACATATTTACCTAAAATAAAGGAAAACATTAACAATAATGAGGATTATATATTATCAGATGCTTAATTAAAATGTGTCAGATTCATAAAGTCATAGAATCATAGAATGATTTGGGTTGGAAGGAACCTTAAAGATCATGTAGCTCCAACCCATCTGCAGTGGGCAAGAACATCTTTCAGTAGACCAGGTTCTTCAGAGCTCCATGCAGCCTGGCCTTAAACACCTCCAGAGATGGGGCATCAACAGCTCCTCTGGGCAACCTGTCCCAATGCCTCAGCACTCTCATACTCTCATAGATTTTTTCCTAACATCAAACCTAAACCTGCTCTCTTTCAGTTTGAAGCCATTGCCTCTTGTCACTGAAATGCTCTTGTAAAGAGCCTCTGTCCATCTCTCGTGGAGGTTCCCTTCAGGTACTGGAAGGCTGTGATGTGGTGACCCCAAAGCCTTCTCTTCTTCAGGATGCACAGTCCCAGTTCTCCCTCAGCCTTTCCTCACAGGAGAGGTTCTCCATCCCTCTGATTATCTTGGTGGCCCTTCTCTGGTATCCAACAGATCCATGCCTTGACATTGGAGGTCTCAGAGCAGACAGAAATGGCAATATTCAGACTTAACACTTACCATCAGGTCAAAGAATTCATCAAGGAAAAAATCTGTCAAATCCCAGCTGTGAAGAGCCTCTCCCATGATGCAAGGAACCAACACTCTCCATTTTCTTTCAGAAAGTTCAACTTCCAAGGGTGTAGAGTTAAAGGGAGTGATCCAGAATACAAAGGGATGGATGAAGTGAGAGCAAAGTCACATTTCAGTATAAAGTCTTCCAACATACTGCAGAAAAACAGTTATTCCTCACAATTCAGTATGATGAATGAGGGCTTGAGTTTCTTTATCCTGCATATTGATGCAGCATGATTTTTACAGATTCCAGAGAGGGGTCTTGGTTTAAATCACACAATCCTGCCTGTTCATCAAATTGTTGAATTTATTTGCAATTATATAAAATTCCCTCTTCTAAATTTATGATGGTTTTAGACCTAAGGACATAGGTTAAGTGTCTGTCTGAAAAAATCATATATCCTTTTTTTCAAAACATTTGAAAGAAGTGATAAATAAAATTGCAAGAATGACAAATATATTAACTACCTTACTCTTAAAATACTCTGCTGAAATAAAAGTTTAAGAATCTGTGCTTGACCAAAAAAATTAACTATAGGGGTTTTTTTCCAGTATATATTGGGAGTAACAAAACACTACAGTTGATTTTTAATAAGCATAGCACTATTGTAACTGTAGAAATAATTCAAGGAAATGTATTAGTGCTTAAAAGAATTTAAGAAATTATTTGTCATCATTCCTCTTCTAAGTGTTTAAGAACTTCATAGATTCATCATAAGAAGAGTGTTTCAAACTGAACTCAGTCTAACAGTGCAGAGAATAAGAGGAAGGTCTTCTACAGGCTTTTAGCCAGAAGAGAAAGGTCAAAGAAGTTGTACCACCCTGAAAAAAATGCTGGAAAACTGGTAACTATGGATGAGGAAAAGGCTGAGGTACTTAACAATATTTTTGCCTCAGTCTTCAATGTAGCAGTCCCACCCAAACCTTCTACAACATGAGTACCTCCCATGGGCAAAGCAGTCCTCACACAACTGCGTTTTCGTGGGCCATTAGTTCATGGGGTGCAGTTTTTTAAGGATGAACTCTTCTGGTATAAAAGCAAGGGTTCTCTTCTTCTCTCTCTGGAGGCAAGAGTTCTCCCTTTCTGTGTTCAAGCCTTTACCAGATCACAGCTTCTCAGCATCCACATGCTCCAGTGTGAGCACCTTTTTTCACGAGCTATGGGTGAATTCAGCATCCCCCCATGCACTTCATGAATTACAGGGAAATAGTTTGCTGTATTATAGTCCTCACAATGGCTTGCAGAAGAATCTCTGCTCTTGACACTTGGAGCACCTCCTCCTCCTCCTCCTCTCTCTTTTGCACAGACCTTAGTGTCACCATGCTCTCGTCACATGGGAAAGGTCTTCACCTTTCCCTTTTTCTCTGACTCAGGAGAGAATTGATACTTGTAGATTTGATTGTTTTCAACTTCTATCTACTGAAAAGTTTTTATAGAGTTCAACAGCACTGAAAAGTTGATTCTGTCCAGGCTCTGAGTCAGGGAATTGCTTGCCACGCCTCTTGCTGCTGGTCATGTGGTCCCTCTGGCACTGTGCATGGCACACCAGCCTCTCTCAGTGCTTCACTCAGTGCCTCTCCTCATGTGAGGCGCTGAAAAGGAACAACTGCTGTCGCTGCTTCTGCCCTTCTGTTCACAGCATGGCTGGTTAAAAGCAGCTAAGCAAATAAAGGTCATCACGGGCCATGCCGAGACAGCAGCAGCTGCCTGGCGCTGTCCCGGCCGCACCCATCTCGGCCATGGGCTGATCCTCATGAGCACCTCTGGTGCTAGCCCTGGCCACATGGTCCCAGCCGTGTGGCTGCTCACAGCGCCGGGATGGCCCCTGGAGGCATGACCCCTCCCCACCCCTCAGAGAACAGAAGGAAAGAGAGCTTCTTGAGGTTTTTTTCATTCTTAAATATGTTATCAAAGAGGCATTACCAACTTCTCTAATTAGAGAGAGCTTAGCATGCTGCTAAGCCTATTCTCAGAGCCAGCCAAGAATTGGTATTGCCAGGCACAGAGGAAGCTCCTCACAGAAAATCACTTCCATGGCTGGCCTCTTCCCTTCTCACCAAAAATCAGGCCATACAAAACCAACACAATGGGGAAGGTGATCTTGAAGTCAGGGAGGAAAGCAACCTTCTTTATGTTCTCCAATACCATTCAGCCTGCTTTACTTATCCAATTGAGATGTCCATTCTCAACTCTACTACCAGAAAGCTGGTGGGGGTAAAAACCAGTGACCTGGCCTGGGATTGCTGCTGTAACTGAGAGATAACATCAATTCTCAAAACCCATTTTGCATGCTGTTTCAAATATCTGACTGTAAAGGAAAGATGTGTGAATGGAATATTCTCTGTGACAGCAGTGGTGAATCAAAGCTGTAAGTGGGGTTGACATGAAAGAAGTAATGGACTTCAAATCAGACTGGGCATAAGTCAGAAGCTTTGTGACCCAAAACGTCACATGGTGCGAACACTGTCTTTGATTTCTTCAGTGTTGAATGCTAGATCTGCCAGTGCTGCATTTTATCTGTTCTCCCATTCACTGAAAACTGTTATATCTCTATGATGTCAGCATGAAATGATGGGTCAGCTTCGATGCTCTTGTATATAAAACAACTGGGGAGCTTGCAATAAGCTGTAAATCCAGTAATTTTCATGTTTTTTTCTGTGTCCCTTGAACCAGTCTTTTTAAGATTCTTTTTATACCCTTCTTTACACTCAACCCCACACCTACCTGGCATGGTAAAAAATAGAAACAGTAAAGTTCCATCTTCTGATAATACACCTTTGTTTTTGTGGGAGACTTTTTGTTTTGTAAGGATTAAAGAAACCCAGTAGGTCAAAATATCTCACCATGTTGGCAGAAAGATGCTACAAATGCCTAGAAGAGAAATTTCCGTACAAGCAAGTTTTCTTCCTTGATGCAATCTTTGTTTGATGACACTTGGGCTTAGATTCTAACTCTG
Source organism: Peucedramus taeniatus (assembly GCA_013400575.1). Lineage (NCBI taxonomy): Eukaryota > Metazoa > Chordata > Aves > Passeriformes > Fringillidae > Peucedramus > Peucedramus taeniatus. The sequence goes on from WBNO01019985.1 coordinate 106,231, forward strand.
ATTCATGCAATAGCTAGCATTACGTGAGGAAGCACCAAACTTCACTCTTAAGCACTTATGGTTTAAAAAATATTGGTCTTTGTACTTTGTCAGTCTTTGTATTGGTACCACTCAATTCAGTGGTGTCTGTCAGCTGAGCAGAATGTGAAAGGAGGTACAGGAAAGTGGAAGTGATCTCTTTCTCATATTCCCAGGGCTGGAACGGGTCCACCTTTCTTTATCTCCTGCTGTGAGAAACAACTTCATTAAGCACAGATACCTTTCTGAAGTGTTTCTTATATGTCCTGAAACTGCCAGATGTCAAGAGTCTCCCGTCATTTAGGGCAGTCTAACAATTTTTACTGGTGTGGGTTCTCATTGCGACAGCCTCTCTCTCATAGGCTGAATGCTTTCAGAAGAACCATGAACAATGTATCACCACATTCAAAGTAAGTAAGCCCTTTAAAAATATATATATATAATTTTATTTAATGTATTTTTAATCCCATATTTTGTTAACTGTCCTTTAGTGGGGAAGAGGAAGAACAGAATAAATAATTAAATTATGCTACTCCTCAGAAGAAGTATCTTCATTTATATTGGATCAAAGGCAAATGTCCTGATAGTGGTACAGCCTTGAAGACTTATAAAGAAAATGTTTCTGCATTTATCAGAATAAATTATTTCCTGACAGCTTGACAGAGACATCTTCAATCCCTTGGGTCTGTAGTCCACACAGAATCAGAAATGTTTAGCTGAAGGTTGTACAAATCCCAGAATATACAAAGTTGCAGGATCTTTTATAAGTGTAATGAACAAGGCTAAGTTCTTTTTGACAGGGACTCTTTAAACATATTTTTACATGTCTAGAACATTTATATCTCAGTCAAGTAAAGTCCTTTGGATAGTGAAGTATAAAAGATTAAAAATCTGACAATTTCAGAGACATAGTGAAAGCCTGCTCCTGTTACTTAAGTGTAGTCTGCATATAAAACAAAAAACTGCAGGAATTAGGAGTTCTGCTAGGTGGTCCTTTTATGTGAAAATGTGCCCATACCAAGTTTAAAGGAAGCTTTGACTAAGTTGTGCTTAAAAATATTTAAAATAATAATGTGTAAAGTACTCCTGAAGAAGTATTTCAACCAAACATCCCTCCCTGATTGTTCCATTTGAGCTGTTTACCAGAGAAGGAGATTCGGGAGTAGCTTTCCCAGCTGCAATAATGGTACAAAAGTGGTTTTGGTTGTATA
>WBNO01019989.1:0-37550 GCA_013400575.1 Peucedramus taeniatus
CTGAAGGACTGCATCCTGTGGAAAGTGACCCACATTTGAGTAGTTCATGAAGAGCTGAGGCTCACAAGATAGACTTATGCTGAAGAAGTCCACGGAGAACTGTCTTCCCTAGGAGGGATCCCTCACTGGAGCAGGGGAAGGATTCCTTTCCTTGAGCAGTGGCAGGAGCAATGTGTGATGAACTGATTGTAACCTCTGCTGCCCATCGTCCTTTATTGCTCACAGGGAGGAGGAAGAGGAAAGGAGGGAGGGGTAGGGGGGAAGATGTTTCTGAAATTTGTTTTACTTCTCTTTATCTTCCTCTGATTTTTTATTGGCAATAAATTCAACTCATTTCCCCTAGTCTGTTTTGCCCATGATGGTAATCAGTGAGTGACCTCTCCCATTCCTTATCTCAGCCCATGAGCCTTCAGTTATAATTTCTCTCCCCACGTGGTTGCAGAGAGCAGCTTTGGTGGGTAGCTGGCATCCAGCCAGGATCAACCCACCATACTCCGACTTAGCAGCTTCAACTGTTGTATGCAGAAATTGATTATACTCTCAAAACCATAAAAAATTATTTTAAGTGCAGGAATTTATTTTGCAAACAGGGAAAATTAAACTAGAAACTGGAAGCTTTAAATGTGTTGTCCTCAGCATACCCATTAATTCTATCTATAAAGACATTTCATAATGTGGAACTTCAAATCACTATTTCCTTAAAGACATTCTATCGACTTCAGCACCAAGGTTCAAACTAGTTGTAATACACCAATGGGACTGAGGTAAACTCAAAATGAGACCCAAAGATTTGAGAAGTAATCTGTAGTTCTTTTAAAAAAGGAGGAAGAAAAGGGCACCCAGATTACACAGATATCCATAGAGGAAGGGATTTAAAATGTTCAGGGGGAACAAGACGAATAGGAAGAACTAGAACATATGACATTCTGAGTTTTTTTTGTTTGAAATATGCTGTTATTTGGTCTGTGTAACTATTCATTTCAGAGTAAAACCACAGAGAGAAAATAATGATGTTCAGATATTAATTCCTATTAATTCCTATTATTTTCTTAGGTGTTTCACACAAAGAACAAAGGCAAGTTATACATCTCTACATGGGAAAAATACATTTATATAATATGGAAAGATACATGCATATATAATATGGAGAGAGGAAAAATGCCTGCAGCTTGCATGATTTCTGAACTATCACAGTCATGGGTACTGCCCTATGCCTTGAAGTATATCTGAATCAGCTACTGAGTAACTTCTCCAAAACTCTATCTCCATAAATAAAATTTAAAATATTTTTAAGATTGCTAACAATACTCCTTCTGGAATCAAAGATTCAGGGGTACAGCTGGTACTATACACAACTTTGGCTTTGCTTGCCCTGAATAGAATCAGAATCACTCTAACTACTAAGTAGCTAGCAGATAAAAAAAAAGGCTTCAGCTCAAAATCTCATTATTAAAAAAAGACTCATAAATATGTCACTAAGGTACTGGTAGTCTTAAACCTCCAAACAAGATGAAAAATAATGGATAAATATGAGAGAGGGATCTTATAATTTCCAAATACTGCACCTTTTTACAAATACATTCTTGTCAATGAGAGTGAAATCCATCACCTTTAAATCAGGAGTGAGTACTGAGGCACACAGAAGCAATACAACTAACCTTCAGTTTCAGTAATCTGGAAAACAGTTTGTGACCACACAATAGGCTATGGCTTGACCCAAGTCTTGCATAAAAAGAAATATATTCTTATGGTTGGTTAAGAAAATTAATACTGTTGTTTGACCTACCAGGAAAAATGCTCTATCTCTATGTAAGCATGCACTGATCTTAACGTTACTTTTACCAATTCAGGACTCTTGCACATCATTAAATAAAGATATGTTTTATGTATAATATTGTATCTCAAGAACATTAATTCCTTCTTGGTTGCCGTAACACTTGGATTAATGCAAGCCAATAGGAGGGTAAATTTAAAGTCGCTTTCAGTAGTATTGCTCTGAGCAATCCAGAAAACGTATCTCTTCACCTTCAACATAGTGCAATTGTTGCAAAGGTTCTGTTATTATAGAATCACAGAATATGCTGAGTTGGAAAGGACCCATCAGGATCATCTAGTCCATCAGTGTCCCTGTGCAGGACACTTCAAGTATCAGAACATGTGCCTGAGAGCATTGTACAAACTCTTCTTAAAGTCTAACAGGTTGGTGCTGTGATCACTTTCCTGAGGAGCCTGTTACAGTGCCCAACCAGTCTCTGGATGAAGAATCTCTTTCCTTATATCCAACTTAAACATTCTCCTACTTAGCTTCATGCCATTTCCCAAAGTCCTGTCACTGGTCCTGTAACTGAAGAGATGGGTACTTTCTTTTCCCCTCATGAGGATGTAGAAGGCCACAAAGAGATTTCCCCTCAGTCTCCTCTTCTCCAGGCTGAACAGAAAAAGTGATCTGAGCCACTACTCATACATCTTCCCCTCAAGGCCCTTCACCATCTTTTTTGACCCTTTGGACACTCTCTAACAGTTTCATGCCAGAAACAGTTCTGGGCGTCACAGTATGAAAAAGACATGAAAAGACATTCCCAGCACTCGAGCTGAGGCTGCCCCAGCTCAGAGCAGAGCAGGACAATCCCCTCCCTTGCCTGGCTGGCAATGCTGTGCCTGATGGAGGAGGAGGATGTTGTGCCCCAAGACAGCAGGTTGGTCACAGCCAGGTTGGCCCTCCTGGCTGCCAGGGCACTGCTGACTCATGGTCAGCTTGCCACTGACCAGGACCCCCAGGTCCCTTTCTGCAGGGCTGCTCTGCAGCATCTCATTCTCCAACCTGCATACAAAACCAGGGTTGCCCTGCACCAGGTGCAGAATCTGGCTCTTGCTGTTGTTAAACTATGTAAGAAACATACTTCACTTTTTAATCTTCAGGACCTTATATGGAATATACATCTTAGGAGACTTCATTTTTTGCAGTTGTGACAAACCATATGTATATTATTACAGTTGTCTGCTGCACTGCCCCAAATCATGCAGTTCCAGAGATATCTCATGAAAATGTTACTTTTCTTCCACTCGCACAAACTACTGAGACCCATGATTATTATGTTGACATTATGTCAACCACTTTAGATAAGTGGTAGCCTGGAGCTCCTACTTCAAATGAATTAAAATAATTTCTAAATTCACATTTTGTCTTCTCTGAAGTTCACATGCATTCCCAATAATTCCAGAAATAAGTTTATTCACACAAATGTTACAGAGAAAGAATGCTCCACTGGTTCTTCCATAACACTATGCTTTCCCAATCTTCTAAAATAACATTTATAGGAGCAATGGAAGATCATTGCTTTTAAAGAAAGCTCACCATTTATTTTGGCAAATTCCATACTCTTTACCATTCTGGAGCACTTATATAGAACTAGCTATTGCTGTGATAGATGGTAAAACAATTTCACTCCTATAGTATATAGTTAGGACAAATCTAAATATGGATTTTTTTAATGCAGTACCTCTACTGTCCCAAAGATATGGCTGGCTAACATGGATACATTGAGACAATAATATTTTGAGTGGTTTTAAATTTAACACACCCATTTTTCACTGTGAGGAATACAGCATGAGCATTTATATTTAATTTTTTATGGTCATCCTCAAAAACGCAGTCATTGTAAATATATGGCAAATTTGTTGAAGAAGCTGAATGCTGATGAACATGGGAATTATGAAGTTATTTATGCATTAAAAATTATTCTCCCATTTTAGGGGATATAAGAAAAGTGTTGGTTTAACTAAAATTACTCAGGGACACTAGTGCTAGTATATTATATCTATTCTCAAGCCACAGAGCAATAATATCAGTGTTTATAGTTTTAGCTGTGCAGCTACCTTCAGACTTTCAAGTAAGAATGTCATGAGAATGCAAATGAGTTTGTTTTAGTACCAGCTGCTTAGAAACTCTGTTTCTAAAGGAAAGTTTTCTTGAGAAAAAGTATGTTTCATATTTGGACTAAGCCAGAAATCAGCCTGCTCATAAATCCTGGGCCACTATATGCCCTAAACTTTGAATCTTTTTCCCATCCAGATTTTTGTGCTTCTAGTCAAGTTTTCAAAATATTTGAAAACATAAAACAAGACTAAAAATAGTTTGTCTCATTAGGCAATTTAGAATTTTGAGATGCATGCCCTTGGTTTAGGTCAAGAGGTCTAGATGATTGCCTTCTTCAGAACACAAATGAGATTAGCCCAGGAACTATCTACTCTGTTTCTTTTACTTCAAGACTGCTTCTGGCTCTGAACAGAAAACTAAAGAGCAAAGGAATAGGGAGGAAAGCCACAAAAAAAAAAAAAAAAAAAAAAAAAAAAAAAAAAACCCCCCCAAAAAAAAAAAAAAAAAAAACCCCACCAAAAAAAAAAAAAAAAAAAAAAAAAAAAAAAAAAAAAAAACCCCCCAAAAAAAAAAAAAAAAAAAACCCCCCCCAAAAAAAAAAAAAAAAAACCAAAACCAACCAGTTGAAAATACGCTACAAAGCAAAAAACTCCTTAAGTCTACATAGACTTTAAAGCCACTGTACAATGAAAGATGAATCTACACTCAACTGTTTTTGACAATTAGGTGCACTCCATGTAGTTTAGAAGAATAAAGCCTGATGTAGATAGAGTAAGTAATTTAACAGGAGCAATGGTAGGGCATCAATGTACAAATAAAAGCAAAAAGGTAATAAAAAAAAATTAGGATGTAAATAAATTGGTTGAATGGCCAAGAGATCTCCACACACTGTGAAGTGAAGGATCAAAAAGTCCCCATTTCTCACTGGTAACAAATAAGGAATGTTAAGGTCCAAGGAGATGTAGCAGCTTGCTTAGTCCTACAGAAGGAATGGCAGTTTTTTCACTTTAGTGCCTCATCTACTGCCATGCAGGTTTCTGATTTGCAGGGAGCAATAATCCTCAAAGATAATGCAATTTGAAAGACCTTGAAAACTTTGATGTATCTAAATTAAAAGCTATAACATTATTTCATACTTGTTGCTTCAAATCAGATGTGCTACTGCAGCTATCTATAGAGAACAGTTCAAAAACAGATCATGAAAATCTTTCAAAAGAACCCCAAGGGAGCAGCACAAAGTGAGAAAATAATCTTTGAGATTATACATGTCTCCCCCTTCCACCCCTACCCTCTCCCCCACAAAAAAAAGAACCTTTCTTTTCATAAAAGAAATTAATTGAAGTGAATGGGAACAGATTATTAAAATAAAGACCCTAAAATGACACAAGTATGGAGGAGGAGAGGGAGTGAGCATGTGAGTGAGATCTGAGAGGGGGAGTCATGAGGAGAGGGGCTGAGGCAGAGCTTCTCTCCTTACTTGGCACAAGCCACTGATGCACATATCCAGGGATTCAGTGTAGCACCGTGTCCCATCCAGAACTTTTGGTGCCAGCTCCACAACCAGAGCCGTCCCTCTGGCCTGGCACTTCAGTGAGCATGGGTTGTCAGGGTCATTAGAGACGGGGAGCCACTCATACAACTGCCCCTGGTACTTGACGTCGTTGTGAGCAGAGCACTGCTGGGCACGAAAATCACCTGCTTCTGGTGGGCAGTCCTGCAGAAAAGAAGGAGGAGAAGATCAGCAGTCTATTCAGGACAGCCAGTTGCAGTATCATGCCGCTGGCAGTGTTCCACAGCAGCCAGATGGAGAGGGTTTCTGTTTAGATAAAAAAGAATGATTGAAATAGCTACAGCTACACACAATTCAACAGATGATTATACCTTTCTTTCTTCTTTCCATGAAAGTATTGAAAGAACACCAAGACCATATGTAAATGGGAAGTAAGAAATGCACTGTTCATGTCCTAACCACAGCCTTGTGGTTAAGCAAAAGAGAGTCACAATGCTTTTGCTGGATATCATTCTACTTGTGCACATATGTGGAGAAACATGTGTGCATAGCCACTCTCTTTCAGACAGATTTTCCCCTTTGTTTGAGGAGAGAGAAAAAAGAACTATGTGGTTTAATTGTTTCTTTATTTAAGTTTGCTTAGCTTTTTTTTTCGCCTCAGTGACATAAATCAGTTGCTGTGGCAAAATGAATCAGAAGCATTTGATACATATTTGTATTTCTTTAACCTAAGATTTCATAGCTCACATAATTAGGGACTTGCAACTGAGAAGACCTTAAAAAAAACCCTGTTTTAATTCTTCAGAAGATTTGTGAGACATGTAAATCTAAGTCTGAACTCAGTCTACTGATATAAAAACCAAAGTCCACTCATACTGCATAAAGTACATTGTTGACAAGAATTTTAGGCTTTTCTTACCCACATATCCTTTCTGCTGCCACTTAGCAATGAAGAACATTAGACAGGTTCTCAAGAGAGCAAGAAGAGCTTTAAAATCATGAGTCTTCAGGCAAAATAAACATGACTTCTTTTCATTTCCTTTCCAGTATTTGATCCTTGAAGAATGATATTTTAAGTCTTCTTTTGCAAGCAACCACAAAGGCTAGGGATTCACTAGAGTTTTCTTAGAAGTAACTTGATTTTCTCACATAATTACAGGAATATAGGAGCTAAGCTTTATGAAAAACATTAAACATCTTAAAAACTGAGATAAAAAAAAGCAAGTATTGGCAATTTGACTGCCTCGGATTATTAAGATCGCCGAGTCCTCCATTTTACTGCCATAAAGAGATCTGCTCCTGGATGATAATCTAGTAAAATACCAGATTAAATGAACAGTTGTTCCACCCTCTGCTTGAGTACTGGGACATTTTTAAAATCCTAAATGATAGAAAATCCTAAGCGTTGATTACAGACTTGGTAGCAAACGTTTTTGATGTACACACAACTAGACAATGTATCACTAGACAATATATTTATAGGATATTTGTATTCTCTGTTTGCCCTCAAACTACTTCTTCCTATTAGGCAATCATTCATGACAACCTTATTCACAGACTTCTTATGCTCCCAGCAAGGAAAAGTCTTATTGCTGTTGAGGGAAAATAGCTCTTCTTAGATCTAAATAATTACCTATGTTTCTCAGATATTTTTTTACCCTTTCATTCACTAACAGTTTTCGGCATTTTTTTAAAAGGGTAAACCATTACAGCTTTGGATATGAAAGACATGGAGGCTGCATGTCACTTTGTGACATTAATGGATCCTTTTTAAATTAAAATCTAAAATAAAATCTGTGTTAAAAACTAAGCTTTCAAATCTCCTCATGAAGGAACATGGCACAGTCTTGGCTATGAATTTGTCATTTGTAAGCCCTGAGTTTAAACCCAGGTTAGCCATTCTGGCCTCTCATTCACTGTTGGAATGTGATTTTGGCTATTTTATTTGAATGTTGAATAATCTTGGATCACAACGCTCCAAACCTTTCTTTTTGTGAACTATGCACACATACAAGCTGTGGCCTTAGCCATAGATTGCCATCTAGTTTTCTATGTACCATGTGAGCAAATTTTCAGTTAATTCACTTTGTGTTTGAGTCTGATGCACCCCAAAAGTAAAGGGTCAAACTCCAGTCAAAAGTCCTGTGACCTAAGTGGAAGGCAATAGTCTTCCTGTTACAAAAGGTTCAATGGAGTAAGGCATAAGAGAAAAAAGGATGTGGGTTAAATCTAGCTCTAGAAAAATATATATCAAAGAGCAATAACCCAGAGCTCATTCTTCCTTTTTGAAAGGGGAAGTTGAAAGTCCAAGCCTGTAACTGGTATTTTACTGCTGGAGAACTCATTTTTTCTATCAATATATTACAGAAGATTAAAAAAAAAATTGCTGCAAGTATTTCAGTTTGATTTTAAAATATAAAGAAAAACTGAGGGGTAATCAGGCTCTTTTTATGATCTGGGCAAACTTTTGATACAGGACAAAGTTTGCACACTGAAGCGAGCAGAAAAATATGAGGGGAATTCATTATTCCTCTACAGCTCTGTAATTAGAGAAAATGCGGTCTTTATGTTCTGCTCTTATACATAGAAAGAACAGACAGTTACAGCTTGACCCAAGATCTGGTTTAGTTCTATTTTCAAACAAGAAAAGAAGAACACAGTGGCCTTATTTCCTACCACAAAATCTTCTGTTGCCTACCCTTCTGAGAATTTTTTGGTCTGTAAATGAATACAGTCAGGTCTATTGGCTTGGCAGATACCCAAGGCAAGGCTTGGATGCAGAAATCCAAGCCAACTCTCTAGTTTGGTTCAGGCTTGGCTCTACCTTCAGAACTTCCTGGCTTGTAACAGTTTTATATTTACAAAGAGAAAAAGGCCCAATAAAGCCCACGACACACAGAATTCATAATCCTGCTTTGTACAGAACTCAATACTATGTTTGTTGTGTTGGATTTTACTTCAAAATCAAAGAAATAAAAAACATTCTTCAACATAAACCTTCAGGACACGGCAGGTGACCAGGACTGATGTTAAATACTTCCAGTCTTTGATATTGTGGTCAAAATAAAACAATGGATTTAAATAGCAGAGCTTTCCTTTAAAAAAGTTTTCATGTGAAACTTGAAGCAATTAAGAATACATACAAGGAGTCAGAAACACAGGCACACATACTTATCTTGGCACACAGATGTGAAAAAGGGTCACAGCCTGGTACAGTAACTTTTCTCCTGCTGAAATCCTGAATCCTAAATTTACCTGAAGGCGTTGGAGATGTTTTTCCCTCAGGAAGGATCTTTTCTTCTGGTTAAAGCACGAGTACTTTCATGTTCATGTATAACACCTCCACAAGCTATATAATATTTTTTATGCCAAAATGGACAGTGTTATGAAAATCTGTGGTCTGAATTCTGAACATTTCTCATTTTTAGAAGCAGGTCACTGAGACTGAAAATATAGGAACTTTGCAAAACTTAGCACATCTATTTTTTTTTAAATCTTAGATTTACTGTTTTTTGTTTGTATTATATGTCAGTGGGGATCAGAGCCTCTTCATGCTGAAATTTGTGCAAACATATGATCAAAGCCAGATATAAGTACTCAGCCTATAAATAAGTATTCTAGTCGCCAAAAACAGAAGATAAGGTAAAATCAGTGGTTTTTTGCATATATTTTCAAGCAGTAAATTGCTATTTTCTTCTAAACACTTTGCACACCTTTAGATAAGGCCACTTGCTGTCTTGAGGCAGTCTTGCTGTGCCTTATTTCTGCTGGCTCCTGGACAGGAGAAACTACAGACTAACTCCAAAAAGGCTTCTTGAAAAACATTAGCCTGCTTTTGGTACTTGCATGGTGTTTTAGGGGAAGGGGACCTTCTGTGGCTGCCAGCTAGCACTGCTCCATTGGCCTGTGGAGCATGAAGTTACATGTTGGTCCAGATAAGGTCTGATTCTGGGAGCTGTGTAACAGCTTGTCTACCTGCACAATGGATTGACAGACACTTTGAGATAGCCAGAAGTCATGGGCCAAGGCAGTGTAGCAGTGAACACGAGGTAGTGCATCTCTGCACGGGCTATGTAGTTCTGTGAGGAATTTTGCTAACCACATCTGCATGGCCTGAGTTTGGCTTGGAGCATGTGGCAGCCCTCGTATCTGGCCCTCGTATTTGACAAAACTACTACAGTCCTGCTTCAGGTTATTCCAATTTTGGTACTATAGCCAAGTCTTACCAGTTTTGTTTTCTTTTGAAAATTATCTATGGGCCCCTGCAGATATGAGGAACTGCTGCCATTGCACTCCTTGAAGAATCGGGAAGAACTAATAAACTTGAAAGCTTCATCTAAGTCCATTTATCTTCAAACTTCCTCTTCATGAAGACCTTTTAGGAATGAAAAAATTCCAGTAAATAGGAAACAACTGTTCCTCCTTTATTTCTGTGAGTCCTAGGTGGGTCTTTTTTGGCTTTTAGCTCACGAAGGCTCATGAGATATTACTAAAACACTGAGCCTGTGCTGGATACCTATAATCTTTATTCATCTTGTCAGGTCAAGATTTCCTGTACTGCAATGAAAATATATATCATTTTAAAGGTGATCAGAAACCCTTTTGATCCATGAAACCCATTTTAAAATATACACAGGAGTTTCATCCTCCCTTCTTAGGCATGTAATGTGGCCCATATTATTATGGCTTCATTTTCTTTCTCACATCGATTTTCTTCTTTTTTTTTTTTTAACTTGACCTTCTATTTTACCCTATTGTAATTCATAAGGTCCATGGAGTTTTGCCATGTTTGAATCCCATTCAAAACAATTTCCATTAATCAACAATCCAATGGAAAAGATAAGATGAATCCCAGATGTCCCTTGATGGTGATAGGTAGATCAGATTTCATGGGACAAAAGAGGGTCAGCCTTTTTAAAGTTTACTTAGTGGGTGAAATGTAGAAGATCCTATCTAAGCAGCGATAGGTGGAAACAGTTGAGGAACTTTAAAACAGTTTACAATATATGTGCTTGTATATTTGCAGAGGCCAAGAATGATTTACTATACCTGGAGCTTTTCCTCTGTACAAAAAATGACTAACAACTGGACTACTCTGTGCAGCATCTGACAGAACAGCTTATTGAACCAGTTCCATGAAGTACTCACGGTGTTGCAGCTGCATCAATTTCCCTACTGAGAAAGAAAACCTGAAGTCCTCAAGCAGGGGCTTGACTAAGACCAAATAAGAATTTTAGATAAAAGCACAGAGACTTAGGAGATCTAGGGATTTAACAGAAACTTCACACAGCCTTGAAGCCTTGTTGAGCACCCTGCTTGAATTGCCTTTCTTGCAGCCAGATTTTTCAATAGTCTACTCCCATGAACTTATAAATAACTTAGGATCATACTTAGTTGCTTAGCTTGAGAGGGGCTCACACTAAAGCTTTCTGTAAGAACCCCAAGACATTGCAATATCTGACAGAGAGAGGCTTGAGAAAAATAATAGAAACAAAGAAGACAGGGAAATATCAGCAAATGTTCTCTGTGTTAAATAAACATGGTATGGAGATATGAGCTAAAATTGTAACTACAAATGCAAAGTTCCATTAATATTTGTCATTATAAATATTTATAAAATAATTTTTTCACCATAAAAATGCTTTTTTTTTGGAAATATGTTCCCATTTTGGCAAATAGTTCAATATGCAGCCTTCCATGTAATTTTTATGTCTTTTTTTTTGTCCATCTCTTTTAAATATTAAAACAAGTGCTTAAATTAAACTTACAAGAACTTCAGTCAAAAACTAATACAAGTACGTAATATTAAAGCATACTTTTCTAAAGGCATTGAGGGTGCCATATTATCAAACAGCTCAAAAATGAGCTGCTCAAAATAAAAAAAAAAAAATTCAGATATACTGAATTTAAAACTGTGATTTACCCAGAGTCCTGACAAGTCATGAAATATTACCGGAAGGGAAGCAATTCAGGTTATTTGGGCTACAAAGTTTCTTTATACATTCACATTAACTGGCCACAGTGTGGTTTTCTTTGTTGTATTTTTTAATTGTCACAGATTCATAGTTCTTCTTGCTGAAAAGATTGCAAATCCAGAAGTCCAAGCTTCTGTGATTTGCTAGATACTAAAAGCACTTGTTTCCAAGTATGAAGAAATAATTTCTAGATGACACACTGAGGTTTTAAAATGCAGCCAATCAGAAATAAAATGGAAGTTATTAAAATCTGGTAGTTTGAAGAACAGACTGTAGTCACAATAAATTATCTGAGTTTAGAAGAATTTCCAATTAAAAAGTAAACTTACATAAAATAAATTGTGTGCTAGTAAGGAGATATGTGTAGTGCGTATAATTTGTTTGTTTTTTTTTTTTTTTTTTACTCCAAAATGTGAACTGGGAGGTTTCATTGCAAAATGGCATTTCTAATCACCACTGGGTAGAAAAGTTAAACTCTGCTAATCATTCTTGTAGGTCTGATAATAGCTACTTGGTGATGATACTTCTCATACACATAAGCCAGTGCTTCTGAGAATTATGTACTTATATGGAAGTTTAGGTTTGACATTTTCCAGGCTGGGGTTTAGAGCATGGAAAGAAGATTGTGTTATTTTGTAGAAAGTAAGATGAACAACATTGGTACTGGTGTATACAAAATGCAGCATGAGCTGATAAGAAACAGGGATGGAAGTAGCTTGTCTGAATGCAAGCCAAAAAATGGGGGATGACATTACAGCTGGTACTTCAGCCAAGTGAAGAAAGTGAGGTATATATAAAAAGAGTTGCAGGTGGTGTTTACAAGCTTTGGTTGCCTGATTAATGGGATCTACAATCTACATATTTTATCTTAGGCTTAACAGGAACCTTGTTGAAAGACCTAGTAATGTTGTGCAGCTTCAGTGTCAGTCTCATCTTTTTTCTTTTTCTTTCTCTCCTTTTTTTTTAATGATTCAGAAAGCAGTGCAATGAAAGGAAAAATATCAGAGAAAATAAAAACTTCTTGTGACTGTTTTCAGTCACAAGAAGAATTCTGATAATTGAGAAGAAGGGCATAAATAAGTACATATTCCAACAAACAACCTTCAGAGTGATTTTCATGTAAATGAAGGGAAGAGAAAGCAGAAGACAGCAGAGTGGCAGAAGGACTGAAAAAGAGAAAGGGCATATGAAGTGGCATGACAGCCTGGTACAAAAGCTGGAGAGCACCTGGCAACCAATAATGCACATAGAAGAAGGAAAAAGAATGTGCTAGATTGAAAAAAAAAAAAAAAAAGGAAAGAGAGCAAGTAAAAAATCCTACTCAGAGTTTGGAATTATATTTGTTTATTTTGCATAATTTTCTGTACAACAACCCAGATAGTTGCAAAAACATATTTTCATTGCATTGAGACTGATTTTCTAAAGAAAAACAAATTACTCCCTCTCTCCCTCCTATGATTATATTCTAAAATGGCTGGAAATATGCTTAAGTCCATGTGAATAATAATAAGAAAAAAAGCAGATGCAATTCAACCCTAAATCATCTTCAGATTCTCTCATTCCTTCTTTTACTATTTACACATGTGGCTTCATACCCATAATCTTTCCAGTTTCTGATCAACAACAGGCAATGCAAGTGGCAAATACACAGGACTGGATTTATTCTTTTAAGGACTGTTTAGAAGCTTTATAGACAGCAGAATCAGTCTTTCCTACAGTTTTTTTTATACAAAATTATTCAGCATCTCTGGAATAATTAATATAGGTCGATGGGAAAACAGGCATGCCACTCCTTCCCCTTCCCTCTCTTTTTCTTTATCTCATTTTTTTCCCCTTCCGTAATTTAATTTCGTGATGAATTAAAACCAGCTGTAACAAAATCTTGCAAATGATAGTGCCTGTAAAACATATTCATTGCCAGACTCCAAAACTATTATTCCAATTCTCCAATTTCACATTTCAAATAATTTGTTTTTAGTATATATGACTACCCATCCATTCCTGCAAGAGAATGGTCATTAAAAAAACACATCAGTTCACAGAAAGGCAGCTTGCAAAAAACAAAAACACTGTTTTTTTTTATGAACATCATTCCTCAAGCTATGCACAGGATAACGGTAATGAAAGCTTGGAATGGGGGGATTTGATCTCTTTTTCCTTCAAAGACTGTCATGCAACAGACGAAAACACAGGTCTCATAAGCCTGGAACTTACATCCTCTAAATTTTCAGTCTTTTTGGATGACATCTTGAAAGACAAAATCTGAATTAACAAAAATACAATACTGTGGACCTTTTCTAGTGCAGAATTTCACAACAAGCTATGAGCTTAACTAACTGTTTTCAAGATCCAATTTGTGTGTATGCAGGCTTGAATTGCGGAGACAAAACAGTACACTTTATTAATGGCAAAGTACATGACTTAATTTTTTGTTTTACTACTCTGAAAGAGACAAAACGTATTTCAGTGTTACAGCTGCACAATCCAGTAACAGAATGGATTTTAGAGATGCAAGTAAATAGTTTTAGATTTACACTGCACAAGCCATTCTTTACAGTCCCCCCCGAAATGGTTTGAAATCATAAAAGCAGTCATGGGTCTTCATATTTCAGAGGAAAAACTGTCACTGATTTCAGCATAGTAAAGCTGAAAGCTTGAAGACTTCATTTTGGATTATTTGGTATGAAATAATTAAGTGAGTTCTGCAGCTGCATGCCTCACTGCTAGAACCAGTATTGCCAAATAAAAGATATGTAAAGGAATTGCCTGACAAAACTATGCAAGGTTTTATTTTGAAGGAAAACTGTTCAGGTGCACATTTGCAAAACAGAACCTAATCTAAAAATAACATCTAAAGAAGTATTCCTTATCCTGGAAACTCAGTGATTCCAAAATAAGGGTTACAACCCAGCTAAAGCCCAAGCCTTTCATCAGAGTGATCCAGGAATCTAATGGCAGGAGAGCAGGATGTACTCTGTCTCACTGCTCTTAACATACACAAGGGCAGATCAGACACAAAGACACAATATGCATGCAATGTCCAACCAAAACAAAGCAAATGAGTTTAATTATAGTCCAGTTAGCCTTTAATTAGCCTTGAACAGCATCTCTTTGTTTCTTCTTTTTTTTTTTTTTTTTTNGTGTGTGTGTGTCATAGAGCCGAGCTATGGCCTTGCAACTTGACTAGCACAAATCAAACTTCCTATTCCTTACACAGATGTGGTGTAGCCCAAGTTCCTCAGAGGAAAACTGGACTGCTAATCTGCCAGCAAATCTATTTATTAACTACAAAAGTTGCTGTCAGCTATGGAAGATGAAGGCTAGACTGAGACATTTCAGGAATTCAAATGATACAATCAGAAAAAATTTCAGAGGAATCACAGAATTAAATGATATTCTGAATTGGAAGAGGCTCACAGGGATTTTCAAAGCCCAGCTCCTAAAGACCTGAAAGAAATCTTACTGCATAGGAGACTACAACTCAGAAGCAGTTGAAGCAGTAGAGCAGTTTCTTTCATTATGAACTGTGGTCTGTTGAAGAAAAGATAAGCTAAATATGAGCAAATATATTCCTTTTTTTTTTTTTAAGTTAAACTTTTAAACTTTTTAAACAAAGCATGTATTGAAAGGCTTCTGAATATGTCCCTATCAGGCATGAGAAAGCTTGGCCTGGTGTACATTTGATTTCATTTTCCATCTTTACTGGTAAAACTGACATTTCTCCATGTAACTTGAGAGCCTTTACTATTCTTGGCACCCAATAAAACTTTCCATATGAAAGCCTCTATTTCAATTTTCAACAGTGAAAACACACTTTCACTTTGTTGAGACAGAAGTTGAAGTTTCTTACTTTATTGTATTGAAAACTATATTTGCCACATATAAAAAACACAAAAAACAGCAAGAGCCTTTGGAAATGCCAGAACACTGGTACAGGCTATGTAAAACTGCTTTTCTAAGACACACAACAGAATTTAAATGCTGTTAAGGGCACAAGTGAACAGAAATATATAGACTCATAGAATCACATATCTTCTACTAACTTGTCTTCAATTCTTAACAGCTTAATCCTCCATCCTGACAGACTACCCAACGTGAACCAGCTGGTTACCAAAGCACTACCAGGAACACAAGATGTCTTGATTCTGCAAGGGAGGTTGTAAAGAGCAACTCTGAAGTTTCATTGTCACTCTATTTATGGTGGCTGTGACTGCAATCTGTTCCAGACAGTTTTAGCAACAGGCCACACTGTAATCTCTCCACATTTCAAGAAACTGATGAAGCCTTGCCTATGGTTCTGGCTCCTGTGGTATGAGAATAGTTTAGATAGCTACAAGATTCTCACTATCACTTTACCAAATTATTTGAAGTAATATGGACATGATTATCATATGTGATGATTTGCATCACATCAAAGCTATACTTCACTTACCACATTGCTGCATGTCCTGTACCGGATGTTTCGCCCTTCACAGGTCCTGTGTCCAAAAATTAAAAACAAATCCAAAAACATTATTAGCTGAATATAAAAAGCCAACACATAATGTTTACTGTGTCATTAACTTCCCCATATGTATTTGTAACCACCTACTTCCCTATTAACCCAAAGTAAAGGGTTATATGTCCCTATTGAGATATGAAATCTACAACTCCTTAGTTTCCCACGTTTGCTTTAAAATTACTTTCTAGAAGGTAGCATCAGCTTGTAAATGAGATTAGAAGTGAGAATACAGAATTTAGCTGGAAAACATCTGAATGAAATGAATAATGCCTTGTGTCTCCAAGCAATTCCTAATGATTTCACAGGGGCATAGCTCTGTGTCTACCTGGGCACACACTCTAACACTGGCACACTCTGAGCAGGCAGGCTTTGTCTTCCGGGGAACAATTGGGCACTGGGATGAAGGACCTGTGCCTGTAGCAGCATGAACTCAAATTACAGCTTTGTTTTGAAGGGACTATCTACTTCCAGTCACACTGCCATTGACAGGAACAGCTTTCACTAGACCAGATTGCTCAGAGCCCCATTCAACCTGGCCTTGAACACTTTTGGCGATGGGACACCCAAAGCTTCTCCTGACAACTTGTTTTAGTGCCTCACCACTCTCACAGCAGAAAAAAAAAAAAAATTAAACCTACTCTCACTCAGTTTAGATTTCCCTCTTTCAGGCTAGCATGACATAGCTTTTTCCCAATTTGATATGAGGGAAGAAGGAGAGCATAAAGCTTCCCCTCAATTCACCGGTGCAGAACAGCATTCAAACAGAACGGCTGGGCCCAGTGAGGTCAAGGAGACCACATATCCTGACATGTGCTCTCCATGGCTCTCCTCCTTTTGTCCCACAGCAGACCCATACCAGCCCTGATGCTGGCAGGGCTCCCAAAAGAAAGGTCAACAGCCAGATACCTTTTTAGCACTCAGCAGCATGTACTCTGAGCATTTGGACTTAGATGAAGCTTCACGTATTTTATGAGTTCAGACAGTATACTCTGCCCAGGCCCTCATGCAAATCAGAATGCAGGGTTTGGCTTTTAAAATGTATCCTTCAAAAGAATAAAATTCCTAACATTTTTAATTTCTTAATTTCACAACTTTCCACNCCCCCCCCTTCTTTTTTTTGGCCACGACTTAACAAGCACACATTCCTTCAGGAATAAATGCCTGACAAGCCTGACTTTTAAAACCATTTTGAACTATCCAAGGGAAAGGACAGCAGCATCTGCACTGATTTCTTTCACTTTTTAAAAAATTAGTTTTAAAGCAGAGAAACTTTTCCCACACAAGAGTTAACTCGAAAATAAATGGAACAAGTTCCCTTTAAGTTATGGAAGTCATCCTCTCTGTCTTCATTACCCACAAGACTTAACTGTGAAATTCATCCAGTAGTCTTTTATACACCAATTGTCTAAATGATCACAAGAGGAGACAAACAAGTAAATAAACCTCATCATAATTTCAGAATAAATCTAAGTGGAAAGATAACACATTCTGTTGTGTAGTATCTGGCATGTAAAAATGATGTTAAACGCATAACAGAAATATCACTAATTCAGTGATTTTGTAGCATTGTATACTTAATTCCAATGAATTCTGATCTTTACAACCACGCACAGAAGTGAAAAATGTGCACAGAGAATCTAGCAGTAGAAAAAACTGGTTTTGGCAGTACAGTAGTAAAAATTACATTCATAATAGACTATGAACTAAAAAATCCAACTAAAAGACCCAATAAAAACAACAAAACACCCAAGCAACACCCCCTCCCACATGCACTATACCAATCATTCCTAAGCAATATAGGCAAGCTTGGAAAAATACTGTGGAAACCTGTTTATATTGCATTCAATAAAAGTACTTTGCTAATGATAGATAGAAAATAAAAAAGTAAATTATGCAGAATGCAGGCAGCCCTAGTGCAAGCTTCATTTACCACACTGAATATCTTGTTCATCAAGCTTGATACCTGCCCCTGATATGCGTCTCTCAGAAATGCCACACAACCCATCAGACATTACTTTGCTTCACACAGACTCGCTATTAGCACAGTTTCAATTACTGTAACTGATTTATCTTAGAACCACTGAACTTCCAGGAAAACTTTAGCTCCTTTTATATCAGCTGCCTCTCAGCTTCTTCTTCTTTTAATGGTTTCTTCATATTATCTGTTTTGAAATAAAAAAAACCACTTACTTTTCATTTATTCTCAGCATTAAGGAAAAGAATAGGTTCTTTCATTAGACATATGAAAACAAAAAAAACTATTCCATTCTTTTCTTCCATTTTTCTTCTTGTGGCTAATGGCCAGGGATGTTCAGATAAAATGAGCAATTCTGGATGCAGCTAGTGTTCTTATGATTCATGAAGACTAGGAAAACTCTCTTGGAAAATTCCCCCTGTTTCCTAAGCAAGACCTTACTTTGGAGTTTGGTTGTTTAAACTCTTTCGTTTTCCAGTCATCACCCATCAGCCAAAAGCAGGTAACAGCTTTCAGCCTTAAATGATATATTTTCACAATAGATTTGCATAGTAGTTTGTGTTTCAGGACAGTATTCCAGACTGTCTTAAGCACAATCAACTATTTTGGAACTCAAACTCATGGGATTTGCACGTATATCTCAGCATGGACACTTTGCGGAATTCCACAGCACTGAGCCTTTAACATGCAAGGAAAGATCATGGCAGATTACTGAGCCCATGTTGTGAGGTACAATTATCATTTATCCTCTGATCTCTTCAGGATATAAATGACAACTCCTACCAACAAGGAGTACACACAGCCAGCAGGAAAACTCAGAAGTCAACAAAAATGCCAAGTTCATCTTGAAGAGCACAAAAAGAGTGGGAGAAGTAAGCAGTACTTCTAGCCATTTCTGTTATCTACACTACAGGGGATTTTTCAGTGGAAAAAGGTAGTTGAGGGTTTGGCTTGACAGGGAGTTATTATCATGTGAATATGAAAGAAAAGCAAGCTGTTGGGAATCATGTTTCATTCCTTAAACTTAGTCACTTGTTTCCAGTAAAATTTCTGAAAGAGGTTAACAACTTTTAATATATTAAAATATTCTCTTCTCTTAATGTAAACAACTCAAACCCCTGGTATTTATTTCTCCAGGCTCCAGTTTGTAGACTGACTTAGTTCAAGTCCCCCCCTCAAAGGCCTCAAGTAGATGTGTATTTGTGCTCAGCTAGAGTTAGAAGCCTTGCAAAAATACATGCCAGAATGAATAGCAATCCCTTGCTAAAGTTGCCTTTATCAGTAATTACCAAAGACTATGAAAAGATTTTCAGAGGAGGACTTCATCAACTCCTGCTACTCTCAGCAGTCATCAGAGTTTGAATTGCTCTACTTAGAAAATAAGTCTGCACATAAAAAAGCAACTATGAGCCATGGGTGGGTTATTTTTGAGCATATGAATTTTGATGCAGCTATTCACTATAGGGCTTGGAAGTTGATGCAATGTTGAATAATCTCCACTCCTTTATTTTCATACCAGTTGATAGCCACTTTTCTGGGACAGATTCTGGTTTCTGCATTGTACTTGTGAGATAAGTATGCTGTGGGTCTGTCTCTTCCCATGAGATCTTAGGCTGTGGCGTGAAGCCAGGCGACACGGGCAGATAATGCCACTTTGCATCTCCCTCTCTTCACACTGTTGCTCCCACTTCTTTCCCAAATGTGGCACAGTGTTATGACCCCCTGTCATATTCAATAAAATTTCTGTGTTTGTGCTTCTCTGAGGAATAGTCAATCTCTTTTACTTTTCCAACATACCCCTTTTCCTGTAAAGGAAATGAGAAGGAAGCCCTGAACATCAAATTGTTTCGAACAAGAAAGACGCATCAGGACTGTATTGACTTTAAGGAGTTTACTTTTTGAAACTATTTGTTTGGGTCTGCTAAACTCATGTCTAAACCTCCCAACTGACAATAATTTGCAAAGATTAAAAAAAAAATTTCTATATCCTTTGGTTCACATGATGCCTTAAGTTTTAGCTTTCGTATTTTCCGGGTTCTGTGCTGCATTGGTATATAACTCTGGACTTCATATAAAGTGTTAAGTTCTCCTCGCAGCTTAGTTAGACAAAACAATCCTTTTCCAGCCTGACAACCAAGGACACCATTACAGCTTCAGGCCCAAAAAGTGTAAACAACAGCAAATTGAGGAGAGTAGTCCAGAATGCAAATTTTATCCTGGGCTGCATAAAGGGAAGCATGGCCACCAGGTCAAGGGAGATGATTCTCTCCCTCCACTGTGCTCTCATGAGACCCCATCTGGAGCGTTGTGCTCAGGTCTGTGTCCCCAGCAACAGACAGAACTTGAGCTGTGCGAGCAGATCAGGTCACAAAAATAATTAGTGGGATGAAACGCCTCTCCCGTGAAGAAAGACTGAGAATGTGAACGCTACAGATGGGTTCACAAGGGGAAAGTCTGTGCTTAACTCAATTTTCTTATATCCATATAAGGATATATAGCCATCTCATTGACTAGTAGATGTATTTTTATTAGAATTTAGCAAAGCTTTTGATATAGTTTGCACAGTATCCTTCTGGTAAATTTTTATTTCCAAGTTTTTATTTGTCTCATTCCAAGTCACTGATTGTTGTTTTCTAAGTAACAGCTGGCATCAAATAACATGCCCTAAACTCAGAAAAATATGACTGACTAGTCCACTTAAAATAACAAAGATCCAGTTTACAAAAAAAAAGGAAAATACAAAAAACCCCTGTCAGGGTGCTTTCAGGATACTGTTTATTTTCAGCAGTTAGTCTTATATATATTTTCATCACTGTAGTATTTTCTATTTTCTTAAGAATATTTTAAGAAATGTCTTTAACTTTAGATTTGCACATATAACACGTATTGCAGGCATACAGAAAGCAATTACAGTTGTGAATATTTTTCACTATGCAAGAAAGCCAGAAAAGCAAACATTAAAAAAAAAGCCTTTCAGCAAAACAAGGATAAGAAGTCTATTCACAACCCAAGTAGAAGGAACTACAATATAAAATCTCACCTGTTGTGCTATATCACAAACACACCATATAGAACATAATGCAGGCCCAAAAGTACTAACACCCCAAATTGGGATATTCTAGAAACTGAAGCAGGATCCAGGTTTTACAGCTGATCTTTATAGAGCAAATGTGCTGAACAGGACTGCAAGCTCTCCATTCTCTGAGGAAGTTTGCAACAACATCTAAATCATGTGTGTTAGCCCACCTCCACCGAAATTTCTTATGTACAATCTTGTGCTTCGGTCTTTGGAGAATCACATCTTAAGTTTCTTACTGGAATTAAAGCTTACAAAAACTCTACATCATGCAAAGTCCTGACTGATTTAATTCTTTTTAATTTAAGTTCCAGAACGGATTTATTGAAAGACATGAATAGCCAAGAGTTCTTCCAGTGAACCTGGACATATGAACAGTATATCACCTGAGTGAGGGCTTCACAGACATTTTTGTTTGGTAGGCCACTTTTCAACAGAGAGATGCATTTATGGAGCCCATATCCATCACTCACCAGTAAGTACAATGCTGAGTACTTTTCATTCTACTACACACTAGTTTTTCACCCAAAATACCAATACATAACATCTCTGTGTCAGATCTAGCAAAGGATTCCATAGGAAAATAATACTAGAAAAGCATTTTCTACAATTGTAGATGCTTCAGTGAGATACTGAAGCCAGAAATTAGGACAGTCAGCAGTGTCTAACTGGTTTTCTGAAGACCTTCAGCAGTCACTCCACAGATTACAATGCTGATTTACACCGTGTGAAATTTGCATGTTGACTCAATATGTTGCTTGCTGCTTCTGCCATTAGAAAGTGTTAGAGCTGTAATCTCTTTCAAAAATTTGGAATAGTTTATTCATCAAATGAAACCAAAAGGTTTCAAAACTCTCATAATTACAGATTTCATTGATCACAAAGTAAATAGAACAATAAATTCCTTCTAAAAATGCTGCTAGGTAGCACACACTTAACTAAAAGCACTTACAAACTAAAGAAACTAAAAATTTTTTCCAGCTATTTGGAGTCATACACTATATCATGGAGGATGGCCTTTACAAAGTAAACCATCTAGAAATATCAATTGAAGCAGAAAAAAACTCAGCAATTCAGGTATCCTGAAGGTCTTTGAAGGAAGCAATATACTACACTAGTATACAGATACAGTTTTATACAAGGTAATGAGAAACATCCTCCTATATAATTTCACAGTGCAGGTCACCTAAGAATTTTATGACATTGACTGTACTCTTCATGAGTGATGTGATATGCTTCAACATAATGCCATTTATTTTTGGGGATGTATTCAACAACTTTGATAGCATTTGTGCACAAATATTTTGCTCTTTATTCCAGACCTTAAACTAGAAAAGGGCTTATTCTTAAGTATTTAAATTGATAATTTTGACCAATATAGGAAGATTTCATAAATGTTTAAAAGCCTAATTTGGCTTATTTAGTAGTACCAGGATAGAGCAGGCTGCATGATATAAATTACACAATAATTACAGTAATATATGTAAGCTTCCATCTGTTAAAGAAGCAACCCCCAACCTACACAACAGCACCATTGTAATTTTCACTCAGAACATTTAAAGGACTTTTATCAGTGTTAGATGTGAAAAACTTCAGAATCTCTGGGAATCAAAGCCCCTGAGGCAGATGACTGTGAATGCAGCCTGAAAATAAGGGTCACAGTCACTTGCTGGGACTACATTCTAAATTCAGTTGTGAAGCAGCAACAGTAGCCAATATTTTGGTATTAAAGTTGTATACAGATGAAACTTAAAATAGTACTTTTTCATATGTGCAGTATTTGATGTATCCTGCTTTCAATGCCAATCAGAAATGTTATTAACAATTTCTTATTCTCTTATTTAATTTTGAACTAACATGAATAACATGCATAACATTCCATCACTGTCTGACACACAGAAACCATTTGATGTTTGATTTGTAAATCAACAATATGGGTGATTAAAATTAGAATATATTACTCCTTAATTAAAAAAATCTAATGTATTTAGGCCCTTTCTGTCTTATGAAAAATGCACACATCATAAAATTGACCTAATTTTAGCTATTTTAGCTGGTTTACTAAACCTAGCCTTGGAATGGGCAATTAGCCTTTGCATTTCTTCCTCAAAAGTACGTCTTGGTTGCTATTTTATGAACCAAGTCAAATGACAATAAAGCTGAGAGTACTTTATGCAGATTTATTGTTTTCACCCTGGAGAATGCAACAGCAATGGGCTGAACAACCAAGCAAGTGAATCACTTCATCTAATTTAGCAGGCCGAGCTAGCAGAAAGGCTATTTCATATTTGTGGTTCCCTTGCATTACCAAAAGGCAGTCATCAGGTGAAGAAAGAAAGGGAGGTATTTCAAAAGGAGAGAAAAAAACAGTCCAGTAAGTGACACAGACAGTATGAAGCATAGGAACAATGCTGGGGTTAACTCTCTCACATTCGTTCCATATTTTTTTTTAATTTGTGCTTTTCTTTGCTTTGTTCTATTGATGTTTTTGGTTTTGTTGTTTTTTGTTTGTTTTTTTTTTTTTTAATCTCAGACACTTTTATACTGAGGAAAATTTGTCAGGAAAATGCTAATGTTGACTTTCTTCTGCTACTAAACATAAACCCCTCACTTCATGGTGGAAAACCTCCACTCTATTCAGAAGTTTACACATTATTTCCCAGAGGTAAGGATGATGATCTCAAATTTTGGCCCTTTAGCCCAGATTCAGTAACCTTGGGATTCCATAACTATCTCAGCACTCAGCTGAAATAACTATTCTCTGCTTCATGTTTTTTCATAAACAGAAGCAACAGTAACATGAAGGGTTTCTATACAGTTTAAAGAATAGACTACATATCTAATATGAGCAAAAAAAGTCTGCAAATCTCTAGGACACAATTATCTTCTGCTACATGCAGCCTAACTTTAAAAGAAAGTGATGGGGAATTTGGAAGATGATAGGAAAAAGAATCACAATTATCTTCTGGCCAAGTCTAGACAGAGGAAAATGGTATTGCTATTATTGTAGTACTCATCAATATGTAAAGCACAGTTCCAGAAAACACAGAATATTTTTTAGATCAGGATGGGTGAACAAACGAATAAGAGAATTTATAATTTCTTTTACAATTTGAAAATGTATCCCAGTGGAGGGAAATAAATGCACATGAATTTCAGATACCTAATTCAGATATTTATTATTATTATTCTGTTTGAGTTTGAATCAATATGGACACGTATTAAAACCTGGATGGAAAGTATTTGAGTTATTATCAATCACTATGCTAGAAGACAAGTGCCAGCAGTGCTGCACAACCAACTCATTTGCTGCAACAAATAAGGGTTGGATTCTAAGCAAGAGGGCAAAGACCATAATGCAGTGCCTCTCTACCTGTATTTCCATAATCTCTGTATCCAAAGCAGCCAATAGCTAATAAAACTTGGTTCCCTAGAGAAGCTCAAGTTTTGGTAGCTTGGCCCTCAAGAAAAAGAGGAGTGGCCTGTGCTTCTCCTCTGTACAGGTTTTCATGAGTAGTGCTGCATGGCAGTTCATGAAAAAGAAAAAAAGATAGGAAAACAGAAGGGCAAAATATTCTAAAATGATAAAATTATAAAAATACTTACCCCTCCACCTAATATATAATTAGTCTAGGGGGTTCCCCTTCAAGTGAGTTGAGGCAAAACACAGTAACATTTAAAGGGAGTCTGTCCTTTTGCGTAAATAACAACAGTATCAGAAGTTATAAAGAGTTAATGCGAATGAAGAGCATGGAAAGTGTAATCCTTTGAGTTTTGGTACTCTAATTAATAAAACATTATTTTCCTGGGGTTTATTCTGCCCTTGGAGTGACCCAGTGCTTGCTGTCAGCATGAGGACGTACAATTGACTTGGGCTGACAACCCCTGTCTGCTCGTGTGACTGGCATATGTGTTTATATCACTATCATAATGTCCTTAGCATAATCAGAACCAGTTGTTCTAATGAAATGTACTGCTAAATAGCCACTACCCTGAAATTTTTGCTATTTAAAACACAAGAATACAGAATTTTTCACTAACACTTTCCATTCTTTCATCACAGCTGTGAAGGCCTAACACAAAACATGTTCCCAAAAACAAACAACACAAGCACTAACATAACTTTGGCAAAAAAAAGCTGGAAAGAAGGCTGCTTTCCTTTATTTTGCTATATATATTACTGGTGTTTAGGAATGGGCAATTAGTCTTTGCATTTCTTCAAAGCAGATGCACTAGGCTCTCTCTATGCATGTGACTCTCTGAAAGTCATCTCATACAGAACTAGAAGATACAAGGCATAAGCATTCTTCCCAGAATGAGAAATATTTAGGATTAATTTGCTCCAATTTGTTCTAAATGTGTTGCCAGTTTTCATTTGCCAGAAGAATATAATATACTCCTTCAAGCTGTAGTGAAATTACACACAACAAATACATGAGCTAAACTGTACTGACCAAGAAATTGTCCCTCAGAGACAGATGTTTTGGTCAAGCCTTGACAGCTTTGAAGCACTCATGTGAACAGGCTTATTTGGAAACCTTTGATTAGTTTCTTTACCCTGCTCCCTCTCTGACTTAGCAGCTTAAAATGTTTGCTTAGCAAAATTAGTCATTTAAACCCTTTTCTTAATTAACAACTGCACATAGACCAGGAAAAATGAAAAATGTAAAACTATAACACATTTGATAGAGAGCTAATTCCAGGACAAATGTTACTATTTATGATTTATTGCTACTGGCTGCCAAAAGCCACACATCTAATTAACTCCCTGCTTCCTATTCCAGAAATTGGAGGTTTTCATGTCTGAATGAGTCATAGTTTGTGGTTGGTTTCTTAAGGCAGGAAGCATTGCTTGTGTCCTGAAGGGACAGTAGTAAGGCAGTGTAAGAAACCTAATTTCATGTGACTTATGAGGTTATTCCCTGTTCCACTTGTTAAGCTTCCAGGTCATCCTGAACAGCACAAGAATCAAAGGGAGCCCAGAAGAGATGGTTTATACTCACATGTTACAGAAGACCATGACAACTACTATTACTATTTGGAACTCTAAGATTGACCCTCTAGAACCTCCAGAGACAGTTCTCATGAGGGAGGAGAGAAACCACCTATTCCTCAGATTCCCCAGATCTCCTGATATGTATGGATTCATGTTTATATTAAAATAACATATTGAAGATAATTTAATTTTTTTAAGTATGGAAAATGATATACTGGGACTAAAATGAAGTTCATGTCTCTGAAATTTCAGATTTCGAGGTGCAGAATCACAACCGGCCATGAAACTAACAAGGTATTAGAATCTGGTCCCATGTTTAAAACCAAAATATATATATATTTTTAATCCATGGGAATGCAATAGCAAAGTACTGGTTTTCCACTTATTTCAACAGATGCCTTTGCCTATCATTTCTTCCAGCAGATTTTTGCACACAGTCAACTCAATAAATGGGACTACTAAGAGGCTGTTCACAGATAAAGCTAAAATACACAATATCCTATTCTGGTGTTATGGTTCAATGCCTTATGCTGTTTCCGGTCTTCACTAAACAACATCACATATTAAAATGTCAGACAGAGGAAATTATTTGGACTGTATGGCCACTGTTTGTTATATTAACTGTTTGTTATATTAACATCGGTTTTATAAGCACATGAATAAAAATATGAAAGAAAGTATGCAGGATGGAAAATTGTATTAGATTTTTTTATCCTACAATATATAAGGCATCAGAGATGGCAATAAGCCATAAAGTTTGGCTCTGGACTTTCCCTTCATATCCTTTATCAGAAATCTGTTAATATTAATCACATTTACCATGTTTACTGCAGGTAATTTTTTTCCTAAAGTAGATAGAAATAATATTTGCTGGAAATATTTCACAGGTAAAACTTACATAAAGTACAGAGTGGAAAAGATGCCAAATGAGTTGTTCTTTTTCCACTGCAAGCTAGTAACGGGGTAGGAATAAAATCTCAGATGCCTGACTGGGTACCCAGAATTCACCTTTGTACCAGACCATTTTATTTCTGTTTGTTGGGAGGGGCTTTGCTGGTATTGAATGCTTCCTACCTGAAATTTAATTTGTAAGATATCTTTTGTAGAATTGTTACTCTTTCTTATATAGTTCAGGATGCCACATTTGATTAATGTGTTGCTTTTATAGTCTGGGTGGCTGAGACTGTGGGGTACTAAATGTAGTGAATTATCGGTATTCTGGTACAAGTGCATGACAACTCTTACTGCTTAAATGGTGAAAGTGGAGGGAAGTTTCAACTTGAGGAGCTGGCAGACTTTTAAGCTGTCAAGTGGCCTTTAAGCCACTTTTTTATCTCCATGGGTTCTTGCTACATTTTAAATGGTGTAGCCTTATCAAGCATGTTGTCTGCTCACCCAAATGAAAAAAAAACCACCACAATAATTTTTTGACAACGAGGTGGAAATGTCAATATAGGTCAAGACTTCCACTGGTTACTTCTTATGGTCTGACACACATGAGTAGGTTGAATTTTTCCATCAATAAAGTAAAAAACATTCAGCCACTTACTTGCTGCTCAGGCAGCGCCTCAGTGAATACGAAGCCCCTCCTCCACAGGTGCGTGAGCATTCGCTCCACGAGCCCCAGGCATCCCACAGTGAGTCTCGGTCTTCCTCCGAGCGAGCTGTTCTGGAGCTCTGAGGGGAGGGAAAAGAAAAAAAAAAAAAGGGAAGAAACATTTAAGCATCAAAACCACTGCTGGTAGTTTAACTTTTCTTTTTACTGGATATAATCTTGGTTATTAAAAGTACTGAATAAACTGAATGAATCTGTTCCTCTCTGGCATGCCTACTGGTTGACAACCAGTTCCTTAGTAGTGAATGGTGTATGAATTCACTTTCATCTTCTGAATATCCAACTTCGTCTCAATTTGAGGATGGTGCAGACTGCTCTAAGACAGCTTTTTGAACAACAGTGAGATAAAGAATTTTTTCTGATTAAGAAATGGAGTGTTATAGACATCAGACGTTGTGCTCTGAAGTTTTGCTGCTGCGTTAGAAGCTATGAAAAGGCATATTGAAAAGAACCTTCCAAAATGCTCCTATGGAAAAACTGAAACACAACATAGTGAATCAACGTGCCAAAAAGGCATTCAATATAATCACATTCATGCACTTGCCATAAGGAATCTGAACTATCTTTGCTTCTCTGACTAAAGGTCTATGAAACTTGCTGGACCAAGTTCCCCTAACTATTTCATCCCTACCTTTTGCTAGCTTAAAGAAGAAAATGCGCATTCCCTGAGTTACTAATGTCAGGTGCAGACCTAGACAGTGCTACTGTTAATACCAGTGGCTATGCTCAAACACTTCATAGAGAAGCAGCACTGAAGGATTCAAAAATGCTCAGATCTTTAAGGATTAAGTCATAAACATATAGCAGTACCTGCCTCAAATTAAGCAGTCATACCTGTATTAAGCATTTCATTTTCATTCAAGCAAATGCACTGCAGAAACATAGATTCGTAAGGACACAAATGATTTAACCATATAGATAGATATTGTCCCGAGTGGGTAACGTGGTTTTGCTGGAAAAAACTAACTAATCTAGCAAAGTTGCACCAAAAATGCCTGAGTCTGATGAAGATAGGCAGTGTTCTCCTTCAAAACTTGTGCTGTGGGCCAGCACCTGGTGAATAGCAGTTCTAACTTCACTTGAAATCAATGAGAAATAAAAATGGTATGAGGGAGACTTTAAAGGCACACCTTAAACAGAGAAATAGCAGCAAGCATCACTGCTGGCCCATGTTACAGCAGTCACCTTTAGCTTTTATAGCATCATAGAAGATACTGATTTGGAGGATACCCATCAGAATCACCAAGTCCAACTCCTGGCCCTGCACTGGACATCCCAAGAGTCATACCATGTGCCTGAGAGCATTGTCCAAACACTTCTTAAACTCTGTCAGGCTGCTGCTGTGACCACTTCCCTAGGAAGCCTGTTAGAGTGTTCAACTATCCTCTCAGTGAAAACCTCTTCCTGACATCCAGCCCAAACCTCCTCCTGACACAGCTTCAGGCCATTCCCTCGGGTCCTGTCACTGTCACCACAGAGAAGAGATCAGTGCCTGCCCCTCCTCTTCCCCTCACAAGGAAGTTGTAACTGCAGTGAGGTCTATCCTCAGTCTCCTCTTCCCCAGGCTGAACAGATCAAATGACCTCAGCTGCTCCTCATACGGCTTCTCTTCAAGGCCCTTCACCATCTTTGTTGTACTCTTTTGGAACTCTCTAATAGTTTCACGTCTTTCTCATATTGTGGCACCCAGAAACTGTCCCCAGCACACAAGGTGAGACCACTCCAGAGCAGAGCGGAGTGGGACAATCCCCTCCCTTGCTCAGCTGGTGATGCTGTGCCATCAACCAGGACCTCCTATTTGTTGGCAACATTAAGGGATTATTTGAGACACAGAGATAACTCAACACTGAAATAATTTTACCTTCAGTGAAGCTGAATAGTAGTAATGAAATATGGTGAAATATGCCAGCCTTGAATATTTTTATTCATGAGTAAAAAAGAAAATTCACTCAGTCTGTGAGAGATAATATGAGGGCCTGTCTAATGAGTGTTTAACAAACATTTGACACACTCATTTTATCTTACCTTTATTAAAATTTAAAACAAAACAAATCAAAACAAAAACAAACAAAAAAACAAACAAACAAACCCACAGCAAGGGTAAATGTAAAAATTAAAGTTTCATAAGTGATAAGATATAT
Source organism: Peucedramus taeniatus (assembly GCA_013400575.1). Classification (NCBI taxonomy): domain Eukaryota; kingdom Metazoa; phylum Chordata; class Aves; order Passeriformes; family Fringillidae; genus Peucedramus; species Peucedramus taeniatus. Next base: position 29,667 of record WBNO01019989.1, read on the forward strand.
CACTTTATAAGTGAGATAAGTTTTATAAGTGATCAGATTCTGATTATGACTATATGTGACTCAGTCTCCAGATTTACATTTGAGATAGGAGAAAACATGACAACTTACTGAGGTTATTTCATCCTACTGCTTTTTGAAGAGCAATTTTAATAAATTGAAAATGAATATTTGTAATTTTATTATCTCAAAATTAAAATACATGTTTGTGCTTCCAGTTTATAGTAAAACAAATAACTTCAAAATGCAGATGGGTGCATGACCTGATCATCCATCCCTATTCGAAAGCCCAAAGACATAATTTAAGAGGGTTGCAAGGTAAATTCACGTGAACCAAGCACTCTTACCCCACCAGATATGATAATCATCAGCACAACTAGACATTCTATGGGTCCAAGTTTTTTTGGCATAAATTGTAATCCCACCCAGAGGAGATCCATGAGCCTGCTACTTGCATTCCAAAATTTAGTTTAAGACCTATATATTCCCAGAAAACATGTGATCTCAACCTGGAACAGGCTCCAAGTTTTCTTTTAACAAGTGGAATAAACATAATTCATCTCAACGCCATCCATGTTTAATGTAAAAAAAAGTAGTGTTTTCAGTCCTGTGAGCTACATGGTTAATATTGAGCTTGAAATTCTAGCAATACCCAAAAAGTCATTTCAAATCAGAAAACAACTGTCCATTATACATTTATTCCAGCTTCAAAGGATATATATACAATTACTAGCTAAGAAGTCATTGTTTAGCATAGATTTTTCAAAAGTAGTTTATACTGGTGGTTAATAATTCCTACACACTTTTGTCAAAATTAACTAAGGATCTTACATTAAAGTAGCAGTGAAGAGTTCTGCAGTGCAAGAACTCCTACAATACTTCTTTAAAGCCTGGAAGTTCCTCACAAATAGTAAAGAGAAGGAACAAAAAATGGGGAAAAAAAGAGAAGACCTTCCTTATCCTTTCTGTCCATTCTAGGTGGATGTCAGCCTGATCTTCCCAGAAAACTTCCACTGCTTTGTCCAGACGAAACTCAGGATGCCCTGACATCAAAAGTATTGAGTCAGAAATGCCACCCTTAAGCAATTTGCTTATTGATGAATTATTATATTATTATTATATAAACAAATATATCTGTTAGCACTTATCAAAATCAAATCTTCCTTAATCCCTTACTATCTTAATATACACATCTTGATCTGAAGGTGATTCTGCATCTACCACCCCGTACCTCAGCTCCTGTGAAAATGGGCAGGAGGACTCCCAAAGAGTTGTCTAATGAGAAACATGAAGAACAGCTTGTGCTATTGGACCAGAAATCAAAAAGGATCATGTGTAAGAACTGAAATTACTGTCAGTAGATAAGGTACTCAGGGAAAGATACATACAGAAGTTAAAAAAAAAAAAAAGGCTTTAAACTACAAGTCAAACAAAGGACTTTTCATAATACAAACAAAAGTAATCTGACATAATCAAATAAGACTAATAGAGATAAATATCCAACCTGATTCTTAAAAAAATCCAGCTGTGTAATAGTAATTTCTGAATTTACTACAGAGTTATCAGGCATTCACGTTATATTCAGTGGTGTTTCCTACCCTTTCCACTTACAGTACACAGAAATCATTTAGACTCTCTGGAATACAAGTGTCACACATCCTTAAATCACAAAAGCTACCTGGACATCTAGGAGCTGCATCCCTGATAAGAATCCGGTTTCTTTTAAAAGCATATGTGTACACATGTGTGTGGGTGCATAGAGGGAGAAAAATTAAGAGTAGCAAGACCTCTGTTCATGTCCTGAAGTCTATAAAAGAAGTTCAACCTTAAGAAAATAATCTTAGTCGCATATTGGAATTGAATTTAAAATTTGATTTGAAACAGTGCTATCCCTACAGAATCCAGCTATTTGTCAGTGCCACACAGAAGAGTGTGTGCATAAACACAGATCACATGGTTTAACTTCTCCTCTGGTTCTGAGGCATCCAGTTTTCCTCCTCTTTCAGTAAAATTCTGCTGAAGTCCTTTTTTCAAGCACCCAGTGTGTTTCCTAGATTAAACAGCAGTACAGATAGTGAAAAATGCAGTTAAACTCTTGTTGGACTACAGCATTGATACAAAATTTAGGCCAGTTATTTCCCAGATAATATGAACCACTGGTTTGGTTAATAAATTTATATCATCTGGTTCTTATCATATCCCCACTGTTTCAGGGTATGATGAAGTGTCAGTGACAATATGCAAGGCTCCTCTGCAGCCACTGCCTAAACTTGCCTTTAGCTACCGTAAAAATTATGTTAGGGATAGAAAACTAGTATTTTTTCTTCTGTAATGGTCTTTCTGCCCAGACTTTTCAGATAAGTTTAAATGCATCCCTATATGAATCCTTGCCAAGCCACACATTCTTCTTCGTGTAATCCTTGAGCATCCTTTGATGTTATTTTGTCACTGAGATTAAATATGTACTTCACACAGTACTGAAATGCTGTCTGCAGTGAGCCAGGAAGCAACTGCTATCAGCACTTTTCTAGGTGTGTAACAGCACACCTAGAAAAGGCCAGTGACCTCAACTCTTTACAAAAACCACGTATTTCAAAACTTCAACCACTGTAAATGCATGGTTTATGACATTTCATTTATGAAATGTTATGTATCTTTATTGCATTCCATCCAAGTTAACAGCTGGATTAAAGCCCACGTGGGAAACTGTTTAGAAATTTCTGGCTTTTGAAAAAAGGCAAGGCAGAACAAATTCATAGCCAGTCGAATTGATATTGGTAATTACCATCAGAAAAAATGTTAACACAAAGACATTTCTGACTGACTGTTGCAACTTTTCAAAGTGAATATCTTGAAAATTTCGTATATAAAATATTCTGACATATCAAGTTTGCAGTGCACAAAAAGAAAATATTTAATTTATCTAGGCAAAAAGTTGCACATAATTTTAAATTGTTCTGTATGACCAAAGCACATCTACTCTTCCAGAATAACAGTACCATCCTGAAAAAAGGGCTTACGAAAGTAAGCCTCATCCTTCTGAGGAGTGTGATTCCCTGGAAGCACTGGGATTTCCCATGACAATAGTTCTTCAGTTCCAAGCAGGTATCTTTCCATTTCATGCGCCTCATGAAACCAGAGGTCCCCAAGTCAGCCTTAGCAACCAATGACTTCAACTTATTTTCTTTTCCCTAAGGTCACATTTAGGGTCAGGACAGATGAACACTGTTTAGCTGGTATGGTAAATAGCTTGTCTTCCCACTCTCTCATCTGTATCCCATGTAAAAGCAAAAAAAGGACTTCTGCCACCAGACCTGCCACCCAGCCAGCCTCCAGAAGGATGACACAAACCAAAAAATCCCACCTATTCGACATGCTTACCAAAGTAATGGAAGTTCTTCTCTCAGAGCAGAAGTTAAAAGATGGAAAGAGAAAATGCCATTTTACCCAATCTGCACCTGAGAAAATTGTTTATTGCACCTGAGATGCTGAGTGACTACAAGTGCCATTGCTGCCAGGAACAACTGCATGCTGTTCCATATGGCCAGATCAAAAGGATGCCTACAGAACGGTTCAAAATACTTGAATACTTGAATACGTGGATACTTGAAAATATCCTGGCAAACAACATGGAAAGAAAAGTAGCTGCAGTGAGCATGAGACGTCTTGAGGTGAAAGTGGCTCTTCCTCGAACACGATCTTCCCAGTTCCCTAGAGGCTAGAGGCTCCCCTCTACTGGGAATGCAATTGTGAGCTGAACAGTAGCATCCTACTTGCCCCAGGCTTCACAGTCTTGGAAATTTACTTAGGAATTTTTGCCTCCTTTTTACTTGCAAATCAAAGCAAAAGGCTTCTGAGGGGATCAAGAAAGTATTTCCTATGGAAAACCCCTGGCACAGGAAATCCTTGATCTGAGTGCCTCCAAAACCCAAGGAAGGCACTGGCACAGGAGCACAGGCGTGTGAGCATGTATTCTGAACTTTGGGTAATTATGCTCAGATTTTTCTAGTGCAGATAAATGGGCCAGGATTTATTATCTCAGTCTCTTAAAAAGGAATAAACAAAAACACTCAAATCTCTTTCTGGATAGTTTTTAATTTAGTCTTTCTTGTTGCCCCAAATCATCCACTGCTTAAGAGAAACAGGGGAAGACACCTTGATGAGGATTGAAGAGGAAATCTCACCAAGATACTCTTGCACTTTCCCAGTGCTTATTCTGTTCCTATGAACAAAGGGAAAGAATAACACGTGGATTTCTCTTTACCCTAAAGGAAACACCTGATACACATACAGATAGCTCAGTTCAGGGATGTGTGTAAAAATTTGCTGTGTTAGTCCTTTTCAGTGCTATGGTTTTTTTTGTCTTACTCTTAACAGCAAGACAGACTCATTATTAAGGGGATAGAAAAGGGTAAATTATAGTATGTTTTCCTTTTGCACAGGAAAGCAAAGGTTTATTGAGAGGGCAATAACCTCATGTCCCTTCCTAACCATGACCTGATATGGCTATTGCACAAGTAATGGGATGAAGTGTCACACTGAACTCCTGGAAACACTGTGTCTGTAGTCTCAGTGTTGTACACAGTTGTACTCTCTTACATCAGTATCTCCACACATCAATTAATCTTAGAAAGATAAGAACATTGCCAGTGCTGTCCTCATAGTCACAAGGGATTCCCAGTGCCCTGAAGCAAGCCATATAGCTTGGGGGACTCTGGGAGGACTATGTGTCCTGTGGGAGGACACAGCTTCCAGTGTGCAACAACACAGCAAGGAATCGATTAACAGCCATCTCAGGACATTAAGAGCTAAACAGCCATTCCTAAACCTGGACTGAAAGTTGTATCCCAGGAGAAATGTGCCAAATGTGAGCTCATTTCTTCTCATAGAGGGGCAGCAGCCAGCTGGAGGGGCGGGAAAGGGGGTTGCTGGCAGAGGATGGAGCTGACACCATAACACTTCAACGTGTGCACACTGAGCTCTGTGTAACATTTTATAACAGTGCCTTATAAACCTCAGATCAGTCCTATCTCTCACCCCTGTTACCCATAAGAAAAAACACACCAGGAGAGCAATGTGAATGCAAATTTTTTCTTTCTTGCTCTCACAGACTGAAGTTACAACATTTTGTTGTATTTAAATCCTGCCGTGCTGGTGTAAACACCAGGCATGGGTGATCCAGTACAGAGCAAGTCCAAGCTGGCTCAGCCTCAGACTTGTCGCCTTATTGACTCAGGGTTTTTAAGGCCAGCACTGGTTCAGATGCAGGAAGGTGAAATCACTTTTCAGAATTCGGAACCCACCCAACAGCATGGGTTCAAAAGTGCATCTTGCACTCTAGGACTTGGGGTTTGTCTTCCACGTAGCAAGAACTGTGGGCAGGGAAAAAGCACACGAGGCACACAGCAAGGAGATGAGAGATTAAACTGTAACCTGTGATGAGGCCTATTGCATGCCAAGTGTTTTCTAAGTGGTGAGAAATGAAAGTATGTGCTGGCTGTGCTGTGCTCAACAGCTTTAAGAAAAAATGACCAATTTACACTTGACACTGAAAGCTCCACCGTGTCTCCCAAGGAGGAAGACATTTACATTGAAGAAATTTATACTGGCCATTTTCCTTTTCAGTTAACTGACCTTATCTTCATAAATTCAACCTCCTAATCTAACCCTCTGTAGAGATCACAACGTTCCACAGTGAGTCCCCTCACAAAACACCATTTCATCTGGGTTTAGAAACTCTGGTTCTGAAAGTCTGAGATAGAAAACATTATTGCATCAACACAGATTTTGATCAGCAGAGATTTTACTCAGACCTAGGACAGCCCAGCTTCTTTTGGAGCAGATCACAGCACTAAGGCAAGGTGACATAGTTTGCAACAGGCAGGTGACACTCTGGTCAGGAGGCATTTCAGACAAAGGAAGAGAACTTTCCAAAGACTTGTGCAATTTCAGACAACATCCAAAATTATGAGCTTCATTCAAAACAAATGAAGCCTCCTGTTCTTCTGATGGTCTGCTATCTCCCTTAGTTATGTCATGGAGATGTGTATGTGTTTATTTTAACAACAAGGGGCCATATAAATAGTTGAAACACTAAGCCTTGGTGGAGGCATGAAAACCAAAAGGAAAATATTTATGTAAAAAATAGGGAGAGATGGAGGCAGGAAAGCATGCAGGCAGAAGGAAGGAAGAAAGGCAGGGAGGCAGGAAGGCAGGCAAGAAGACAGAAAAGAAGGTAGGAAGGAAGGACCAGACTTTTTTTTTCCCATGGATTTACACTGAACTGCCAATATTGAAGTGGCTAAACACTGACAGAACATAAGCTGATGCTATTCTTCTCATGCTGCCCTCTAATCCCATGTGATGAAAATATTTTTTTTCCCTTGCTGTGCCCAAATAACAGAAATGACACACCCACATTTTTAACCAGTTTGCTACCAGAAAGGACATGCATTCCTCTCCACATCTTCAGCTCTAGTAAGGTGACAAGACACTCCCTCTTGACCTGGTGCTTACCAGCACAGATGGGAGGATAAGCCCATTGGAGAATGACAAGAGTGCTAAAGTTTGGAGTGGCAGAATTTTACAATTAAAGCCATAGTAACTCAAGTTTTTTGTTTCACATATTTCTGTTACAATACTTCCCTCTCCCCTCCAGCTAATTCAGATCTTCCATTTTTAAAACATGGCTGGACCTTTAAGGGACACATTGGACATACCACAGGAACTTGAAAATCCTCTGTCTTTTAAAAAGTTACAGGAAGTATGAAAATGTCATATCCAAAAGACATTTACAATAAAAGAAGACAGCGTTGGGCCATTATGCTTGCCTTGGGAAACTCATGCTTTTAACAATTCAGACTGAAAGAAATACAGGATTTCAATAAACTAATAAGTAAATAAATAAATAAATAAATCACCCATCTGATACCAGCATCAAAACAGTAGGAGACCTTATTACTTCCTTTATTTCCTTTCATATCTGGCTCTGTTGATACAGCACAGAATGTGAACAACACACTAGCAAGCAGGGACTGAGATTATATCCAACAAAGCTAGAAGGGGAAATTCAACACCCACACAGTATATTCTTATGGAAACAAAATGAATATATTTCTTTTATGTGACAGTTTGAATTTATTATAAATTGCATATAATTTCCTGACTCATTTCTTGAGGACTCTTGGAATTTATTTCAGGATGTCTTATATTGTCACACAACTCTTCCCTCTACCCTGACACCCTCTCTGCTGAACTTCCTCTGTGAGAAGTCCCTGAAAAGCAGAAATTTTAAAGGTTGATGTTTTGGAAGAGATTTCATAAAGGCAGTAAAGGCTAAAGTGGAAAGAATGTGAAAATTAATGTACAGTAGAATCAATGAACATACCACTAATTTCTCTGCACAGCTAGAAGGACTGCCCCTATAAGCAGCGACCAAAAAATCCACAGGTGGCAAAACTACTAAGACTTCTACATATGCTGGCTTTGTAAGAAAATTAAATCTCACAAATACACACACTGCTTCTCCTCCCCTTCCAATTTGACCCAACTTCAGATACTTTTATAAGAAGTTTGGAAAAGTTCAGTTATTACAGAAAAAAAAAGGTGGTTATACCTGAAATGAAATTCTAAACAAGATACTTAAAAGCTGGATGATAGAAAATCTCAGACCTTTAATGAAATTATTTGCATTCCCTGAGACAGAAGGACATCTAAATGGTCAGATTTTACTAAGATTTGAATTTTATTGGTCTGTGTTCAACACTATGCAGGGTTAACAGATCTAAAAGAAGATCTCACTTCACGAAATGTATACCCCTTGCTTACTTCTCCCATTTTGCCTAAACATATGTCTAAGAGTTAGAACATGTTGTAACTCCTTGAGAA
>WBNO01019989.1:37583-47932 GCA_013400575.1 Peucedramus taeniatus
GCAAAACTGGTCAGCCATCTGTTAAGACAAGCCCGCTGTCCATAAGGTGATGCAAAAATCTGGAGAAGCACCCAGCAAAAATTAGCCATTCCTTTTTAAGAGTTAGGAAGAAGTTTTGGTTCAAATCCAAGTACAATATTCTGATGAAATAAACACTTCATGCCAATTTTTGGTTTAGTTGTTGTCCACCAGATGAGAAGACTTGTTTTAGAACTATCCTTGGCTTGGGCTGAGACAAATTTTTTTTTCTTCTTTTTTTCTGCTCCCCATCATGTCATTATAGCACCTGGTGGTCGGTATGTTTTCCCTTTTTTCTTTCAATACCTTTAGCTTTTTAATTGTTTCCATAAGGATGATCTTACCTTTCTTTTTTCTTCCTCAGACTGCAATTTCCCATTTTCCCTCATGTAATTATTTCCCATACAATTCTGAGTTTTCCTACAAGGTTAAAAAAATAGCTACAGAAAAGCAATAGAAGCAACACTGCTGTCTGCAGATTTGACAACACAACAGAAACCATGAGGTTTTATTTGGACACCTAATGACACAGTTATAAGGGATTAAGTTTTTATTTGCTTCAGTGAAAACTTAGTCATGCAGAGATTGACACTCCTCTTCTGAAGAATCATTTGTCTGGTCATATGGCTTTCTCAGACTTTACATTGACTCATGAACCTTCTGAACACTGAAGGCTGTCCAGCTAACAGATCCATGACTACAGGTGACTACACTCCAATCTTCAGACTCTCCACAGTGTTCTATGTCACACCTTATTTTTTTATTCTTTTGCAGCCCTATGAATCCAGCAAAGTCATGAAAAGAACACGTTAAACTTTAGTGACACTGGTGAAGCAGACTAGTAGCTCAACAACCAACATTAAGTGCTGACTTCACTAAAATCAAAAACCAAAAAAACTTTCATCACACGACCTTGGTTTAGCTCATGCAAGCTTCTGTACTTGGTAGAAAAATAAATAGGTTTTACACTTCAAGAATCTGAAGGAAGAGGTTAGTAAAGTATGTCCCAATACAGAATTCTAGAGTAATATAAGAAGAAATTATAATCATACATACTTAGTAGCATCTAGTCCTTCCTATAAGAAATGGTTTTGTTCTATACACATGACATATCTGGAGTATGGCAGCATGGGTCACAAACCACAATGGTGAGACATTTTCCCTTTGCAACATGAATAAATCTCAGCTTTGTATAGCTGAACTCTGCATTTCAGTTCATCCTCACCCAACCAATGTGAGTGAATGCTAGTCCGTATGTATACATGATCCTGCATGAAAATACATTTGTGTTCTTTGAACCTCATGCTGGAAAAAACCCCTTTAATATACCTACAATTTTAGAGACAGACGAGCTGACACAGCAGTAGGTAGACCTATCTACACATGAAAGGAAAAACCATCAAGCCTTGTACATTCAGATGTAAACAAGAAACATATTCATTTCACTGCCTAATTGAAGTTGTGGTCATCCAAGACAGACCCAGCTAGATAATAGGGGAGTGTAATGCCAAATAGCCTGGAAGGAATGGACTATTGTATTTGACTATTTTCCATGTACAAATTAGCACAGCAGAAGAAAGATATCCTGCAGAAAAACACATGTACTTTATTACAGTCCCTAGTGTTACTTCTGTAAGTATCACAACAGCAACAAAGAGCTAAAAATGCTGCTGAAAAGATGCAAATAACAAATGCAAATGTGATTAAATGTCCTTCTGACATGACGTGATTTGATTTCTAGTTCAGCTGAGCTCATGGCTGGTTTTGGTTTTGGCCACATTCCTTTGAGTTAGACAACTGTGATTTGCTTGTGCTAGGCTTTTATTTTTAAACTAACAGAAAGGAAAATCTCTGGAACAAAATGCCTGCTTTCTTTTGTTGCTGTTAAAAGTAGTATTTCCTTAGAATGAAAAGTTCATGGAGCAATAAGCAAAATACTACAAATATCTGGTCTTTCTCTGGAAAGACCTTTTCATACTACTTTTCCAAGACAAGCACCTTAGTGTTATGGCTCAGATTCTCAAGAGTAGTCGTGAAAATACTTAGTCCACATAAATGCTAGAGAAACTGGTTCTCTGAGTATGGAACAAGTTTTAAGACAGTTAACAAAATACCCTAGGGACCCCCAGTGACCTTACCCAAGCACCACTCAACTGAAAATGAATACAATTTCTTCTGGAAAAGGTTAAGAACCCCAATGGAGTAGTGAGCTGCACTCACTACTACATCACTGCAGGCAGCTGTTAGTGAGAGAAAGAGGAGGGGTTATTGCTGTCCTTGCCTGTGGACTTGTCACAGCCTGTGAGGCTGCTAAGGTTCAATTGCCTTAGCATCACATGTACATAGGCTGTGCCTGAGCTGTGCAACCTCCTTCCTGAGGTGAGGATGCTGAATGAAGAATTTAGGTGCTATTTTGCTCTACTGTGTCATACTGAAAATTTAGGAACATGAGATAAATTATTCTAAGACCAATCCTGTAAGCATTTATTGATTAACCTTAGTGCTTGCAACTGTGAACTTTTGCTGATGTTACTAGAGCGCCACATGACAAGAAGCTGCTGGTGTTGGTTACTGTGGGAAAGATAGGGGCTTTAGAAGAGATATAAGGCAATACACATAAATCCAAATGTTGATTGTCATAGATTTCAAACTCATTCTGTCTACTTGGCTAAAGGTTCACATCTAGGATGTTAACAGCCAGGTCACAGCCTGATTTAATGACTTCTTGTTTTTCTCTCAAAAAACATCTATGAGCTTTCTACCATGCGTGAACGCATGCTGCAATAAACTACAGTAGGAATGGGTATACCAAGGTATCCTACAACTTATCCCTATCTCTAGCCAAGCTGTAAGTCAAATACTGGAATGTTTACCTAATCTCCTGCTGAAAGCAAGTGAGAGATTTTCCGAACTATGGAAGGAGCAAAAGAATGGTCTGATTCAAAAAAGAAAGTTAAGCTTGCTTCACATCACTATTCTTAAGGTACAAAGAGATTTGGTGGGAGGTGGGGGTAAATCTCTTGAGGCAGGGTAAGTCATACAAATAAAAACAAGTATAATGTGGAATATAATGCATAATAGTTGGCACCAGAACACATTATTTATTTTCATGAATCAGGGACTGAGAACTTAATTCACAAGCAGCAGAGTGATGTACAAATATTATGAGTACTAGCTAAACATGGGGCCAAATCCTACAGTCTTTACACATTCTTGTTGAGTCATATCTCCTGTTGATCTTCCTTAAATTAGTCCTTCAGGATTATCTCAGTCATTACTTACTTATTACAGTCATCACGTAATAGACATCTCATTTTCAGAAATGAAAGAGAATTTATGCTGACTTTATGCTCTTTTGTGTGAATTCAGTATTATAAATGGAAAATAGACTTTTAAACAATGTAAGGCTTTTAGGTCAGTCCAGATAGCATTCTTATTTCTAGTGNCATTTAAAATAAGCATTTTGAACAGGGCTGCCCTAATGTTTAGCTCTCCATGTGGCTATTAAAAATTGTGTTAAGATTAGTTTACAGTGATTACTATAGATTGGTTGACACAGATAAATAAGATGGAAGCTGCTATAAAATTAATGTATTTCTTAACGATGTTTTGCTATTTGAACATTCAATCAAATTCTAAGGAAAGGGCAACATACATATGCCAAAATGACTCTGGTATCAAAAGTGCATGTATATTAATATCCTTTCTGCAGATTTTCTGATTGCCAACATGCCACTCATAATATTAAGTATGAGTCAAAATGGAACATATAATGTCAATCAAACAGCATAGGTACATCTCTCAGCTGTAAGCATCCTATCAGGATAATCAGGGGAAGTATGAAAGAAAATATAGCAATGATCAAATTTACTGCCCTGAAGTATACCAGATATCATCACATGTATCTTTCAAAGGTTGGTATAAACTTGATTCTGTCATGAGGCACAGAAATAATGAGAGTTCATTTAAGCTGGTTTCAGAAAAAAGTTCAGTACATGCTGTACCTGTTTTCCCTGCATGTGCAAAACTAAAACATATTTTTATTTATTTTTTTAAGGAAGAAAATTCCAGGAACATTACAGCGCGATACAGTTTGATTTAAAGAGCGGAGAAACAGCTCCTCTCTAAATCCCAAGCAGTTAAATCACCATTCACAGGTCATTGCTCTCCAAGTTTAGAAAACTGATGCCAACATCAGCTTCTTGGTTCTACCTGCAGCAACCCCCAATATCAAGGCTCCAAGTCTGCAGTGCTGTAGAGAGGATAAAACTTACATGACTCGTTCAATCAAACGCTCTCCAACTGCGATTGTAAGAGATTAAAAACATACCCACCCGCATATATGCACACAGATACAGCATCAGCTGCAGTCGGTACATATTTTAGGAAAGAAATGGCATTTACCAGGATGAGGGAAGCTAGAAGCAGGGTGCCAGCGGCTGTCCAGCGGCAGCACTCCATTGTCGGGTCGGTGCCGGACCTGCGGTCGGACGCGCGCAGGCTGCGAAGCGCTCGGCTGGCTGCTGTCACATCCAGCGCTGGTGCAAGCCTTCAGCCCTGCTTCTCCGCCTCCATCAGCCCCGCTCACATTTCCTGACCCAGGCGTGGGTGGGTGGGTTGGCGTGAGCTGCGGGGAAGCGCTCCCTGAGCCGGCGTTCAGCCAATCCCCCTCCTGCTACTCAGACGTGCAGCACAACAAAGCCAAGAGGTCTGGGGAAAGCGTAGCAGCTACGGAGGGGAAGGAAAAAGGGAGCGGGAGAGGAGGAGTAGTAGGAGGAGAGAGGCAGAATGGCAGAGCTGAACGGAGTGCTCTGCCTGCAGCTCCCGGAGCTCCGCTTCACCACTTGCCATGAGCTGCTCACGCTCGCTGCTAGGTCAGTAGCTCTCCTGAGCGTGCATTGTTCCAGACAGGAGGGAAACTTAATCTGTGTCTATACATAACGTATGCCATAAAAAGCACCAATAGGAAAATGCTTACAGCCTCCAGGGAGAATGCATAGTTTGCTCAAGCCTTGTATTCTTTACAGAAAAGTGCTCTCTTTCACACCGTTTGCTCAGCAATAAAGAGGTCTGACTCTGCTTTAAAATTGTGAAGCAAAAATGTTTTCAACAGGACTGGGTGACAGTCTTTCTGTAACTACATTTTTATTCTTTGGGGAAATTTAAAGCCTAATCTATTGGAAGGAAAGTGGGATTACTGGAGGAAGAATTTTGCACGGAAAGGCAAAGACACCTCAAAAAAGGTGGGAAATGTGCCTTTTAAGCATTAATTTGACAAGAGTTTCAAATAACTACTCTCAGTCTGTTCAGAGTTCATTTAGTTTGCCTGCCTATGCTTCTGCATTGCCTGAATTCTCCAGCACTTTTTTTTTTTTTTCTTTTTTTACTGTCTGTTTATTTTTTGAAGGCAAAATTCAGACTGGATCCAAGGACTTTCTAAAAGCAGTAGGCATTCTCCTACATTGGGTTGAGCTGGATGCCTTGCAGTTGCAACATTTTGGTGCTGCAGGGCACATCACGTCCATGTGGGCATATAGAAAGCCCAGTAAAGTTGTGATTCTGGTACGCCAGCAAGCTCAGACAATGGAGAAAAGTAAGGTACATGTGTGTTAGCGGTGGAGAATAGTATACTAGCCATGAGTCTTAAAAGTGACTGAAGTCAGAAGCTAGCAAGGGGAAAGGAAACTCTGCCAAGGGCCAGGACTGGGGACAGAAAGGAAAAAGGACCAAGAGTAGACCACAGACTATTTAAGAGAATTGCACATCAGTAGAAATTGAAAGCAACATGGAGGAAAAGCTGAATAAACAGATGGAGAGTGATACAGACTTTGTAAAAGAACAGGAACTGAGTGGAAAAATAAAAAAAAGTCACAGATGTTGAGAAGTCAGATAGGAGGATAGAAGTGTCTGTCTTTGTATAACAGGAACAGAAACATAAACATTGAAGACATTTGAAGGCCAAAATAGAAAAGATATCAACTAGATGGAGATGAGCTTTAGGAAATAAGGCTGAAGAAGAAATTTAAAATAAGAAATGATAGTAATTAGGAACAGTGGAAGAAACAGATTTCAGCCTTCACTGCCCAGTAGTCATTTGGTTGGGTACCTTTGGAACTGGCAGGCAAGGAAGCAGGCAAGGAGGCAGCGCCAGAAAGACTGAAAAGGCTCAGCAGGAAGGGGCTATGATGTAAAATGCAGTAGCTGGACTGAACGCAGCAGGCATGAGAAGAGGTTTGTAACAGGTTCTAAGATTCCTCTAGTACATCTTTATGTATGTCTACAGCAACTTCAGTGACTTCTTCATGGAGGAAAGGAGAGGGATAGACCACTTTGCACCATCAGAAGTGAGGAAGCGATCATAGGATGACGTCAACAGAGAAATTATGACTTCTCCTATTGCCCTTGAAACATATAAATCTACTAAAAATCTAGCTTTTACAAATAACACCATTATCCCCCCAAAGTAAAGCCCTCATATTTTTTGCTTCACCAGCAGTGTCAACACACACTGAGAGCTGCACAAAAGGATTTTGTCCATACATCTCCTAGCTATTGTATGTTTTCCACCATACTCTTTTCCTTTTCTACAAGACCAATATCATTGGAGAAGAACTTACAGTAGTTACTGGAATTCCTGTAAATGAAATTCTCAAGACAAACTTTTAAATGTAAACAGCAAGATTTGTAATTTTGAATAGATGAATCATGATTGCTTTATTTTTAAGAAAAAATCTGCTGCAATTATGATTGCATGACTTACAATGGATGGAACAATTGACAAAGATATTTTCATAACCATGTGTTTCGTTTTTTTTTGTTGGGTGGTTAGTTTTGGTTTGTTTTTTTTTTTTTTTTTCTTTCTCTTAGACTGACTTTAAACTGGAGATGTTGCACTAGTATTACACAAACCCCTTTTTGAATGCTTCATTTTGGGTATTTCTTGTTTAACTTTGGAAAATGTGTTTTTTTTAAAAGGAAGTATAGTATATTCTTCTTATCAACACAGAAGGCTCAATAGACAACTGTATCATCTAAGATGGAGTAATATTTTTGGAATTATATTTATATTCAATGTATTCTGCCAGTTTTCTGATCATGGAACTCCATCACAGGTACTGGGAATGTTGCATGAAGAATGATGGTGGGACACAGGAGTTTATTATACAATAGAATTGTAAAATCTTTAGGTCGGATAAAACCTTTAAGATCACCAAGCCCAAATGTTATTTTAACACTGCCAAGTCCACCAATCAACCATGCCCCTAAGCACCACATCTACACATCTTTTAAATACCTCCAGGGATGGTGACTCAGCCACTTCCCTGGACAGCCTGACAACCACCTCAGTTCCCAATATCCCATCTAAACATTGCTGTTTTAGCTTGAGGTTGTGTTTTCTTCTCCTACCACTTGTTTCTTGGGAGAAGTGACTGACTCCATATAACTCAAAGTTGTAGAGAGTGATAAGGTCTCCCCTCAGCCTCCTTTTCTCCAAGCTAAACACCCCCAGCTCCCTCAGCCACTCCTCACAGGACTTCTGCTCCATACTCTTCACCAGCTCCCTTGCTCTTTTTTGGATGTGCTCCAGAGCTTCAACTTCTTTCTTGTAGTGAGTTTAATGTCTTACAATATAATGCCACAAAATTATGTAGTCTGCAATGTTCAGACGTGTCAAAAAGGTGACGTTAAAGAGCTTTGTTTAATCAAGATATGTGTTTAATCACTAGCACAGCAGCATGATATTCATAATAGCATTACATTATGCATGAAATTCACCAGGACTGATACTTTGTTGCACATTTTTAATTTAGAACAGAGTCAAAAATGCAGCTTGAATTTTGTTTTCACAATGAACTCAGGCAAACCGTGTAATTTTTTCATAAAACCACATAAATATTCTTAATAAAAATCACTATAAATAAAAACTCACATTCTTCCAACAGTTTGGCTTTCAGTTTTCTGCACATAGTTGAACTTAGAAATCAAAGTGAAATTCAGGGAATGGAAACACATGAATCAAGTCCAAGGGAAAGGTCTACTCAAATTCTTGCATATAGCTTTAATGAGCAGTCATGCCTGATATCTGCCAATTTCTACAGAGCAGTATTGCATCTACCTAAAAGCTCATTTGAATTATTCCTAGCTGGAAAAAAAAAAAAAAGAAAAGAAAAAAAAAGAAAGAAGTGTAGATTTACTGAAAAATTACGTTAAGGCATCAAGTACCTGAAAGGGCTTTGGAGCTGAACATCTCCATATCCTGCTGCTTAGGTCCAGGACTTTATTAGACTGCATATATGTATTTTTATGGAGTTAATTTATTTGTCTTGCTGAAATTTCATTCTATATATGGAACACCAGTTTGGGAGCGTGGAGTGTGGTATTTATTCTTTAGATGCATACCTATGTAAAAAATAAAGCCTACACTACAAAGGAAAATATGCTCTAAACAAAGTAACATTGCCCGAAGAGTGCAAAAACTCAGGCCCTGTTCATGTGCAGATTTTCTCTGTCGTATACCCCAAGTGAATACAAGAATTCAGAGCAATAAAAGACTGCTATCTGCAGCAGAAGGAATAGCTAAAACTTTAAGGGATGTGTTAGCCAATGCAGATCAGTGCCTAATGTGCCCAGCACTGTTGTTTCCCCAGTAAGACAGAGGTTGTTTTTAGCAAAATCTTAATGCTACAGATGAAGTCCTGAGACACTTAAAATCATTTGCAAAAACTGGTACTGGAGATTGGTGAATCTAGGATTGCATTCAGCATCCCTTTCTGAGTATACATAGACAAATATGTTGCCTCCAAACCCTGACCTTACAAATACATTCCCTTCACCATCTCAAGGGAGAGTGCACAAATACTTGCTACTCTGTTTTCTGAAAGTTACACCTTTCACTCTCTGAAGTGGTTATTCATTCCAGTTTTCCTTCATGTCTGACAGGTGTTAAATTAAATCAGTTTGCATCTGTTTGAGAGAAACAGAAGTTGTTATCAATGCTGTACTCTACCTATTACAGATTTTGTGAAATGGAAGTAGAAGCCAAGGTGGGTGTCTGAAGCAGTATTTTAAGCTTTACAGATTTAACAATACTTAATTTGAAAAACACACATGCAGGCAGAAAAAACCTGTTAACATCAATATACTTTATAGCAGGAAAGAGTGAACTCAGCTTTGGAGCTGATCTCCCTGGTGAGAATAAGTTACCATTGTCACTCAGATGGCACCTGTCTCTTCCTGGTAGCTGGACCTCTTTTTTGCCATACAGTCTGCAGTAACAGGAATTTTTTTTTCTACTTTTTGAGTTAGAAGTTGTTCTCAGATTTTTTTTTTTTTCTCTCTTGTAAACCTGGATTAATTTCTGGGAACATGGAAGCTTGTGCAAATATGGAAAGTGAGAAGTGGGAGGGAACCAATGCTTTATAAGGAGATACAGACAGGATTTGCATTTACATCTGTGTGTCTCTGTGTCTTCCAAGACTGTGAAAAAAACTAGAATTAAAGTTACAAGGACTGTAATATTCTGTACAGAGTACAGATCTAGGTAGAGCTCATTTAGACATACATGATGTGATGTTATGAAAGCACTTTCCTCAAAGGTTAAGGTGCTGATGCATACAGACCTTTATCTAGACCTCCAATTTGAGATAAGACTCAAAAGTATGATAGGAGGAACAATACAGCTCTGAGCAGTAAGAAATTCCTTATTCACACCTATCAGGGAAATAGATACATAGTTCTTTGCCCTTGACAAGAGACCAACTTTACTGGTTGCCATGAGCAGTGGAGTGAAATGCTGTCACTTTGGAACAGGTGCACTGCAATCTCTCTGTGTTCAACACTCACATCAAATGAGGCGAGGTCTCAAGAAAGGGATGATATTGTAACATTGCTTAATCCATTTTGGTTGGCTGAACAGAAATCAGACCGATGAGATGCTTCCACATGAAACATTTTAAGCTTTCAGTATTGAAGCTGAACAGTTGCTTCCTCCATGGGAATGATGGAAAAAGTTGGAGTGAATTCCTATATGGGAACTGCTTCTTTCTTGAAACTCAACTGTACTTATTGAAGTATTGAGCTATAGAGAACTCCCCCCTTCCTTGCTAGTTTGTTACCATTTACCTTGTGAATGATGATATATGTTGTATTTCAATAATAGACCAAGACCTTTGGCAGCAGTAAAATCTAAACCAAAATTTCGCCAAAATGCCTAAACAGTTGTAGACTCCTGCAGGGTTTTTCACAACAATTTAACATCGTGTTGACATTTTTTTCATTGTAAGGGTGTGGCAGTTTAGTGGATGAGCCAAACATCTTGAACTGACATGCTT
>WBNO01019989.1:47947-71089 GCA_013400575.1 Peucedramus taeniatus
CTTAAGAACCTAAATTACAACAACAAAATAGGGAAATTCTGCAACAGGAGATGCAAAATTACTTCCTCCTCTTGTTTTGACAGAGAATTCCAGGTGAGAAAGTCAACCACTTACATATCATTCTTCCAACATAATTCCTCTCTC
Organism: Peucedramus taeniatus; assembly: GCA_013400575.1. Taxonomy (NCBI): domain Eukaryota; kingdom Metazoa; phylum Chordata; class Aves; order Passeriformes; family Fringillidae; genus Peucedramus; species Peucedramus taeniatus. Next base: position 48,092 of record WBNO01019989.1, read on the forward strand.
AGGCTTATTTCTTCACACAAGACAGTTTCCTGTATTGTTGTGCTGCTGTATGCTCCTTTTGAAGTCTACTTTCAGAAGCTTTCAAAAAGCCTTATTTATCTCCACTCTTTCCATGCCTTTTGCCTCCCATCCAGTGCTGTATCTCAGCTTGCTCTAAAACTTAACTTGCCTTGCTTTTTGAGCAGCCCACAAAATACAGAAACGAATCAGTTTCTGTTTTACAAAAAGGGCACTGTAAGAACAGGAAGATTAAGTGACATTAAGTAACTTACCCATGATTTTACATGAAGGCACTAACAGAGGACAGAATTGTACAACATTTCTGAAGTTGCAAACTAGCAGCCTTAGCTGTATGGACCCATATGGTGCTTAAGTTCCATGAGAAATCACATGAAAGTAAATCTCATTTAAATATGTATGGCAAAGTGATGTTAATTGCAGAGCATCTCCATTGCCTTACTGAACATCCAGATCTTGCAACAAACTTCAAGCAAGTAAGACACTTGTTCTATGTCAATAACTCTTGAAAATCCATGAGCAGTTTTATAGTCATTGTTGTGTTTTTAAATCATAGGCCTGACTTCCGCTGTCAAGTCAATATGTGAGTTTTGTTTTTCGTAAAAGTTTCTAGGCATGCTGTTTGCGAAAATTAACCAGAAAAGAGATACTGACAGAAGATACAAACAGGTCACATGTAATTAATTATTCAAAATATCAAGCCTGTGATTTTAGAGAGATTATACAGCAACACTTGGGGCAGGTTACACTGCTTTTGAATACTGCAGAAACAGAGCTTATACTTTCATATCTGGAAGTCAGTTGATTTATACGTTTCTTTACTGATAAAACCAAACCCAAATTAAACAAAAAAACCTCATAGGGCCTTCAACATCTTTGGATCTCTAATTTAGAAGGCTTTTGTCTTGTCTCATTTTTCCTTCTATAGAAGTAAAGCATAGCTTACTATATAGCCTTTTGTAATGCAAATGGGGTTCAGAAATTACATTTCTGTTTTCTTCTTATCAAAACTGAGATTCTATAAGCAGGCATAGTCCATCATGAGTGAGCCTAAATCATGTGAAACTGCCAAAATATAATGAAGGGAAGAATATGCAAGTTTTAATAATCTTACAAAGAAATGAGACAAAAAATAAGACTAGGAAGTACATTTTGGATCAGGATTCGGAAAACCCCTAAGGTGGAGGTGGGATTTGTGTTTGGCCAATTTGCAGCACTCAGCTCTGTGTCTGTATTCAGCTTTCCAAAGTTTCCACAAGAGGAGGTGTGGAGGAAGGAGAGGAGTTGGATTCAAACCTTTTGGTTTGAATGGGTTTTGGCCCATCTCTTGTGCTAGCAATTAATGAAAATGCCAGGACAGCACAAAGCATACTTTGAAATGTTGAGCCAGAAAGATATTTGAGTATTGGAGAAATCTTTCTTTCTTAGTGAGAGGGTTTTGAATATCAAAACAATAGTGAAGATGCCCCATGGATGGAACACTCACTCAGTCACAATGTGTTTTTCTAAGCAAAAGACAACAACTGCTTACCCACAAGTTGTCCAAGTTAATAAAGATTAGCAAGGCAGACAAACAGCAAGGATTGTTAGCACAAAGACACCTAATGACATATTTGAAAGCTAGAACTGTTCTTGTGACAATTACAGAATGATATGAAGCAGATATGGAGCAGATATGAAGGTCAGTGTTGAGGAGGAAAATCTTCAGATAAGGGCACAAAACACATTTTTAAAAAGATAAAGAATATGTTATAAATCATGAGAGTAAATGGTAGGATTTTGAAACAGCAGAGTACTCAAATGGTTGAAATATACACATAGGAGTGGAAAAAGGTATCCAGTGAAATATTTGAAACATATGTTTTTTGTTTATGTTTCTTGCAAATATTTGAGAAAAGAGAACAACTTCTACCTGTATACAATTGTGACCATGAATGCACTATTATGTTGTAACAAAAATGTATTTTTAAGCAACCAGTAAAATACTGGAAGAGATTATAATGTTAATAACTAGGAGGCTATCGTGTTCCATATTAAATTTCTCAGCACTGCAGCTCACTATGCAAAGAGCAGCAGTTTCTACTTGATGGATTAAACACTTGTAAAATGGTAGAAATACAGGAAGCAGTCAAAAAAGACAGATAGTATTTTCCTTTCAAGCGAAGCAGAAAATATTCTCACTATCAGAGAAACAGGTGAAAAATGAAATAATTTTTATTTCTTGACTTTGCAACTGGTAGGATCTGGACCTTCTAGTTTCTTTGAATTGAAAATTCTTTGAATTCAGGACAATTGGCAACTCAAAATTTAAATCCATATGTGGACTGAATCATCACAGAAAAACTTTTAAAAAGCATTTAAAGAATGATTGTGTCTGGTAGATTTATCTGACTAGCTTGTATGGAGCCAGGCATGTGTGATAGAATCTTAAGGCACTTAATATTTCTCTTATTCAAGGAAGAAATCAGGAATAACAGAAAGGAACTCAGTAGGGTCTTTGACAAACCAAAACATAAAAATTGAAGTAAAATCCTATTTTTTGTGATATTTAGTCTGCATTATAATTTGTTTTGTCATGTAATGTGTGTGCTCATAGAATCTGAATTTCAAAAATAAGAGCCTTTCATGTAGTAGCTGAAGATAAAGATGATCGTGGCACTAAGTATGCAAATACCAAAGAACTGAGGAAAACTGTCTAGACTAAGAGAATTAAGTCTTCCCTCTGAGAAAGTTGTGATTTTCCAGTCAAATCAACTGCTGCAGTAGACACAAATTTCTGAGCAATGGAGAGAATATTTGCAAATAAACATCATCAGTTTTAGTCATTGAAAACTAAACCCTTCAGTCATACAAGAACTTCCTATCTGTCAGTTTTCATCAAACTGATCAATATATATTATCCAAATATATTAAAGGACATGCTGAGAGGACAGCATGGATAAGCAAATAGGACTTTTGTGGCTGGGGTTACTCAAAGTCAGAAGTCAAATGCTCTAGTTCTGTAGCACTTTGATTTATATTGACTTTGCCAGCATATCAGGGAACAATTGATCTCTAACTGAATTTCAGACTAGATTATTTAGAACCATCATTTATTTACACAGTCAGTGTGTCAAAGTCTGCTGTACTAACATTTTTACATGGGAAAAGCAGATAAGACTGAGTTCTGAATCCCTCTGCAATTCAGAGCTTTAACCACAAAGGCTATTTACCAGATGAATTCTCATGAGGATCTACTCTTTTCAGGTATCTTACTGCATCATGTGTATTTTAATCAATATAATTAAGACAATGAAAGGACTTCCTTTATCTGTACAAGAGAAGCTTAAAGTCCCATAATCTTTGTATGTTACAAATTCTCTGAGATCTTTTTGCAGTGTCTTTTTAGCCACCTCACTTGACAGTCTATAACAGACTGGCCTTTATTTTTGCAACATCTTCTATCTTGCCTGAAGTCATAGCTATAACAAAGATATCCTCATATACATACTTTAAAAAAGCCTCTCGGAGCAATCATTATAGTTTGTCTGTAACCAGATGCCATTTGTTTTATTTAAGCACTTTATCCACTGAAATGGGTATTGTATTTCATGCCAGTCCTTTGTGATACAATGCATCTCTCCTATATTTAGCTTATAAAGACTTTCATGGGGCTATCTTAATGCAGTTTTGTGTTAACCTTCTTTCTCTTATTTGAGTCCTAAGTTATAAAACTTGCTTTTATATACCTTTGATATTAACAGTTGTTCTGACTGCTTAGATTTGTAATTCTATTTGCCTACACAACATCACTGAAGATGATAAATATTTTTGTGCTGTACTGTGTCTTTGTGAAGTGAAAGTATAAGAGGGCTACTGGTTGGAAGCCTTTTTTCCTTGGGAAAAAAAAAAGTTTTTGATATAATAAGAAAGAACTGTATCTAAATCTTGAAGGACTATGGATGAGATTACCTAATCAATCCTAATTGCTTACTGTGGCTTTAGATCATTGTTTGTGTGTTAAGATTTACATTTCCCTGCTACATATTACTTCTTCCTTCTCACTTCCCTCCTGGCTTTGACCAAGCATATTGTCTTGTTCCTCAGTCAAATTTTAGAGTAAAAGATTAAGCAAAACCAGCATGTTTGTATTGTAGGTCTACATTGTATCTTTGTGAACTGAGGCAGCGTTGGTTTCTTTTGTTGTAATGTTTTAACATTTATTAGCACAGATCTTCACTACATGGAGAGAGAAAATGGCATTCACTGCATGGTAGAATACTGTCAGCTTGTCAATTATTTCTTATGATGCCATCAACAATATAAAAAGTAATGCAGGTAGGGTGGAAAAAGGTAGAGATTACATAATAGCTTTCATACTGGCAGAACTATACAATTTATGCTTAATGAAGTTTATTATAATATAGATTTCTTTATCTGTATGAAATCAAAGGCTCAGCTTTCTAAAAAAAATATATATATAGGTGGAAATATATATGCTAATTAAAAACCTCTTACCTGGTGGGCAGAGGAAAACTGCTCAGAAATGCTATGCAACAGCAATGGGCAAGGTTAGTGATTTATAGTTTTGTAGTATCGCCTAGCAGGAGATGTAGTAGTATCACCTAGCTGTAACACCAGGAGTTTACATGTCGTAGATACACTTCCTTCAGTGTCATCTATAATCATTGGGCTTTACATTTCCAATGCCCTTCTGTCCAATAGAGCCTTGTTTCCACTGACTGACAGGCAGCCTTTGCTTGGAGTCGTCAAGAGGCGGGTAGGGAAGCAGGCTGTATGCCATTAATCCCACTGTCCCAGTAATGCTCTCAGCAGGGCAGCCCTTCCTGAGACATCCACCCCTGTGACAAAGTTGCCACATACAAATGAGGTGTGCCGGGTGAATATAGTGCACGTATCAGGATCACTGTGACAGGTGTCTAAATAGCCAGTTTCAAAATTAGCCAGTTTCTTCAGTGTAAGGGATAGCAAACACAAGTTTTGCAATTTATAAGTATGTTTATCCACTAGCATAGTTACCACCACATGATTCAAAAGCATCTTTTATTTTCCGTATTCAGATGTGAGAATATGAGATACAGACAAGTGAGGTGCATGGTATAGACAATTACATGAAAATTCTCTAGCTCATTGAAATCTTGGCCAATGATCACTAAATCACTCTCTGCCTAACTGGCTTACTGGTAAATAAAGAAAATTCTTCTAAGGATATGCCCACACATCATGAGCTTTGTGTTTGAAGAAATGCTGCTCATGGTTCCTTTAATCAAACAACATTGATTACCTATTATTTGATCCCAAGAAGGTAAAATCTACTATCCCATCCTCTATAGTAACTGGATGTGGTGGGATAAAACAAAACTAGTTAATTTTATGTGTGTGTAACATGAAGATATAATTTTGAGCCCTCTTCCCCCATCTCGTTAAGGGGCACCCAGAGCTTCCTTTAGGAAGTCCAAGGATAGAACTTTAGCATTTTATAAAACATTTGTTACATTACTGGTTTGAATTTTCTCAGCCTTGGCTTTTTATATCCCTCTCCTGAATTATGAATATAGCAGTAGCTCCACCACTTAAGTTGTGAGAGACAGGGCTGACTTCAGGCTCCCTTATGCATTTTAATGTTTTAAAAAGAGTTAAAAAGGAACTCTTTACCACATAATAAAAAACAGGTCTGGCCTGACCATCAGACTAGTGATTCCAGTAAGAATGGAGTGGGTGTTAAGGGCAGAGTCAAACTCTGCAGCTGAGTCTCAGTATTTGAGGAAAAAGATATCCTTCTCCTGCAATATTTTTCTTCTGATCATTGTATGTTTTCTTTTATTCTTCTGGGGAACACTGAGTATGAATATTCTACTATGGCATCACTGTATAACATGTGGCCTGTACTGCCCCTGTTCCACAAAACACTGGGCTGCACTACACAGCAGACAGCTTGCCATTTCTGCAGTTTGTACACTACTGCACTCCACGTCAAAAAATCCTACATGTTCTTCAAGGCTATTGGAAATTTAAGTGAACATTCATTAGGGGAGAAATATTTATGAGTTTAAGTAAACAGTAGATATTTGGATTCTTAATAATATTTTGTACAAAATTTAAATACTTTTATTTTCCATCTCTTAATAATTTCTTTTTGTTTCCATTACAATGAGCATTTTTCAAGCAGTGGTTCTAAATGAATCTGTGGTTCAGGAACATGGATGGTTGATTGCATTTCAGGGAATAATTTTTTTCATCCTACGTAAGAGCAAGACATAAGACTATGTCAAAGATAATCAACTGAAAACAACAGTTTGGGTAATTTTGACTGACCTGCTCTTGATCTTACTGGTTTCATGAAGATACACAAGAGGTAGAGCAGTACAGAGAGGATTCAGTTGCATGTAGCTGGCAACCAGAGAAAAATGCATCTTGGAATAAATAGTGCCAGATTTCCCAGCACTAGACACACAGTTACTGGTTTCTACATCACAAGATTTTTGAAGTGCCTTGTGTAAATAAAAACTTTTCATGATGCTTTTTTTTAAAACCCACAAATACATGCTCCCTCAATGTGTGTGTGTGTGTGTCATCACTGGCTGTGATTTATTCTGCTCCTTCCTGTATCATGACTGGAGCAACTAATACTGTTTCAGGGAACATAGTGAGACATATTTCCCAAAAAGGTCCTGAGCCAAAGATATAAGGCACATGAGTAGTCAATAATATGTGTTTTTTCTGACCCAGAGGATTTGAAAATACATATTCATTGGAGCACTTTTGCAAAAAGTGGATTTTTCAAGGTGTGGTGGCCTGTGTTTGCACAATTTGTTTTTCACATTGACCTGACCTGTCTAAAAGCGTTGTATAGGAGATAACTGAGCTCTTCTGAAAACCCACTGAACAGCATTAGGATCAGACTTTATATGCTTTCTATACTCCTGCTAAGTATTTCCAGTCATAAGCATCTTTGGGAAGAATGTTTCATCTTTGAAAGACAGCCCCAGAGAAAATGAAAAAGTTGCTGCCTTCATAGACAGATCCTGTAGGCATTTGCATGACAACAGATTTACAAGCACAACAACTAGTAATCTGCAAACCAAATCATCAGTATTTTTAGTGCCATCAAGCCTGCATATTAAACTTTGTGGGCAGAACAGTTTAAACCCAGACAGAATATATAATGTATGCCTGTAAGAAACCACATTCCTCATTGACAGTGAGGGGCCCAGAGAATGGGGCAGAGCTGTGGCAAAAAGTGATTGCTTTTATAGTTTTTACAGTATTTGTTGTACTGTTATGTAGAAATTACTGTTGAAACTAACTCCATGAAATGTTATTGCTCTCTGTCATACACATTGCTCACACTTTTAGGCATGATCATTGGTTTTTAAGGAGTAGTTTATTTGTATGAATTTTGAATGATAAAATCACTGCAGTTGGTCCTATACTCACTCATTCCCAAAATGGTCTCAAGACAGGCCACTGGAAGCCAGTCAGAGATTAATTCTGCACCTCTTCATGCAGGCATATAAGTGCAGGTATATGATGTGTATGCCAGAGGAAAGTGCAAGAATTTGATGATGGTGATAGACTGGCTTAGTACTCAGAGTAGCAGCTGACTGCTGCAGAGAGGCCAGTAGTGCAGCAGACCCCTTTAGGCTATGCCTTAAAGTTCAAGACAGGGCATAGCAGCAGTATCAGAAACAATTTGGAGTGGATGTAAGGGAGAAAAACCAACAGACCAGCCAAGAATGAACCCTAAAAATTCTATTGTACAGAAAGAAAAACTCGCCCCTGCAAAAAGGAGCACACCCAGGTATGTGGGCAGTCAAGGTCCACCATCCCCCTGAAATAACCCCTTGACACCCCAGGAAGGGCGAGGGTTGTCACAGAGTGAAAATGAAATCTTCTCCAGATTAGAGAGGTGAAAGACAACAGGCAGTAGAAGAAAGTATCCCCACCACAGGAATGTGAAATTAGCTATATTAATTTAATTTAATTTAATTTAACTCAACTGGGATATTTGCTCCCAGCTGTTTGAAATGAGTAGCAAGCAGCTGTGCTAGCCCAGGTGGCTTTCTCCATAAGGGTAGCACATTTGTTTCCCCAGGTGAAAACAGCAAAGGTGTTCAAGTTACAAAATGGACAGTAAAACTGCTATAATGGGCTCCTTAATGAGATCTCTTCGCCCATCCTTGTCCTTTCTCAAAGAATTCAAGAACCCAGAGGAGGTGGTGAAGCACCCTGAAAATGACATATGTCTCTTTCTCTGAGAGAATAGCAAAAATAACACTGAGGGCATGCAATTTTCAGTGGTAATTTTCTGTGCTTAGAATAGCCTGTGTTTCACATGGACGCTGCTTTCTAAGCAGCACTGAGCAGCACAAATGTCACATGGTCCTCTGCTTTTTGTTAACATGCCTCTCATTGCATTGTCAGATCAATAGCTGTGTTTCTAATTAAAAGATTTCTTCTGAGAATAACAATGAGAAGAAGTACTATGTGCCACTTTACCAAGCTTTCAACATAGGCTATTCACTTTTGTTCATGAAACTTTCTTTTCCCTGGAAACTTTTTCCAGGGAAAAAATAACTGTGTCAGATTTTCAGTATAGCACTACTAATTACACGCCTCTAACTGCGTGGCACTTGAATTAAATTTGCTTTTAAAAAGAACAAGCAAGGTGCTCACATGAAGTCACACCAATAGAAGTGAAAGACTTTAGATGTTCTTCAAACTTACTCTAAGTAAGTACAGGAAAGATACTAAAAGTCTCATTATTTAGCAAAAGCATGCTAATCAATTCTTTAATAAGCAACAGGCTAGATTTTGCCTTCAAATGAACCTAAATGAAGTCAAGAGGAAGAGGCACAACACAGAGATTTGGCTTCAACATAGATGGACAGAGTTACAGAATCATAGCCTGGTTTGGGTTGGGAGGGGACATTGAATATCATCTAGTTCCAACCCCATGCTGTAGGGGGCTGGAACTTGACCTGTTTGCTCAGAGTCCCATCCAACCTGGCCTTGAGCAGCTCTGGGGATGGGACATTCACAACTGTTCCCCAGGCAACTTGTTCCAGCACCTCACCCCCTTCACAGTAAAGACTTTCTTCCTGATATCTAACCTAAACCTACTCTCTTTCAATTTCAACCCATTCCTCCTTGTCCTGTCACTACATGCTCTTGTAAATAGTCTTGCCTCATCTTTCCTGTAAATTCTCTTCAGGTACTGGATAGTCACAATTAGTTCATTCCAAAGCCTTCTCTTTTTCACTCTGAGCAATTCCAATTCTATCAGCCCCATAATGAGAAAATTACTCCCCTCACAAGAAAGATGTTCCATCCCTCTGATCAACTTGGAGGTCTCCTGTGGACTCTCTCCATCAGGTCCATGTCCTTCCTGTGCTGGGACCCCAGAGCTGATGCAGCCCTGCAGGTGGGGTCTCAGCAGAGCAGAGGGGCAGAATCCCCTCCCTCCCCTGCTGCCCACACTGCTTTGGATGCAGCCCAGGACACGTTTGGCTTTCTGGGCTGGGAGTGCCCATGGCTGGGTCATGTCCAGCCTCTCACCCACCAGCACCCCCAGGGCTTCTCCAGGGCTGCTCTGATCTGTTCATCCCAGGGCCTGTGTTGGCCCCATCCTGCTGTCCATCTCCTCAAGAGATGTGAGAAAGGAGCTGCCATTGAAAATAGGCAAGAAAGTTTGTGAGTACCTCAGCCTTCTCCTGATCAATTGTTACTTGTTCACATTATTATCTTTCAGAGACAGTACACCTTCTTTTTGAACTTCCTTTTCTGTCTGATATTTTTGTAGAAGCCCTTCTGGTTCTTTGTGTCCCTTGGCATGTTCTGTTCCAATTTTTCTTTGGCCTTCGTCTCCCCCTCCCTACATAATTGTGGTTAACATCTACACCGTCCCCAGGCCGTCTGTCCTTATTTCCACTGTCTGTGCATTTGCTGCTCTTCCTTTAGTTTGACCAGCAGTTCCCTATGCAGTCATGCTGACTCTTGCCTTCCTTGTCCATCTTCTTGCTCCTGAGGATTGCCAGCTGTTGTGCTATATAGAAGGCTTCCCTAAAGATCTACCAGCTCTGTTCTGCTCTCTTCTCCCTAAGAGCCATTTCCCAGAGGATCCCACTGACATTCTCCCTGAAGAGCTGAAATCTGCCTTCCTAAAGTTCAGGGCCCAGCTTTGACTCCCTACCTGACCTATTCTCCTCACGACTGCAAACTCCATCAGTGTGTGATCACTGCAGCCCAGGCTACCTCCAATATTGACATCCCAATCATCCTCACATAGGTTAGTGACTATCGTATCCAGCACTGCATTCCCTCTGGTAGGTTTTTCCATCACTTGGCTTAGGAAGTTATCCCCCATGAATTCCAGGAGTCTCCTGAATTGCCTACAGATTGCTGTGCTGTTATTCCAGTAGGTGTCGGTGTGGTTGAAGTCCCCCAGCAAGACAAGACCTGCATGCACATCAGAGAAGCAATTTCCTGCTTACACACCCTCTGTGGAAGACCGAGGAGTTTGAAAATGTTTATAGAATCAGGAAAAGCCTTCCTCACAGACATTTTTTTCAGCTCTGATGCCTAACATGCTGCAATTCACTTGAGAGCTGAGGCATTGCATATCAAATGCTCTCTGGAGCAGAGAGCACTTTTTATCCTTTGCTGGCACTGCCAAGCATACAGACTGCAAGTTTACAGACTGCAGGCATTAACTGCAAACAAAAATTATACTGGTCAGGTTTTGTTTGAAATTTCTCAAGAAGTCAGTTACAAAGGCATTATTGCAAAACATTTATCTTAATAAAAACAAACAGGAGGCATGTATACTGACTGTCGAAACAATTTGACATTAAACAGTATGAGAAAAAAAAGTGAAAATATCATCCAGACAAAAATTTTAAAATTAAAGAATGTGCCTGTCTTCAGTGATGTGCAAGTCATCAATTGTATTGATTTATGACTGCTACATACAGCACTGTAAATTAGAACTTCGATATTTTTTTGAATACAGATTTTAAGGTGAACATCTTTTCTCAATGCCTGCAAGTTTACCCTCTTATGGTCATTCAAAAAAAAAAAAAAAAAAGGCCAAAACTAGACTCTGTCTTATTTTTTCCTTTTGACACATTTCCACAGATTCTGTCACTGACCTTTGAAAAAAAAAAGGAAAAAAGAAAAAAAATTAAAATGTATGGCTTTTATTATGGCTACTTTCCTTACACCTTTTACTGTGTCTCAAGTTATAGAGATTTCATAACAATTTTTTTACAGATACAGTAGAGTTAAGGGATTTGAGAAGGCAACAGAGTGGCAGCTGAGGGAGAATGTGAAGAGGAGAAAAAAAAAAGGGAGACAGTAAGGCATGGACCCACTGACCTTTCACTGCCCCTTGCCCCCCAAGTGACCCAGGCTGGTTCTCTGTCTCCTCTTGCCTCTTCCAGAAACCACTCAGCTGATTATCTCTCGTGAGATAGTCAAATTTTTCTGACCTAAGACTGAGAAAAAAGTCATTCTACCTTTACCCCTGAGGGATGGGGGGATGGGAAAATAGGGGTTTGCATGTGCTGCTGAGTCTGGAGCTAGCTCTGGAAATAGTCATAAAATTTATAAAACACTAGTACAATGCCTGCATTCCCACATATTTGAAAGAGAGGGAAAAATATGTGAAAAGCAAGGGGTTTGATTTTCCAGGCCCTCCATATGTGGAATTTCTATCCACATCAGCTGGAGTTCAGTATATGAAAGGCTCACAGAAGCAAATCCAAAAGGGCATGCAAAAGCAGTAGATTTTTTTTCCTGTGAAACCTGAAGCATTTAGCTTATTTCACAGAATAGACAGCTACCCTGAAAGCTTCTGTAAGTGTGATTCAGCTTTAATCAAAATAGTGGCCAGAGAACTAGGAATCCAAAAATGCAATTTAATTTAAATGTATCACCTGTGCTCCCCCCCTCCCCCTCCTCCCCCCTCACCCAATTCAATATCCCTTTTTCCTACCCCTGCCACATAATAATTCCTCCAAAGGGAGAATGCAAACTGCTTTTTTTGAGGATGGTAGAGATTTCTATTATACCACAATGTGGTCATTTATTAAGTAAGGAAAACAAAGTTTGTGCAAAAAGTAATATAATATGTGGTGGAAACTGTAAAACCCATTAGGTCAAATTTAGAAAGTAAACTTGTGAATTCAAAGCACAGTTGTGTATATTGCCCAAAATAGTTCCGGCACTCTAGCAGCAATGGACACAAATTTTATCTACTTATAGGAAAATGAAAGAAATTCTTCCAATAAACTTGTTTACAATTTTATGAGATTAGAACTTGATATGCAACACATACTAAGGAAAAAATATTGGCCAACCCCTAAATTCAGTATACTGCTTCTGATTTATTTTGACAGAGCTTTAAGGCAAAAAGAAAGGCATATTCCAGAGCTAGCACAGAAAAACAGTATCTGAATGATGAATTCTTTGAAATAATGTTTTCAGATGTGTTTGGAGGACTAACAGCAGGCACTATGAGGTTCACATATTATATGCAACTACTGAGTCCAAGCAAACAAATCTAAATATAATTCAACAAAACATACAAAAATAAAATCCTTATATAAAAAACACTAAAATGCTGGGGAGGGGGGAAATGCATATACTAATATCTGGAAATTTATTAATGAGAAAACACAGGAATGTATCAACAAAAAATATCTTCACCAGAAATGTTGTATGCAGTCATGTACCAGTAATGGCCAGCTGGAACTTTGGTTCTGCTAGCTTATCCCACAGACCACTCAGCAGCTTGGACTGCTAAAATTTTGCCTTAGGGAAATTTCTGCCATCCCCACCTGAGCATTGAAGATTGTAGGTTTGGTAAAGCCTGACTCCAGACAGTCCTACCACAGGCACTGGCCTTGAATGGGGACTTCTCCCTTGCCCAAGAGTGACCCACAGGTTTCTGTCAACAGCTGCCCTACCACACCAAGGTAACAAAAAATATAGGTAAAAAAAGGTTTAGAGTTTCCTGAGTATGTTCTAATTACCTCACCATGTAATTCTGAACTGCAGTGAACTGAAACGTGGTGCTGAGGGAAAAGACTATTGTCTAATAATTTTGGCAGATTGTTCTCTATTGATTTACTATTTTGTGGATGCCACTTACTTCATTGTGACACATCGTCTCTAATATGAATGTTATGGCAAGACATTCTGTAACATTTGGGAAATTCATCTATGACTTTGAATAAATAAAATCCTTCATTTTTTGCCCACACATGGTGCTGTAAAATCATAAATATAAAACAGCACCCACTCTGCTCTTACATACAGCCTTAAAAGATTATGACAGATTAAGCGTCATGAATATTTCTTAGTTTATGTCTGCTTTGAAGTGCCTTTTATCACTAGAGGTATAGAAGTGTTTGTCTTTTGAGGAAGATGAATATAGTTTTCTCTGACATCTTATGACCGACTTATATCTGTCATATAGGGAAATGTTATATCCATTTCTCCAGGTAATCCATTCTCATTCACAGGTCTAAAGTTCTCTAAGGAGTGTCACACATCCAGATAATTCTTCTGCAGGCAGTGTTTTATGTTTGCTCCCCTCATTCAGCTTACACATTTGAAAAGACAACAGTGTCTTAAACACACATATGTTCATTATTTTAGGGTTTTTTCCCCACACTTATGTTAGTTCAGTCATTACTGAGATCATGTTTTTTCTTGAAAATACTATAATAGATTTGATGTGCTTTCCTCCATACTGGTTGCATCTACTTCAGTGATTGTTGTCTATCCTGACATCAAGCTCCACTGATAATAATTTCAAAAATTATTGAGTGCAGGATATTCAGAAAACACATTAGAGCGAGCTTGGTATCATGTATCTAAATAATTTACCTATACGAGAAAAAGCAGCAAATATTGTCCTGGCAAAAGACTGTTTTCTATTTCTTTCTGAAGAAATTAAATTCACATAATTTCTATGTATTGAAATGTTAGCATCTCTTTCATCTTTCTGCATTCCCTGAAGTCATAAACACTACCCAGTTCTGCAGCAGTTATGATGTTTGTTTTAAAATGTCAGTGCTATGTACCTAAACACTTTTTAAAAAGATGTTCATTCACGGTGTATTTAAATACAGCTCAGCTGCATAAGAAAAACAATTTTAAAATGAACATACCATACCTGAAAAGCACAGTAGGTTTTTGCTCACGTATTATAAAGGCATACAGTTTCCACAGTCCCAAATCCTAAAAAGCAACTCACAGAGAAGTATTGTGTGATTCTGAACTTCACTTGTCATCAGTTAAACATGATCCTACTGAAAACGTCTGAACTGTGCCCAGCATTTCTGAAACAGCTAGGCTGATGTAGAGTTCTTGTTACCCCGTATTTCTCACCAATTCTTGAAGAAAAAGCTAAAAAAAAAAAAAATGTGCTCAGAGGAGACTCAAGTGTTACATGTAGTGTAAGGGAGTATTATTAATACAGGGCAAAAGGGATTAGACCTTGTCAGCCAGGGGATCCACAGGTTTTAGCAAAATTACAAAATTTCAACTAAACATTTATCTGCAAGAGAAGAGAATCATATAAGAGACTAATATAATCATAGAATCATTTTGATTGGAAAAGACAATTAAGATCATCAAGATTAAGTCCAACCATTAGACCAGCAGTGCCAAGTCCACCATTAAACCATGACACCATGTCACATATACATGCTGTTCAAATAGGAAGCCTGTTTCAATGCCTGACCCCCACCTCAGTGAAAATATTTTTCCCAATATTCAATCTAAATCCCACAATTTGAGGCTCTTTCCTCTGTCCTATAACTTTTTACTACTTGGTAGAAAAGACTAACCACCACCACACTCCAGCTTTCTGTCAGACAGTAGTAGAGAGCAATAAAGTCTCCCTGGAGCCTCCTTTTCACCAGGCTAAACCTCTGCAGCTTCCTTAGCCACTTCTTAAAAGATGTGTGCTCCTGACCCGCTCCTTTGCCCTTCTTTGGACATGTTCCAACACCTCAATGTCTTTCTTGGAGTAAGAGGCCCAAAAGTAAACACAGTATTCAAGGTGTGGCTGTACCAGTGCTGAATACAGAGGAACAATCGCTCCCTGGCCCTGCTGGCCACATGATTTCTGGCCAGGCCAGTGGCCAGGATGTCATTGGCTTTCTTGGCCTCCTGGGCACACTCTGGTTCATGTTTGTCTGGCTCTTGACCAGCATCCCCTGGTCCTTTACTGCTGAGCATCTTTCCTGACGCTCTTCCCCAACAAGATATTATAGGAATGCCCTCCAACCCTGTGTTTTTTACAATTTTATTAAACTGCTAAAAAAAAGTCTCAAAAAATATGACTATACATGGCATGTAAGGTATAAAGATAGAAAATTCAGAGATCCTTCATGGTGTCCTTTCACCTAAGGTTGTTCTTATGGAGCCTCTTCTTATGGAGCCTCTTCTTATGGAGCTGGTTTTTGCCTCAGTAAAGCCAAAGCCAACTGGTAAGTTGCATGCCTAGGTAATGCTTTTCTACTCCTCTTCTGTAGCTTTTCCCCATGTGCATACCTTGTCTGTGCATTGCATTTTGTCACCGTAGCTCTGCCACAACTATTCTGCTTAGATGAACTGATCTTTTGATACATCTGCATTCCAGGGCAGAATGTTCTTGTGCTTGTAGGAGGCTGTCCTGCAAGCTTTCCTGACCTCCTTTCTATGGGAATCCAACTTGCTTCCAAGGTATGTAAAGATCTGCTCCCTTCGAGTAAAGGATCCATATGCTGCTATTTGCTTTCCTCACCCATAGTAGGATCTACTCCTTCATGCCTGCTGTGATCAAAGCTCCATCACATCCTTGCACATTTTTAGCTGTGTTCCTGGACATCAAATTCTGGTCACCCTGACAAGTCGCCTTGCCTACAGTCTCTGACCAGTCTTCAGCTTAATTAAAAAACATTTTGCTGACTTCCTCACCCCAACCAGGAGGTCTATAGCATATTCCCATCCCCATATCACCTTTACTGTGCCTGAAGATCTTCTGGAGCTATACTTGGGCTGCTTGTGAAGAGAATAGTTTTCTCCTGGAAGTCAGGCATACAAACATAGCACTGTGTTTTTATAGTGTTTTGTTCATTAGTGTGTTTGGCCTTTTGACTGTGACTCCTTTTGTAACTAACTGCTTTCTGTTTTTAATAGATGTTATTTTAAGAAACTCCTCAGTTGTGGATTATTACTGTCATTAAGCTGGAGGAAGTGGAAATATAGGGCTTTTGACACTAGCATGGATCCATTAAGAGGACACTGGTTATACAGGGAGACTAAAATCCACATTTTACTGGAAAAATTACTGGTTATTCAGAGATGCAGGTAAAAGAAGATCAGACAATAGAGGTGGACAGAAAGAGAGAGGGAGAGAGTGTTGGAAAAAGAAGCAAAGCCCTGCATTTTTCTGATGTCTCACTAACACAGCTCATCAAATGACAGATCAGTATGTAAAGAAAGAATCAAAACTACCTCCAAAAAGACAGTACAAAACAAAAAATCTTTTGTCTTTTGATATCACCTATAATCTTGCCTTGACATCTTGATTGCCCTTCTCCAAAGGACAGGAAAAACATCTCCAGACCTGGGGACTTTCTTGCTAAAGAAAAAGATCAGACTAAAAAGAATAAGACCAGAAAAGGATATCCCTGAGTTCACTTTATTTAAAAACTTTTTTCTTTGATATTCCCTTTTCTCCAGAATCAGGGCAGAAATGTGTATTCTGTTTAAATTAAGCTGAAAGAAATTTATCTCTATGAGGGAATAAAACCACCATGAGAATTGGACACCTAGCCAGATTTTTTTTCTACAACACAAAATGTCAGTGGACCTTCAGGATGTAAGTGAAACATGGTGGAGAAATTGGTAAAAAGTGGTGCCAGGAAGAATTGGGGAGCTGATACAGCTAGGCACCATGAATTAAGAGAGATAGAGTTCACTTAGAAGGTACATACAGGTATTAGATGCTAAATGCTGGTGCTGGTGCTAAATTTCACAAATGCTAGTTGCTTCATTAACCCTTATACCATGAAAGCAGTAGCATAACCAGTAACAGATAGCTGGAACTTATCCTGCAAGACAGCCTTCTTCCCATTAAAAACTTCCTGTCTTTTCTCAAAGGAAGCATTAACATTACTTTGCTAACAATTAAAAAAAAATCAATTAAAAAAATCAAGCCACTTATTTCAAACTGGGGGTTATATGTACATTTTATCTATAAAAATCCTATATAATAATATTATTCATTTCCTATAATGGTTTATTTTAAGTGAGGAATAGTCTACTTACTGAAATATGAGAATGCACTGAGTAAAGAGATTAGAAGCTATATTGGAGCAGGCTAATCAATAATTATGGGTAAAATATCAAGTTACAGGAGCATTTCCTTTCAGTAGAGAAGGGCAAAAGTTTACAGAATATTTATTTATCTGTCAGTCATGTTTTGCCTTTTTGTGAAGTGTGATACACAGAAATGTATCCCACTAGCCATGGGTACATGTTACATGTATCATTGTTGATCTTCCCTTTACTTCACAGTGATTATTAATTGGGATTACTTTTTTCCCCTTTTTTAATATCAGGAAATTCTTGTACTCTTTAGTTACTCACTAAAAACTGTTAAAAATATTGCTTTCAAATGTGACTAATTTAAGATAATTTTAAAATCAAAAATCCAAACAGATACTTAGTTGAATAAACTTTATTGAATAAAAAAACCTACATAAATGGTATTTAAAGTAGTCTTGCCTTCGTTTGGTTATAATAACAAAACACCACTTACAGTATCTTAGAAGTGAACACGGCAGTTACAAATTATAAGTTGCTGTTTATAAATCAAATTTTTCTTCTGAAATATTACAGCCTCACAAGGCTATTTTTTCTGAATGAACATTTAATCAAGTCATCAGTCCATTTGCAATACAATAATGCACACACATGCATGTGCATTTTTTTGCCTATCTTTACCTTCATAATATGATTGTAAAATTTGTTTAAAAGTCTACCTGGACATACAGTACTTTCTTAGCAGATTTGTTCCTGTATGAATGTATTAAAAATGATCTGGGCCAAAACTTCTTCACTATCCTGCCTCCAAAAATAGCCAATAGTGGCTGTCTGGAAGAGAAATACAGGAAAAAATGGAAGTGTACATGTTCCTTACCCAAGCATGCCCCAAATATAATTAGTACTCATAATCAATACAGATTATTAATATTTCAATTTTTCATTATAATGTCATTTTCCATGTTTTCCTCATCAACACAATAAAAATATATTCAAGCAGTCTTTTTTACAGACCATATCTGAGCTAAAAAAATGACACAGAGCATTGTTGATAACTCAAATTTGTGACTTTTTGAAGAAACAGCAGAAAACAGTGACTCTTGATATTTTTCGTCTGGTATTCTGCTTCTTTATATTTTTAATTTATTCTTTCATGTTACAGGTAAGAAGGCCTCTCAAAGTGCCTGTGCAAATGCCAATAATAATTTACAAACACAAAATTTGAAATAAAAACAATAATAATAATATATTAGTTCTACAGTTTATATTAAACATTAGATGTTTGACAGTGTTTCATTTTAATGCAGTTCCTATGGATATGGTTTATGAAAGAACTGTAGATCTTGTTTCTCAGCATAAAGCAAAGAGTTGAAAGCTTTCATTCACTGTATATTATCACACATAAGGGGAAGCAGTTATTAAGTGACTGCTTCAAACCTGTATAAGGGCTGAGTTTTACTTAAGTTTTAGGAGAAAATGAATAGATTGGGTTTTAAGTGGCCTGAGTCTCAAAGCACATAACTGTAAAAGAAAACTTCAAGACCGAACTATCAAATAATGTAAATTAGTCCACATATATACACAAGATTGCAACAGCTGAACAGTGGATCTTGTTCCTGATCCTTAATTGCTGCCTGCTCCAAAAAAAAAGAAAAAAGCTACATGTGAAGCAAGCTTGTTAGGAGAAAAAGCATAGAATTCTCATTAATCAAAAGAGGTTTATGATAGATAACAGGAAAAGGTTCTTCACCCAGAGGCTCTTTGGACACTGGAGCAGGCTCCTCAGGGAAGTGGTCACAGCACCAGCCTGTCTGAACTCAAGAAGAATTTGGGCAGTGTTCTCAGGCACTTGGTGTGACTCTTGGGGCATCCTTTGCAGGGCCACGAGATGGACTTGATTTTTGTGTGTCCCTTCCAACTCAGTTTATTCTATGATTCTGTCGTTCTGTGCCTCTTAACTGGTCTTTGATTACACTGAAATGAACACATCATTACAGAGTACAAGCAAGAAGTTTAGCTTAACCAAGTTACACCATACTAACATTAAATCCACCTTACTCCAACAAATAAATCTTCCTTTCAGAACTGATGTCCACCAGCTCTGGGTGGAGTACACTTTTGGGCAACCTAGGGTATGCAGCAGGATTGTTCAATTTACAGTGGTGGCTACCTCATGTTCCCTTTTCTGAACTCCTTTATTGCTTTATTGCTATATGACAATGTGCTTCAATATTGTAGGTGAGCAGTGGATCCTACCTACCAGTGGAACCATTGACACACTTGAGGATTAGTCTCTTGAGATGTCCATATGAATATCAAATTATATGCCAAGAATAAACACCTAGAGTCACCTTCAAAATTCAAATTCAATCTTCAAGAGGCAAGCAGCAGCTGCAGAGATTCTCATATTTTTCAAGTACAAGTTGCATTTTCCAAGCATGAAACAGAGTGGTTAGAAAATGAGTAGCAACATGTTTCAAAGCTAGATAGGAGGTATGAGGGTTTCTGCTTGGCTTTTTTTCAATTAAAAGTTCATTAGCAAACATACTTCTCAATAGTGAGATTTGCTACCCTTCAAGTATAATTGCTATTCCTAAAGTATTATTGCTTGTCTCTTGAAATCTGTGTATTACAGAATGTTTGTCCTAATTTTTAAGGATAATTTAGTATTACTGAACAGTAACACATGACACAGGGAACAAAAGAAAAATGCCAAACCACCTGTGGCACAAGTATAAAGATATTCTCTGCCATACAGCTTTTGCCTGAAGAGAGAATGGATCAAGTCTTGTCTTCTTAATCCCAAACAAAACCATCTTGAACACATAATCATCCACTAAAATCTCAGAAACAGAGGACAGGAATAGTCTTGTTTGCCTTGTTATGTTCTTTGACTTTTCTCCAAATAGGAAAAGGTTTTTTCCAAGAGGATCAACAGAAACGTAGGCCAAGTTTAATATTATATAAAATATAACATGCAGACTGTACAATATGAGAAAAGCACTAAGCCTCTATTCTGGAGAATGGGGTAGCATTCCTTATTTTTCAAATGATGTATTACATCAAACCATGTAATATTTCCATCAAATAATCTCCAGTTAATGTTTTTAAAAATATTAATACATTTTCCCACCTTCTTTTGAGAGAAGTTAAAATATTTGTCTATCAATTCAAGAAGCCTGAGCAACAGAACCAGAGGAGGTTGAATTCTCATAGAGAACACAAAGAATCTATCAAAAGAATATCATAAGGCAGGTTGAAATGGTAGGCATATATAAAACTAAAGGAATAGTTAGGATTAAAATTAGGTTTAGGATCAAAAGAAGTAACAGCAGAGGGAATGAAGCTGACACTGTCTGTTGGGAGAGTGCTTCCACCTGATGTCTTCTAGCACATGTTCTGTGGATCTTTTTTCATTAAATATCTTCTGTTCTGTTGCCAAAAATTACTTGGATGAGATTGACAAATCAAGTGATTTTTCTAGACCCTGCTTCCAAATGTGTACTAACTCTATGTTTTGAATATCCGAAATCAGAAAATAAAATTTCAGTCAGAATGCACACTACCTGACCTTAAGGAAAGCATTCAACCACAACATATATACTGTAAGAACTGGAAAAAATATTTCTGTTGAATCAGATAACCTCTAGCAGATATTGCCTTGCTTATAAGTTTCAGTTATTCCTGACTTCCTTTTTTTTATGTATACTCATTTAAAATGTACATATGTTGCTTACTTGTTGTAGGAAAATGAATAATCAGGAAATAAAAGAAACCTTTGTTGTTACCTGTTTCAACAACAGTGCAGGAGTAGTTCTTTACATGCCCTTGAGTGTTTGATTTCAAGTGTGATTGCATTCATTTTAAACATGTGAACAAAGTCCCATTATGACTGGGATCCTTTAAGAGCTTTCCAAACTACAGAAAGGGTGGTGGGAGGATATGTTCTGCAGGGTATGTGAGTTTAGATACTTTAATAGCACCTTTACATGCAAATCTATGCACACTATGCAGTTTTTAGCAAGATACTGCTGAAGAAGTATTTTCTGTTTTTTGGCAAATGTCCTTTTCCTTCTACATCAAAATATCTTTCTTAATAGGCATAAAATGTAATTGCTCTTTCTAAATGCAAGATGCTTACTTTTTCTTCTTGCTCTGCTCCTTTCTCAACAGTCAAACTGAACAATCCTATCATATGCTATGCACCAAAACATTCTGAACTTCCAGCAGGCCTACCATGCACCTCCTGAAATGACAAAAACTTTATCTCCCAAATATGACAGCGCTGGGATTGATTTTGTGCTGGCAAAGCTGTGCCCACAGGGTACTCATAAATACACAAGTATTATATACAGCTTGCATGAATAAATACACTGTACTATATAGCTTGTATGTGTGAGGAATGACCTCTATTTCCTATGGGAAAGGGAGGGGAAGATGGTATTTTACACATGTGATCTATTGCTGGACCATTTCCTTTGGTGCCAGATGCTAGTAAGTTGTGCTTACAGAATGAATAAAATGTAGCAATTGAAAATTTTTGAACACTAAAATAATGCATTTATTTGAAAGGTTAAACATAAATACTACAGCTATACTTTCTTTATACCCAAAAACTATGCTACCATTGCCCTAGCAAAAATAATTTCTTTAGCAATTTCAAAGTGTGTATTTATGGCTCCTTTCACCTCTGTTACATCATGCCACCCAATTATGACCATACGCTCTCTGATCTGTTTAGAAATATTGATTCTAGAAAATTCAATCCAAATTCTTGTGCATTTCTACTTCAAGCCTAGAGCAAACTTCACAGATTTGTTGTTAGGAAAATGATTCTCCTCTTAGAAATTATTTGCACAACAGAGAGAGACTACACAAAGAGATTCATGCAACAGAATTCAGAAATTTAGCCTTCACAGCATTAGACACTTGGTTTTGAGATCTTGGTACCAACTTCTCACAGAATGAATGTTTTGTCTTTGGTGCAGCAAGATGGCAAAGGTAAGATCTACTACCATGGAAATGCTTTTGGGTAAAACAAAGGAGAGCAGGCAGTACTCTGTTTTATGTGTGTCTCTGAAGGCAAACCAGAGTTTAGTTGGCTCTAACTAGACTGATAAACAATTTTCCCAGTCTTTCTGCCTCATTTGAGCAAAGCAAAGATCCAAACAGACTTAGATGGTAAGATCTAGAACAGATTTATATTAATCCTATGTAATTTCATACAAATTTATTGTGAATTATATTTTGAAACTAGCTTCACAGGACAGTACTTTTTATTTTCCATGATGTATTTTGTTTTGGATGAAATAATACTAAACCTGGAAAAAGCTCAGAAAAAGTGCAAGGGAGAAATCTGACTTACAAAACCATTCAGGGAATTGCTTGAGTTGTTTATAAAAGCTGAAACTCAAACCTACCTGAACAGATATCCCTAACCTTAAGTCTGCTCTTTGTACCTTAGACAAGCATATAGATGAACCGTGGACATTATACTCAGCATTAAAACACTTCAGTTTATTTCAATATTTTTTTTCTAATATAGTTTATATATAATAAATATAATGAGAAGCTTTCTTTTGGCAGAGAAGCCTGATTAAGTGTTCCATTTAATAGCATGATGCAAAAAATGCTTTCTTCAAACAAGGCCCCTGT
>WBNO01019990.1:0-42541 GCA_013400575.1 Peucedramus taeniatus
TGCTTTGCAGCCTATGACAATGTTGATACCTGATATCCTCCTCTCTGGTGTTTGGTCTTACCTGCAGTCTAGACAAAAGTTGAAAAGTGTGAGTAATTAAGGAAATAAATAATTAAATACACTGAAGTTTTTCCAAAATGTTTTGTGCATATGATAGAATAGCTCCTTTAGCTCCTTATCTGCTAATCCCTAATTCTGTGATATCTGAATTTTTCAGCAAAACAGGACTTGTGTCATAGTAGGAGTCAGACTGTTCTCTCTGTTCTCAGTTCTGTGTAGGTCCAACTGCTGATTTGACATTTGCACATCAAGAGTGGTATAACTGAGCAAAACATGGTGCAACTTCAATCACTTGAGCTATTGCACAATAAGAATTATTTCTTTAAGGAGTGGTTTAACTTGCATTGAGTGACATGACAGCATAACCAAACTCTCATTCTGTCCCTTTTATATGCAGCAGGATTTAAAGTATTTTTTGCATCTGTGTTGCAAGTCCTTTGAGTCCATCAGTAATGTCTTTTAAAACTAAAATGCTATAACAGATCAAAAGGGAATAACAGTCTATGTTCCCTAACCCTCAATTCTTTCAAATTGGATTTGTGCCTTTTCCTCAAATGTTATTTCTCTGAGCAAATATTTTTGTACTGTGGCACAGTGATACACTATTTACAGTGATGGATCATAATGTGTTGTTTTTTAGGAAATAGAAAACATTTTGCATTTGTATTCTACTTTTTGCTCCATTAGGCTGTCTTGATTTGACTGGGTTTCTTCCAGTTAATGACTGAGATTTAGATTGGTGGGAATGACTGACTCTTTATTTTTGTTTTAGCATCAAAATCCATGATCTGACAGATATGAGAGAAATGTATGCAATAATAAACTTGGATGATGAAAACAAAGGTATGTTAACTTTCTCCATTGGGATATAAAATTTTACAAATTAAGTAAACTGTAATTTTGACAATGTCTCTGTTAATGGAGTGAAAATACTGCTGTTGGAAAAACTGTGTAAATATAGAATTTTTCAAAAACTCCTGCTTTCCCAACTTGTATTTATTAGGTGACCTGTAGCAAAATGGGAGCTTATTTTACCTATTCAAAGTATAGAGAAGTACAGCTCTCAGAATATTTGATCAGTTAGTATTGTGCAGTTTTGAATCTGTATTACAGTGTATTCAGATTATTACAATAATACACTTAACTGGTTTCTGTGTCTTTCCATGATTTTTTTTGGTGTTTTTTGGCATGTCTTGTTGTAACATTGATACTTGATCTGTTTTTGTCCTGATGTACAGGACTTGCCTGTGTTTTCCAGAACAGTGTTGCAAAAACTTTTTTCTTGAGTAGTGAGTTTCCACCCTTATCTCCTAATGTAGTGTTTGTAAATGCTTCAGTTATTGTCAAGTAGCTGGTTGCTGCCAGCATTTTTATTTCTAAGAACCTTCCCTTTTTAATTTTTTGTTTTTAAGAAATTTTTAGGATATTTTCAGCACAACACTTCCCTGTCTCCCTTGGAATATTGGTATTAGTCAGTTAGAGTATGGTTTTTCTAATGGCTTTTTCAGACACTGAGGAACAAACACCAGTTCTGTGTTTAGTACTTACTATTTTGCAGTAAGGGGAATAAGATTGAATTCTGCTCAGCTGCTTCCAGTATTATGGATCACTTTGTGTGCTGCCTGAACTGAATGTGTTCTTTTCAGTGTTGAAAAGAGGAGGAGTTTTGATCAGTTTGTTATAGATCTGTAATCTGGTCTAGGGGAAGGTGGGTTGCACCTAGATGGCCTTTTAAGGTCCCTTCCAGCTCAAAGCATTCTGTGATTGTGTGAAGTCTTCACTCCCAGGAAAATTCTATATTAGTTAATAAAGTTATTATTAGTTAAATGCTATAATTAGTTAATTAGTTAGTTAATTAGTAAATGCTATATTAGTTAATGTGTTTGAGTTGAGTAATTCTAGTTGCTCTTGGAATTCTATTCATTGGTTAGCTTTGAGTACATATATTCTAGATATTAATTACTACCGTTTTCACAGTTTAGAGCAAAATAATTGCTTGTTGGTTACAGTAGTTAAAGGACTATATTTTTTTACAAAAATTGGTGAATGTTTTAGGTGTAGATCAGATGGCTTGGACAGATGATGGACAGCTGTTGGCAGTATCTACACGAAGAGGATCTCTCCATGTTTTCTTGACAAAGCTTCCAATCCTTGGAGATGCTTGCAGTACACGGATTGCATACCTCACTTCTCTTCTTGAAGTCACCATAGCAAATCATGTGGAAAGTGTATGATAACCTCTTCCTTTTAAACTTCGTGTAGATGTAATTAAAAGTATTAAAAGTGGATGAAAATTGTATTGTTTTGTTTTCTTACAGGAGCTACCAGTCACAGTCTCTGTTGAAGTAGAGCCCAGTTTCGTTGCTATTGGTGTTTATCATTTGGCTGTAGGAATGAACAATCGGGCTTGGTTTTATGCACTTGGAGAGAACAGTAAGCATAAATTTAGTTCTCTTAAAACTAATGCAGCACACTATGTTTTATTTTATTAATTTAGTAATTTAGTATTGTGTTTAGCAGTTCCGGACATTCCACGTTGTACAATAAAAACTTGAATTGCCATGTGATCCTGCTAGGGTGGGATAATAATTTTCGCAGGCTGTAGCAGTTATGGCAGGGCATTGTAAGTAATAGAAATAAAACTTCTTGTTTGAGTTATTGGTCATGAAATGTGGACTGTTGCTTACTTGCTTTTTTCACATCATCTTGTTAATCAATGAAGGACTTCTGGCTTTTGAGAGATTATTTATCTTTGTCTTAAAGTACTAAGTTCAGCACAGTACCTAGGAACTGTAATCAGAGAGTTTAAATTTTCACTTTGGCAGATCTTCATGTTGTTTGTATGGGATAAGGAAAATTTGGTTATGCTGTGTCCAAATTTTAGATGGTGGATTTCAAACTTCCATGTTTTTCTAAGTATCCTCTTTATTTCAGTGACAGTAAATTAAATAAAACTGTAGCAATTCTAGTTAGAGTTGCATAGGAAAAGAGTTTCTCTTGTAGTTTCTAACTGGTTCTCTGACTGCTAAGAAGAAAGTCTCTTTACATGTGACTTGTCCCCTCTCTGCTTAGTTGTGAGATTTTCATATCTGCTTACTCAGCTGCAAATTTAATTAAGTGAAGATGTGTACAAAATCAAATGTTTTTACCTTATCTTTTCTGTTTGAACCCTTTAGATGTAAAAAAGCTTAAAGATGTGGAGTACCTGGGGACAGTAGCAAGTATGCACCTTAATTCTGATTATGCTGCTGCTCTCTTTGAGGGTAAAGTCCAGCTGCATATGGTAAGAGCTCTGGCAATTTGAATTGCCAGTGTTGAACTAATGAGTTGATATAAGCTGAGCAAGTTAATGTAATATTAAAATCAAATTAAATGGAATGATATTCAGTTAATGGAGGTAAAAATTAGAAATTCTTCAGAATAATTTTGCTGGCTAAGTAAAATATAGAGCTGAGTTTCTGTAGATTTAGAAATACAACCTAGACTAGAACAGGTTCTAGTTTTTAGAAGAAAAACGTTTTTTTGTCATCTATTTAACAAGTCTTATTTTAAAGGTCCCTGGTAATGTGACAGGAGCAGATGCTAGATTCTTAAGGGATGCACATGCAAGTTTTTTTTCATCTAATTTTCTTACAGTTTGATACAAGCAACACTATGATACCCTATTGTTAACAGTGGAGATTTTCAGTTCATCTTGTTCTTTCTATTTAGATAGAAAGTGAGGGCTTGGGTGCTCAGGAAGAACGAGAAACTCGACTTTTCCCAGCAGATGATGATAAATACCAAATTTTGTGCCATGCTTTAACTAGTGACTTCCTCATATATGGTACAGATGTGAGTATTACTTCTTTTAAAAGATCTTTTCAGATTAAATATATTTCTGTTTGAATTTTTTGATTACTGCTTATGCTTTTAGCATAACAAAAAGTGCATGTGTGAACTTTAAAGTGGATTATTTTCTATACAAGAACTTTGAGCAAATACAGTCAAAATTGCATCCAGCTTCCTTTACTATTGCATTTATGTGATGTGCATTGGGCAGGAAGGTTAAGTTTTGCTTTTACTAGTATTTGTTGCAAAACATTGCTTTTAATAGCAGAATTTAATTCTGTTGCATTAGTGAGAGTGCTGGCAATCAAAATGTCTTCCAGATATAGGAAGAAAACATAGCACTTTCCTTGCAAATTTGTTGATTCAGGTGGTGATGTGAAAAATGTTATAGCATAAATGAAAGCCTTGATTTGCTACTGAAGCCTTTGTCAAAAGAATTTCTTTTACATGTTTCAACAAGGATAGGAATTAAGGAGGGCACTGAAAGAGGATGTGGACTTGCCTATGGCTTTTCTGGAGTTCTTTTTATGTATGAGGGTAGATTTTGTCCTTTTAATATTTTTGGGCACTGGGAATACAGGACACATTTGGCATTGTAGTATCATGCTCTTTGTGATATCGACTGATGTGTTTACCTTCCAGAGGAAAGGCAGAACCACTATCTCTGGTTGAATAACTGGTTTAATGACTTGAGGGATTTTGTAGCAGATGAGGCCTTTCCCACCTCCTCAGTACCTAAACTGGTACTGGTAAATTTGAAGTACTAAATTTGCAACCGATCCATTTGATGTGTGCAAATATTACCCTGATGTCAAAAGCCACATTTTTTTAAATATACCTTTAATCAAAAATCAGTTTGATTGCTTTTATTGCCTGAGTTAAGTGCCTCTCTTCTTAAGAATGTGTGGTTCTTCCTTGGAAGCAAATTTTACACCTTTTTTTGAAGGTTAGGCTTCTCTCAGCAGTGAGACAGACATTTCATTTGTTTAGAGAACTGCAAGTAAACACTTGTCTCCACAAAGCAGAGGGAGATAAATATCAAAACCAACAGAAAACCTCTCAAACCTCCCAAATCCTTTCTTTGTCCCCCAAAAGTTTTTCCTGTCTTACCCAAAACAGGGTGTGAGAATGAAGCAAAAAAACCCACTTGTAAGTACTTCCTTTGAACACTCGGTGCTCTAAGATGGAAGACACTACAGCCAGATTAATTACCAGCTTGCCACTTACTGATGTAATTATTAACATTTCTATTATTGCTTATTAGACTGGAGTTATTCGTTATTTCTTCATTGAAGACTGGCAATATGTGAATGAATATCGACATCCTGTCAGTGTGAGGAGGGTTTTTCCAGATCCCAATGGAACCAGAATGGCTTTCATAGATGACAAAAGTGATGGCTTTGTCTATTGTCCAGTAAGTTAGTGTGGGATACCAATACATGTACAAGCAGGCTCTTCAACTATATAGTGTTTTTAATAGAAAATGAAGAAGATTTTGGCACCCCAGCATGTATGGAGATAAAAGAAATTGGCAAGGAAACTTGAAGATAGATTTTATTTCCTTACATTACCATTAAATTGTTAAATTAGATCAGGACAATTTCATTATACTAAGTTCCTGATCGGTAATTTTCAAAAATGTATGTGTTTGTGTATTTAAATACAGATAATTTACCCAGTTTCACTGCCCCTCTCCATACCTTTTTTTAAGAATAGTAAATATCATTTATATAATGTCACTTCAAATTTAAATCCTTGTGTTATTCAGAGTCACTGCTTATAAGGAAACTTTTTCTTAAAACAATTTTCATATTTCTGCACTACTTATATTTTTTAAATTTTTTAATCACAGCTGGGGTGATATTTTGTTTCTCACCTTAGTCACTTGGTAATAATTTTACTTTTGCATTATATGTAGGTAAATGATAGAGTATATGAGATTCCAGACTTCTCACCAACCATTAAAGGAATCCTGTGGGAAAACTGGCCAATGGATAAAGGTGTTTTTGTTGCTTTTGATGATGATAAAGTATACACTTACGTTTTTCATAAGGATGCCATTCAAGGTACCATAAGCTCTTTAAAAAGGTTATTCTTAAAGATTACACTATTTTAATTAATAAAGTAAAACATGTTCTGAATCTTCATTTGTCTTAAATAAAATACATATAGAAATAAATAGTACTACAGAAAATTTGAAGTGGAACTGATGTATAGAAAACAAGTTACTTTGCAGATTTCTCTGTAAGGCTTCAAGGCATTTTGGTCTCAACTCTATAAGCTTCTTACTATTATAATATTTCATCTGAAAGTTACACATTGTGCTTCAATTGTATTTTGAAGCATTCATGAGAAAAATCTCAGGATCAGGGTGACGAAACTTGCATCAGGGTCACAAAACTTGATTTCATTGAAAGTGCTGAAGTTGTAAACATAGCCATTTCTATATTTGCAGGAGAGAACCATTGAAATTTACCTACCAACATTTGGAAAAGGACCTTACTGGTCTAGAAGCTTTACATTCTGTATATTTACTGAAAGATGTGTGCTTGTGTAGTTGCTGCTGACTGCCAGAATTACAGACCCTGAATTAATATCCTGCAAATATACATGTATACTTTTTACCATGTAGGGATTTTTACAAGACGTCTTTTTTTTCTTCCTGATCTTTGAATCTAGGATCAAGGATTGTTCTGGCAGGTGGCACGGAAGTCCCCTATTCCCATAAACCTTTGCTGTTGTATAACGGAGAATTAACTTGTCAGACTCCAAGTGGAAAAACAAACAGTATCTATTTAAGTACTCACAGTTTCCTTGGCAATTTGAAAGACTTTGCACCCGATATGCTGAGACAAATGCTTACTCAGACTCTAATGTTGAAAAGGTACATCTGCATTTTAATTATATTGTATAAGTTGTTTTCTTCTGTGCTTGTGGTTCAATATAGCATATCCTGGTGATTTTAAAGTGTCCTGCTGAATTGTAATAAATCAGATTGATCTGTAAGTTCACATAGCTCTCCAGGCAGACCAAGCAAAGTAAATGACCCAGGGATGGTTTGGGGCTTTTTTCACTGTCAAGTAAAAGCTTAAAGTAATTTTTTTCAAGACTTATTCAAGGTTTTGTGACCGTGGCTCCTCCAAAACTGGCTGAGGATGCTTCTGTCATACTCTCCTTCCACTGTAATGAAGCAATGCTAAATCAGTTTAATGGAAAGAATACCACAGTAGGGAAAGCAGATGGTTTCCTGAAAATGTCTGGTAGAAGCAGTAGAAATAGAACTGTAAAGCAGGCATTTGTATTTTTCCTTTCTTCCTGATACATCTCTCTCTCCAGGGCTTAAAGTAAATGTTTTTATGTTTTCTCTAACAGAGAGGAAAAAATGTTGAGAGGGAATTTTGAGTATGAGTAATACCTAAAATTAAAATAGTTGTAAATGTGTTTTACCTTCTGTAGATTTTCTGAAGCATGGGAGGTTTGCAGACTTCTGAATGACCAGTCTTGTTGGAATGAGCTGGCCAGAGCTTGCTTACATCATATGGAGGTGGATTTTGCAATACGTGTTTATCGAACATCTGGTAATGCTGGGATGGTGATGTCTCTAGAGCAAGTAAAGGTAAAATATAAAGTCTTACCTAGGAAATATGGTAATTTAATTCCTCTTTAAGAATAGCTGAATTCTTGGGGATTTTTTTGTGTGAGGAAGGGGTTGGTTTTGTTCAAAGAAGTTGAGTTGCTTTCAAAGGATATAGAGGATAAAGTGTCCAAACTACACACTATTAGCTTGGTTTTCTCTTGAAGTGGCTGCAGTCTCTACTGGACTGCACAGTATTTCTTTCTGCATTTGCTTGAGAACAGCAGAATATATTCATGTCTCAGGCATTGGGGGCTCTTATTTCCTTTTGTTATTTTTGAAAAAATGTTGAGGGCTGCTATTAAAAAAAATCCAAAATAAAACCAGATTGCAACTATACATCTGAAAGTTAAATAGTACCTTAAAATTATACTTCTGCAAATTGCTGATTTTAGACAGTGTTAGCTGTAGTGGCATATGAGGGCTTTTTCTGGTTTGTAGAATCCAATACACATCATTATAAAATGTAAGGATATTTAGTTTTACTTTTGTACTTTATTTTTCTTACTAGATTATGTTATTTATACAGTATTTATTTTCTTTTGGACTACTTATGTCTTTCTACAGGGAATAGAAGACCACAACCTTTTAGCAGGACATCTTGCAATGTTTACTGGTGATTTTAATCTGGCTCAGGATTTGTATTTAGCATCCTCCTGTCCTGTTGCTGCTCTTGAGGTATTCATTTAAGAAGTGTATATTTTCTGCTGGTTTTGTTTCCAGGTTAATGCTGAAATATTTTACCTTCTGATAATTTTGTCCTTTTATGGTTTTTATCTTGCCATTGTGTGACTAAAATCATAGACTATCCTGAATTAGAAGGGAACCACAAGAATCAGTGAGTCCAACTCCTGGCCCTGCACAGGACAACCCCAAGGATCACACTATGTGCCTGAGAGCATTGTCCAAATGCTTCTGAAACTCTGTCAGGCTTGGTGGTGTGACTGCTGCCCTGGGAAGCCTGTTCCAGTGCTCAACCACCCTCTGGGTGAAGAACCTTTTCCTGAATGATATCCAATGTAAAACTGCCCTGACACAGCTTCAGGCCGTTCTTGGGTCTTGTATCTGGGCACAACAGAGAAGAGATCAGTGTCTGTCCCTCCTCTTCCCCTCACAAGGGAGTTGTAGACTGTGACAAGATCTCCCCTCAGTCTCCTCCAGGCTGAACAGACCAAGTGACGTCAGCCACTTCTCATACGGCTTTCCCTCAAGGCCTTTCACCATCTTTGGGCCACCTTTGGACATTCTCCAATAGCTTTAGATCTGTCTTACAGGCCAAAACTTACAGGCTTCTAGGTGGCCAAAACTGCATTCAAGGTGAGGCTGCCCCAGCGCAGAGCAGAGCAGGACAATCCCCTCCCTTGCCCGGCTGGCAATGCTGTGCTTGATGCCCCCAGGACAGGGTTGGCCCTCTTGGCTGCCAGGGCACTGCTGGCTCATGTTCAACTTGTCATGGACCCAGGACCCCAGTTCCCTTCTCAGCATCTTATTCCCCAGCCTGTCTGTACAGTCAGGATTGCTCTGTCCCAGATGCAGAGTCCAGCACTACCCCTTGTTAAATTTCATACAGTTGGTGAGTGCCCAGCCCTCTAATTTGGCAAGCTTTCTCTGCAAGGCCTCCCTGCCTTTGAGGGAGTCAAAAGCTCCTTCCAATTTAGTATCATCAGCAAACTTATTTATTATAACTTTGGGTCCTGTGTCCAAGTCATTTATGAAGATGTTGAAGAGCACAGGGCCGAGGATGGAGCCCTGTGGAACCCCACTAGTGACAGGTCCCCAAGCTGCTGTCACCCAATTCACTATAAGTATCAGACACCTCTTTGTGTCTGACACGTGACCCAGTTGCTCACCCATCCTCTGATGTGTTTATTCACCTGTAGGCTGGACATTTTACATCCTCTTGAGAGACTGCATTCAAAGCTTTATTGAAATCCAAAAAGATTACATCAGTTGACTGCCCTTGATCAGTAGATGGGTTACCTTATAATAAAAGGAAGTTAAGTTTGTCAGGCAGGACTTTGCTCTCATGAAGTTGTGCTGGCTGTGACCAATGACTGTGTTGTCTTTGAAGTGTTTTTCAATAACTCCTAGAATAATCTTTTCCATAATTTTACCAGGCAGTGAAGTCAGACTGACAGGCCTGTAATTTCCAGGGTCAACCTAACAGACTTTCCTTCAGGATGAACATCTCTCAAATTGTCTGAATCTTTCTAGAATATTAACTCGATATTTGTATTTAGAATAATTTAAAGTTCAGAATAGAAGTCTGAATTTGATACTTACATCAGAAAATGGTGCTGTTCTTTGTTAATAGATGCGAAAAGACTTGCAGCACTGGGACAGAGCTCTTCAGCTGGCTAAGCGTCTGGCCCCGGACCAAATCCCTTTCATATCAAAGGAATATGCGGTGCAGCTTGAATTCATGTAAGTTCTGCCTTAAGGCTGTAGTATAAGAATAGTAAACCAATACTCAAGCTCAGTAGAAGAACACAGAATTGAGATATTTCAGATGACTGCATTGCTGAGAGAGGATTCAGTGAGGTCTTGCAGCTATAGTATGAGGAAGGGTTTTGCAAGGAATCTTTCATGCTAGGGACATGTTAGTAAATCATAGTTCCTTTTGACTAATTCTGGTATATGCAGGTTCTTTGCCACTGGTAGATCCACTATATAATATAATCTACTAAATAATTACTTTGGTAAGGCAAGTGCTTGGAAAATAGAGAAAGTCCAAATCATTTAACACTTCTTACATTGGTTGAAAGCCATGCCTTTTGCCTGTCTTTCTTTAAATACATATAAGCCTTTATTTTCTTAAATAATTTAGGTAGAGGTGTGTCAAATTTCAAGGCTGCCAATCCCTGAAAGACAGAAGGTATTAACCATTTGATGTGATTTTAAAGTCTATTTAATAGTTAATTCTTCCCATATAAAATCTGGTCTGTTTAATATCTAAGAGGAAAAACTTATCTGTTAATCATTTATAGACAACTCTCTCCCCCTGGCAGTACACCTGGCATTGAGAGAGGACACTTGCTGGTCACAGAAAGGAAGGAATGGATGCAGTTGAAGCAATGCAGCCATCTGGAACTCGAGTTCTGAATATTCTCCAGGAAAAAAAATTGCCTTTGATTTTGTATTGCAAAAATTCTAAATAATTTCAAAGATTAGCTTCATTTTTCTTCCAGAAAAATCTGGAATAGAGCTGAGACCACTGAGGTGTATTTTGCAGACAGATTATTTGTCTTTCAAGGGGAGGTTTATTGGTCTTTGTCCAACAGAATTGAGAGATGGAATTGCCTCTTTGAGTAAGAGCTTGATCAAGTCCATAGGAAGTGCCATGACATTCTGTGTAACTGTCCACCTCTCACATACCTCACAGCCTTCTATGCAGTCATTATGTCTACATCAAGACAGATACATGCATAATGCATGCATAAAGTGGTAGGAAGGCAAACATCTCTTCCTATTAAAAATATTTGTCTGTATAACTTCCAGTTTTCTTTTAGGGGTGATTATGTTAATGCTCTGGCACATTATGAGAAGGGAATCACTGGAAGCAACAAGGTAATTCCTTTTTAGTAATGATAGCATTGTATGGTCACAGTATACATTAAGTTGTGCTTCAGACTCATTTGAATTCCTGTTTTTAAATTCAGCTCTAAATTAAATGGTATTAAATCTCTAATAGTTTGTTTCAATGCTTGATTACTGTTGCTTTTGTGACCTGGTGTTTAAAATGTGAAATCTATAGTTACTACTTATCATTTGATTGCCAGTACCAGGAGCATGATGAAGTTTGTCTTGCGGGAGTGGCTCAAATGTCCATTCGAATGGGAGATGTCCGTCGAGGGGTAAACCAGGCTATTAAACATCCCAGCAGGTTACTAAAAAGAGACTGTGGAGCTATTCTGGAGAATATGAAGGTACTCAAGAGAGTTAATATGAGTTAAGGCTGAATATGTGATTTCACTAGATTAGTAATTTATTTATGATCTTAATTTAGAAATTATATTTTAATGGTTTCCAATATTGTAGCAATTTTCAGAAGCTGCTCAGCTGTATGAAAAGGGACAATATTATGACAAGGCAGCATCAGTATACATCCGGTGTAAAAACTGGTAAGTACAGGTTTCAGGGAAATGTTATATTTCAGACGATTTTCTGGGGTGCTCTTTGGAAAAGATTGGTTCTCTGAATAGCACAAATGCCTCATTAACTATGTTTCATTGATTTTGTTGTTCCAAATTCAAGCTTAAAAATTCTCTCAGAAATTTATGTTGTTTTAATATAATCTTACTATAAATGGGAAATATTTTTTTTCCTTTTTTTGTGTGTTATGTTTAAAGTTTCCTGCAGTTTCAGGTCTTTTGTGGGTGTGTGCGCATGCACACATCCACACTGAATTTAGTGCACACTGAACATAATAATTATACTTGTGTAGTTGCTGTTTTATTAATTAGATTTCTTAGTTTTATAACTTGCATAGCTGAGACTGAGTATTTGGACAGTTGGAAATTATTCAAAAGTAGCCAGTATCATAATTTTCTTTTTTTAAGTTAATTTTATTATTGTGAAGTCTCCATTGGAAAAGTCCAATTTTCTGAAAGATTAAGGGCTCATTTCTGGCCTAATTATGTTTTATGGACTCCTCACATTAGGAACTGATCAGACAGTTCAGTAAGACCTCTTTCATATGAGTGCTCTAAATATTAGGTTGGAATATTATGTGCATTTATTTGAAAAATGAAAATTTTATTCCATCAAAGAATTGTCAGTGGCATCAAAATAAGCCAGGAGAGCTTTTGGTTAAGGGGGTAACTTGCATCTTATGATAACCTTGATTTGAGAAGTGGGAGGTACAAGCTTTGTTTACTCTTGTAGAAGGAGGTTCTGTTTGAAGAGTGCCCATCTTTTAATCAGAAAGGTGAGATTTAAGATCAGCCTCAGTTGAGTCTCTCATATCCTTTTTCCTAAAAGTCTCTCATATCCTTTGTCCTAAAGGATGCTGCTTAGCTTACTGGTTTTTATAGGTCTTTCAGGTTGCAGTTTTAATGCTGTGCTTCTTCTCTTGATTAATCCAAGAAGACCTGAGGTAAAAATTGTTAGTCGGGCACTTATTTTGTTTGTACACCTCAGACTTAAAAAAGAGAAGAGACTGTCTTCAGGCTTGTATAAAGCAGTCTGTAATTTCCAGTTCTTACAAAGTGCAGCTTTTTGAAAATATTGAAATTACTTCAAAGCTTATCCATTATGTTCAGTTTCTGCTATCAGACTCCTTTTCAGTGTTGATATAAATATGCCAGTTTTACTGGAAAAAATTTGGAACCAGCTGTATTTATTAAATAGCTCTTATCTTTCTAGGGCAAAGGTTGGTGAACTTCTTCCTCAGGTTTCATCTCCAAAGATTCACCTACAATATGCAAAGGCCAAGGAAGCAGATGGGAGGTACTTTTGAATGCTCTTTTTTAATATAAAACATGTTTTTGCTGTTGTTGTTATTATTATACATTAGTGTTTTTGTAAAATAAATTAAAACATATTCTGAAACTTTTGCATAAAATAGTCTTGTGAAAATGGATTCTAAAATATGTAAACTGAAGTTTACACTTAGTGTATTGAAGATTTGAAACATAATCAAAGGACATTCATCTCGTATCAAAGATGTGTTTCTAATTAATTGTTTTCTTGTCTAAACATTAATGTTTTCTAACAAAAATCATCAAAGGTTTTAAAGTAATGAGCATCATTCAACTTAGCAGAGTATTCAAGTTTAGTTTATTTCTAACAGCTCCTTAGCTGTGATTTTAAAGGTCATTTCATTCAAAGGGAAAATAATCATGAAAGGTTTTTTTTCATTTTAGAATCAAATTACTGGTACATTTTTATGACTGCACTTGCATAATAATAATGCAAAGTTATTGAGTAGCTGAAGTGAAAGCCCCAGATAGGTTATAGTTAATCACAGAATGTCATTCCTCCTAGTCCTTACTGTAAGTAAACATGCTTTGGAATAATGATATTTTAAAATATGAAACAGCCACCAGAGTTTAATGTTTGTATTGATAAGACTAGAAAATACTGTTTCTGTCAGTTGCATAGTGAGAGAATGGGAAATTTCTTGATCTTGTCTATAGAACAGAAAGGAGGACTTGTTTTTAAAACTGTACACCTAGCTATCACGTTTGGGTTTTATTGTTCTCTTGCTCTCAGGGGATTTCATATGGAAGAGATTAACTGTTTTTAATATATAGCAAAAGAAATGCTGGCGGAGTATTGTGGTAGACATTTTTCTATTGTCTCTGCTTTTCATTCTCCTCAGAGAAAATGAAATAGAAGACAAAAAGAACATAGTAAATGCAGAGCAATGCGAATTACATGCAGACTGAAAGGGAATTGCCACAAAGAAATAAAATATTTTATGTTTCCTTCACCCCGTATTTTAAGAAGTTATTTGCACGGTTAAAACAACTGATGTGGAGCCATTATTTTGCAGGTACGCAGAAGCTGTGATAGCTTATGAACATGCAAAACAATGGGATAGTGTAATTCGACTATATTTGGATCACCTAAATAATCCTGAAAAGGCTGTTAATATTGTGAGAGAAACACAATCTCTTGAAGGAGCAAAGATGGTGGCCAGGTAACAATCATGTTATGCACATTAAAAAGAAGTCCGTATCTATTGGGAATTTATGAGGCTTGCTAATATATTAGACTCTGGTTATTGGTACTTGGCTAGTGACTGTATAATTCAGTTAATTGATTTGAGTTCTCTAGGATTTGGACAACTAAATAGGAACTGGGTTTTTTTGTTCTTGATGACTTTCTGATTAAAATTATATTAACCTGAAGTAATAAGTTTAGACAATAATAAAAAATTGCGATGCTGTATTATTTATACTAAATTAATTTTAGGAACCCTGTTAAAACAATCAAGATACAAAATGTATTAGAAGTGTGTCATATTTGTATGTATGTTATGTAGTATATTCCTAAAGCATTTGGTGTATTCATTAAGCTAATTAGTACTTAGGTATTAATTTGTCATTCTGATTAGATTCTTTCTGCGGCTCGGTGACTATGGTTCTGCCATCCAATTCCTGGTTATGTCCAAGTGTAATAATGAAGCTTTCACATTAGCTCAACAGCACAATAAGATGGAGATTTATGCTGATATCATCAGTGAGTATTCCAGGCTAATAGTTTGCTTGCATTATGTTTTGCTGTTCTTTTAGTTGATTTTAACCAATTTGAAATCATCAGACAATGGGTGTTAAATTTTGTTTCCCATTTCCAGTCACTGTGCCCAGATTTGGCAACATGTATACTTCAGGCCTATAAGCCAGCTTTCAGTTTTACTATCTCCTTGGTTTTCAAATCTTGCCTGTCCTACAGGTTTTTTTGTTTATCCATAGAGATGAAACATTTGTCTAGGCTATTTTCTTGTGCCTATTGAGGAATCCCTTTCTTTGACCTTGATACAAAATGGAGCATTTTCTCTTTTCTCTTGGTTCCAGCTCTTTTCTTACATGTCACTTTTTTTTCCTTTTCTATTCTTTAAGACCCTTTGTGGCCTCCTCTTGTGTCAGTGAGAGATGGAAAGGAGACCTTACTGAGAAGCTGACTTTATCTTAGGCCATCAAGCCAGTCAGCATCCACCTTGTCAATTTGCACCAGATTTTATAGTTTCCGTTTGTGTGAGGCACCTTTGAAGAGTGCCCTATCAGCTCCACATAAGTATCTGCCAAATTCTCATATTTTCAATTAATCTCTTTGTTTAGACATTGATTTCTTATTAGGAAGGTTTTAAAAATGCTTGGCAACAGTTAGCTCGGAGATGTATGGTTGCGGATGATTGTCATGGTGGCCACAGTTGTTCTACAGTTCCTTATGCTTTCTTACTTCTGTCCAAAATACGATGTCTCAAACTGTAATCTAAGTGGGTAGAAAAGGAGTTTTAGACTAACTTTGGAGTAGTGGCTGTCTTTGTTTTACATGTGTACAGCAGAATGGAGTCTTGGTTAAAAGACTTTAGTAGTACTCCCTGCTACCACATGGGTGCATTGTCCCTGATAGTCTTGCTTTGTAAATACAAGTATGCTTCCATATTCTCAAACTGTGAAAGCAACTCAGGTGATAATCTCATCATCACTTGCCCTGCTTTATTGCTGCCAAGACATGATGGAAAAATTCATTATCAGATCAAAGCAATGCCATTTCATTATGCTTTTTTAGAAGATAATGTAGTGACAGGATTAGGGGGAATGGTTTTAAACAAAAGGAGAGTAGATTTAGATTAGAATTTAGCAAAACTTTCTTTGCTGTGAGGATGGTGAGGCACTGGAAAAGGTTGCCCATAGAAGTTTTGGATGTTCCATCTCTGGAAGGGTTCCAAAGCCAGGTTGGATGGAACTCTGAGCAAGGAGGTCCAGTGAAAGGTGTCCCTGTCCATGGCAGGGGGCTTGGAAGTAGATGATATTTAAGATCCCTTCAAACCCAAATTATTATTCTATGATTCTGTGAAAAACAGACATCTCAAACCTGTGGAAACAATTATTTCACTATGTTATTAGTGAAACTAATAACATAGTGAAACTAATGTCTGACATTTAATCTGATTAGATAGTAAAAAAATGTGTAAGACATAATTTGAGTCTGTCTGGCTTTGGTTTTCTTTGAATGTCAGTAGAAAAACAAAGTAGAATAGGACTATGTTCATTCAGTAGGGTCTTTATCTTATTTAATAAGAATATGCTGCTATCACTCAGATGTGTCTGTTGCAGGTTCTGAAAGTACTACCAATGAAGATTATCAGAGCATTGCACTATATTTTGAAGCAGAAAAGAAACATTTTCAGGCGGGGAAATTTTTCTTGCTGTGTGGTCAATATGGACGGGTCAGTACTTAAAGGATAAGTCAGTGAAAGTTAAATGTTTATAGAAACTGTTTAAAATACAGTCTTCAGGAAAGTTCATATTAGATTTTAAATGCCTTAACAGAAGACATACTGATAATTTTTTTAAAGGGTAAAAAATGTAAGCAAACTATTTATATTTACAGTTATCTAGACTGTGTTCCATGAATGATACATTGCCATACACATAGGTTTTTCATAGCAGTAGAAGCTTGACGTGAATCAATGATATAGTATTGTCAATGAATCTCTGAATGTCATGATCTGCAGCAGCAATTTTCTTACATTTCATTAGATTGACCAGTGGAGACTTGGCTGCAGAGTAACTAATTCATTTAATTGTTGTAGTATGCCCTAACTGAAGGCTTTTTAAAAAAAAAAAATTTAATTGAAGTATGTTGATTGACACACTTTTGATCAGTTACAAGTCTGTGAACTGATGCTTGCTGAATGTTTGACTTTTGCATACTGAATACATACCAAAAAAATATGACTGATTTTTGCGAGTTATGGCCATTGTAGATGACAGCTCCTTCAGCTGTGGCATGGGGGCTCTTTGACATTAAAAACATTATGGCATTAATCACATTGTGACATTAATTACATTAATCATTAATTTGTTCACACCATATTGCTGTGAACAGCTTTCACAGATAGTGGAGGTGTACACCAGAATTTGGCAAAGTCTCAATTGCTTCTTGCATGAGTATCTGTAAGAGCAGCTGCTTCCTCTGTAGTTGAGATGAGCATTCAGTGTGCCACTTGTCTTATCAAAATGCAGAGAGAGAGAACCTGATAAAAATTAGGAAAAATGAGTTTCATGGGTCTCAATTTTAACTGTTCTTCTGTATAATTTTAGGCATTAAGACACTTCTTGCAAAGTCCAAGCACAGAAGATAACTTGGCTATGGAAATGGCAATTGAAACAGTAAGCAACTTTGATAAAACAAAAAATTCTTCATCTTTTTAAGAGGTTTACCTTCAGTACTATGACATTTTCCCAGCATCACTGAGTGTGTTTGGTTAGATTGCAAGTAGAAGGAAAACTGTATCAGTAAAGAAGTTTTCTAAACATGTCTAAAAATCTCAAGACATTAGAAAATAAGTACAAACTGCTGCATGTCAAAGCTGATGAACCAAAGAATCATCTGGTTTGAACATACAGAACATTAAAAAATCATGTTCTAAATCTATCTAGTTTCAGTACTTTATGGAAAGGCTCCTTATGAGTAAGTTATTTTTCTCTTCTTCTTTCATGTCATAATTTCTTGTGTCTTTTTTAATAGGTGGGACGGGCAAAAGATGAAACCCTAACAAATCAGCTGATTGACTTTCTAATGGGAGAGGGAGATGGCGTGCCCCAGGTGTTGTATTTTTATCACTGCTATTGTGTTGCATTTCTGTGCTACAAGATATTTTGAGCTTATGTTGTCCTAAAATTCTTAGTAGGCACCGTCTGTGCTTTAGCTTTCATTAAAGAGCAAGACTTGTATGATCATTCCATGAGTCATTCACCCAGTAACTCCAGATTCAGAAATATAAGAAAGGAAGCAACTATCTTAGGTATAATAATTTTTCTTCAATCATCTTTATGAAAGCAGGTAGTTGGACAGAGGAGGTCCAAATTAATGCTCATAATGAGAGTAAGAGACAAAACTTAGCTGTTTGTTATTGCCAATTTGCCAGCTGGCTGTTGCATTTCTCAGATGGACAGTCAGCATGAGTGTGTCTCGAGACAAGTTACAGCACTGAGCTCTTCCTGCAGGAGCAGAGTTGGTCTGACTTTGCAGTAGAAGAAAGTAAGGTACAAAGTAGGAGATGCAGGTCAAAACCCCAAAGTTGACCAGACTACCATAGTTCTTGTGTTCAACATCAGTGTAAGGCATAAAATGTTGCAGACAGATTTTCAAAATTAGCAGCTCCTTTTTCATTTCTGAATGGGGTTGATGATAGTAGAGCTTGTTGTACATTCAGTCATATTTGGGCTTGAGTTCATGGGATTAAGTGGCTGAACCACTTAAGTTTTACTGCCTGTTACAGCAGACCTGGAATGTGAGCTAAGTGGTGAAAGCCAGACCTCAGGTGAGGGTGTTGCAGTCTGCAATCAATTGCTTAGTCAAGGAATTTAGGGTCTCATACAAAGTCATGGTAAGTACAGTCAGGTGCAATATGTATATATGGAAGAATAAATTATACCTTGCTGAGGGCAGTAAGGTTTGGTAATTATGGAGGTGACAGGGGCTTGGTGCAGGAAGCTGATTTCATGTCTAATATTACAGCTGTGGTTTGCAATTCCGTTAGGAAATTGGAAACTCTGACTCTTTCCTCTCTGCATGGATTAAGGCTTTGAGATTTTAGACTTTTAGAGACAATGGGCATTTGATGGCCAAGCGAACTTTGCTTTTGTAAAAGGTAAAAAAAGAAGAACCAAACCAAACCTCTATCTCTTTATTATTTACCTCTTGCTTTACCTCTAATATGAAGTGTGAACTTCAATAAAATTATGAGAGAAGCAAAACATAGCAAAACAAACAGAAATCAACGGCAAGAATGCAAAGGAAATTAAGCTGTTGGAGGCACTGGGTGAAAAATCTATGCAGTATCAGTGTAAGCAAGACTAATTTCATATTTATCCTGGAAGTTGGGTGGAGAGAAACTGTAGCATCCAGC
The DNA here is from genome assembly GCA_013400575.1 of Peucedramus taeniatus. Classification (NCBI taxonomy): domain Eukaryota; kingdom Metazoa; phylum Chordata; class Aves; order Passeriformes; family Fringillidae; genus Peucedramus; species Peucedramus taeniatus. The sequence goes on from WBNO01019990.1 coordinate 19,113, forward strand.
CTCTTTTCTCGGAACAGCAGTCTTAGCTGCCTCGTTCAGAGAAGTCCGTGGAACTGGGTAAGGAAAGTGAGCTATGGTGTGATCTCCTTATTGAAGAGGTTCTAAAGATTTTAGAAAATATTTAGGAATTTTTTGAATGCCATTATTGCTATATTTAACATTGTTTTGAACTTCAGTGCAGAGCTTTGTTTTCCTTATTTAAAAGCTCTCTCTTGTTCTTCTGAATGCTTTAATCCAATCTACCATAGTCTCTCTCAGTGAGTAACAACATTTTCCTTTATCAAATCATATGTATTTGCTTTAAAAACAATCATTATCTTCATTATGCTATGGAAACTGTTCTTGAGCTTATCAAGCAAGATATCATTGTTTTTAGAAAATAGAAGCTTCAATGTCGTGGCATTTTTGTAAAGCTGAAAGTAAAAGTGAATTTAATAGTAGCCATGCAGCAGAAACTTGCTCATCATTACAAGCACTGATCTTCAAACTAGATCATCACTGACAGCAGGCTGATTGCTTTAAATCTTTCACAGCCAACAATTGTGTGGCATTTTAATGAAGTGCCATATTATCAAAATTATAATGCTCACCAAAATTCTGCTACACTATTGTCTGACTAATTATAATCTATTTCTTAGATGTGTGATTATGTCAACAATTGTGTTTGTTAACCTCAGCATATAAAGATTCTTAATTTGTCATGTGCACTCTTTCAGGGAACATTACCTAGCAAGGTTCTGCTGTTTTCTGTGTGTGTATTTTCTGAGTACATACGTTTTAAAAAGAAAAATTAAACTAAAATTATGAATATCTTATATTAAATCAGATTGCAGTAATGCATTTTCCAAAGACCTTAGGAAATGTATTGTATTAGAAAATTCTTTCCTCATTTTCTGCTTCTTAACTTACTGATTTTAAAGGTAGGAGTATGAAAGTAAAACACAGGATTAATTTTTCTTTAATTACTTTGACTTTTTTTTTTTTTCCTTTCTTCTTTATTTTTTTGGGGGGTGGAGACCTAAGTATTTAAAATACATTATTTAAGTCAAATATAATTAGGAACATGGCAAGTAGCATATAAGACCACTGGTCCATGCTGGGACAGGATCCTTTTCTACTGCAGCAGGAGAAAGGGGAGAAGCAGTCTGGATGGGGAAGTAGGGCTGCTTTCTGCTAATCATCAATGGAATGGCCATCTGTGGCCATTAGGTGATGTCAGAAGTTGGGAAGAATTATGTCATAACCCACTATTTTTAATAATTTTTGGTTTACCCCACTAAGGGAATAGCAATTTTTCTTTTTAAGGCAGTTTACAGTGGATAAATAATATCTGTTAATATAAGTAGCTGCAGCTACTTTATTATCCAGATAACTATTTCATTATTCTTAAGTTACAGTTCTTATGATGTTCAACCTTTTGATGATGTGTTACTTAAAATTCTGCTCCATCATTAGTTTAACAGTAATTACTTTTGGTCACTTAAAGTTTTTCCTTATATTTCAAATTAGAAAGAAGATTTTGTCTTCTCTTTTTTCTTTCTGTGTGCAATTCTTTCTCTCTTGCATTTATTTCTGTGATTCTTTGCATTTTTTCTTTACTTCTTAAATATAATCTAATCTTTTCAGTCATCTTCTCTGCAAAGAAATATCTTTATATATTTAATATTTCTGTTCACTTGAATTTCTGCTTTTTTTTGCTGTATCTGAGACTTACATACAAAACCCACACAGTATTCCAGAAAATAACACAACATTGATTAATACAATTATTGTTTTAGTAATTTTTATACCATTTTAACATAGAATACACACTTTGAATGTTTGGATTTACTACTAATATTGCAGAATTGGGTGGTTTGGATTTTTTTGCTAAGCTCTCCATCAAGTTGCCGGTCTTTTCTTTTTTTTTTCATTTGTACATTTAAGTTGTAACCATATCATTATATACAAGATTTAGCTTAATTTAATCCAGATTTACTAGTTATAAGATTATCATATACAGGCTTTACTTTTTATTGACCTCATTTTATAAATCACTGCTAATGATATAAAATAGTGACACTCACCCAATTTTTTTGCATTTAATATTTCCTTTTCAACATAAGCAAGGTCATTTTAGTTTGCTTTTTATTTTTTTCTACTTCTTTAATAGCAATAAATAGAATATTTTTAATATTTACTTTTTCTATTCTTTCTTTTCTATTCCTGTATTTTATTTTATACTTTTAGGAATTACCTCTTGAGGATTTTCTCAATACCAAATCAGCTCTGATTTGTTATCAAAGACCAATTCTTCTTTCTCTCATTGGTAATTTTTACTAGTCTTCTAGACTTTTGAGTATACTTACAAATTTAAAACTCATGTTTGTTTTCTGCAATACTGCCACTCTGTTTTTTAGTTTTGTTTTTAAATTATTTCACTAGTTTTCCTGCTGTTAGATTGCCAGGTTTTGGGTGAACTGTTTGCTACATTTGTCATTCTTGAGTTACATAATTATCAAAAGTACCTGGTATAGCAAATTATAAATTTTATGTGTCTTACTAGCTGGTTGTCCCCTAATTTTCAATTTTTTAGCTGTCTTGGATGTCTGCCATCTGGTCCCAGAACAGTGCATTCATTGGGGGCCAGATTTTGTCGTCTGCATGCACACTAGGCAATGTTTGCATCTAGATCCATAATGCAATTTAAGCATTTCTGGCAACACTTCTATTTCTAAAAGGAGTCCCTAGGTTCTTTTCTGACACTGTAAATGCCCACACAGCTGGAGTTGTTTGGTTTCCCCCTGTACAGCTCTCCATGTGCACAGTGGTCTGTGGCTTTCTTGCCCCCCTCCTGACAGGGCTTGGCCAGCACCTGCCAGGACTCCCCTGGGCCCTCGGTGTGGGTGTTCTGTGCCTGGACAGCAGCCAAACCCTGCAGGTGACTGTGGCATAACTGAAGCATGTTCATACAAAGAGCTCTTCATGAAGCAAGCTTTTCTGCTTTCTTTGGAGAATGTGGTGATGAGATGAGCGAGTCAAGAAAGGGAATACAGGTGTATGAATCTGGTCAGTGTTAATTGCTTTTGTATGGTTTCATTCAGGATGCCAAGTACCTGTTCCGCTTGTACATGGCCCTAAAGCAGCACCGAGATGCTGCCAGAACTGCCATAATCATTGCCAGGGAGGAGCAGTGTTCAGGTAAGTCTGTTTTCTCTGATGTGATGGCATCTCTCATGCTACCTCCTTAGATACCCTACTTAGGGTGCTGTTATTTGTGGAGGATTCTACTTAGAGAAGGCATGTACCAATGCTTTTAATTATATTCAAGTTTTGAATTTGAAAATAGACTTGGGGAAAACCTTTGGACTCACACCTGTATAACAAATATTGGGAAAAAAAGAAGCTTCTGGTAAATATCTGTGTTCTTTGTTACATTCAAGTAAACATAGTGATTAAGACAGCCTGTGACTTTACCTTTCTGTCTATTACAGGTCATAGAATTGCCATTCTACATATGGTTTCTGGCTTGGTACTTATCTTTTAGTCTTAGCACCTGACTTTTATCAGTGGAAAATAGGCAGAGGAGTTGATTTCTGTTGAAGGACCAGACATATGCTTACTTTAAGCTTGGTTTTCCTTTGTAATGGGTTGCTAAAGTTAGAAATAGAAAAAAAATAAGTAGAGAGAGGGCTAGAAGCAAAATAGCTGTCACCTCCATTATCTACACTCCTCTGTAGCCACGGCAACAACCCTCCCATAACACTGCTTGCTTTTCATTTCAATTATGTAAAAGAAAAATCTATAAAGGAAAAACAGCAGTCTCGGGAATAACCCAGGCAAATTAACATTTATGGGCTGCTCCTCAGCATTGGGCTGAGGAGTGGAAAAACCTCTGAAACCCTTGGCAAGCAAATCTCCCAGTCTATCACAGAAGTGAATAATATGTTTGCGCTAATTATACAGGTAGGAAATGCAAAAGCTCAAGGGTTTAAATATTTAGTAGTGTCTCTGAATCTGAAAATTTGTATCTAAAATACAGTATCCCATCCTGATTTCATATTCCCTTGTAGTATAAATGTGTTCTGCAACAGTGTAATAAGAAGCAAAATGTTTCGCTCATTAAAAGAACCAATCTTGCAGTAACTGTTTCTTCTGGAGAGGCAGTTTTATATCAGCCTCTCTTCCTTCAGCAGATTTCAGTTAGCTTGATTGTGAAATTTCCACCAGTAGAGTTTGTTCTTTCCTTAAAAATCCATTTTATATAATATTTAAGTCATACTGCTTAGTATTTCTCTTTGGGTATGCCATTTTAAGTGCAGTTTTCCTTGAAGTTGTTTTTATGTAATCACGTGATTTTAAGACTGTATTATACTGAGAGCCAGTAATAGAATATAAAAGAAACATGTTGTTTTTCAGCATCTAATTCTGAAGTGATATTTAGCTGTCTCACACAAATTTCACAGTTTGATTCAATTGTAGGGTATAACAAAACATTACAAATTGCTCTGTGGAGTGAAAACATCTGCTGATAGAGAAATATAGGGAGGCAAAGGAAGATGTTTGCTGAAATAACTAGAATTTCCTTTAAATGCCTCCAGCTGCGAAGAGTATGACTTTCTCAGCCTCTAATAATGAAAAAAAAATCCCAAAACAAAACAAGAAAAAAACAACAAAGAATAGACTAATTCAAAACACTACTTGATTTCAGCTACACTGACGATTTAATGAAATCCTGTGGTTTCTGGACAATCCTGGTTCCTAACCTTGAAACAGTATAACCTAGTGAAGTAACATTCAAATTTTAACTATCCCTTGACACGTTTTGGGTTTGGTTGCAGAGGCAAGGAGTTTCAAAGCAAATCATCAAATAAAAGTGTGCTAAATTAACATTTTAAAAGTAGCTTTTGAATATCTGACATTGAAGAACAACAACAAAAAAAAATCTTTAAATGCTCTAAAAACATTGTCCACTTTTAAAGTTCATTATATTAAATTGCTATCATATATATGTTGCTACTGTTTTTAGATTACTTCTCCCAGTGTAATTTTTTTTTTACTTCCTGGCTGATACTGTTTAGGATACTGTGGCAAGCAGCTGCTTGTGACTTTCCAAAGAAATTGTCATGCAATGCTTTTATTCAAAGAAGGATCAACATAGCTTCAGCTTCCCTATGTGTCATTAGTAAAGATATTGTTATGAAAAATTAAATTTACTGTTAATTGTTGGGTTTTTTTCTCTTAAGGAAACTATCGAAATGCACGTGATGTTCTTTTCAGTATGTATTCAGAGTTAAAGACACAGAAGATTAAAATTTCTTCTGAGATGGCTACAAACCTTATGATTCTACACAGCTATATTTTAGTGAAGGTAAGGAACTGAGAAATTGAATTTATGTGTGAGTTGCACAGTGTCTGATTTATTGAACTGTATGGATGGATGTTCTTTGTACATAAATTATATTGTCGTATAGATCGTATCACAGAATCCAAGTGCATGCTAACAGAAAGCTTCAGGAGGACAATCCATAGTTGATTCTGACTCTTTGAGTAGCATATTCTTTTTTTTACTACTGAATAATTGAAAATTATATATGGCTTCCTGTTCTTCTTTTGCATTCATGCTTACAAATACTATGCTACAACTATTTATTATTGTTGTTGTATCTGAGGTGGTTATCCATAAGTAGATCACTACTTTTCTGTAAATGAAATTAAGCAGGGGCTCAAATGATTTCTGTTCGTTAACCCATGGATGCCCATCAGGATATCCATTCCTACAGCCAGCTTCAGCCTCCCTCTCTACCAGCAGTGAGGCAAGAGCTGCAAGTGGTGGGCTGAAGGCCAGAAATACCAGGGAAGAGCCATGCTGAGGTCTCTGGTCCCTTCTGTAGTCCAACTCTGCTCAGTTTCATGAAGGAGCTGCTGGCATGCAGCTCCCAGCAGGATGAATGAATGCCAAGAGCAGGCTGCAGGAATTGCTTTCCAATGGCTGCAGTAAATGTGATTTGTTTGTTTGTGGTTTGTTTGCTGCGTTTCAGATTCATGTGAAACGTGGTGATCACATGAAGGGAGCACGGATGCTTATACGTGTGGCCAACAACATCAGCAAGTTCCCATCACGTAAGTGCTGACAGCAGAGGAGCTGTGATCCTGTGGGCACAACTACACAGTGTGCTCTGCATCCTCCTCCAGGCACCTCTTCCACACACAGCCTGCAGGATGGGATCCTCACCAGCACTTGAATCTCCTCACATTACTGCAGTACTGAGCAGCCTGAACCACACACAGTCTCAGGATTGTGTGTAACGAACTGACTGGTTCTGGGACTTCATCACCAAATTTTAATTGATCTTTTTTAAAAATTATTTTTGGGTACACGGAAAATGTAGACTAAAAAGTAGGCTTTAAAGAGTGCAGAGAAGATTTGGGAGAAATGGTTAAAATCAGAACATTCCTGCTGCCATGCTGAAGTTCAGGAGTGTGAGGCACTGAGAGTTGAAACCATGGTTTTCTTGTATATGGTTCCAGGAATGCCCCAAATTGTGCAACTGTGTACCATGACAAAGAAGAAAAATAGTCTTTTTTTCATCAGTACTTTTTTAGCTGTATTAGCTTAAAGGTTTTAAACATTATTATTGGTAAAATAAATATTTGACATCATTGTTTCATTCTATTACAGATATTGTGCCAATCTTGACTTCAGCTGTGATAGAGTGTCACCGAGCAGGATTGAAAAACTCAGCCTTCAGTTTTGCTGCTATGTTGATGAGACCTGAGTATAGGAGTAAAATAGATCCAAAATACAAAAAGAAAATTGAAACAATGGTCAGGTGAGTGATGTTCATCAAATGCACACTATTTCAAGGCTTTATTTGCAATATTGTTTTTGCTCATAAAGCCTGTAGACTGTTTTCACATTATTTCACTCTCTTATATTTGAAAGGCTAAGAACCATTTTCTACCCTTCTCTGAGATTTAAAGACTTTCTTTGTTTGTTATAAGCCTTAAACGCGATGTGCATTTAAAATGCTTTCTAACCAGCAATAGTGTTTTCCATCTTTTCCCTGTAGACACAATTGCAGCCACATAGGTTTAGATGGCTTCTAGTTGAGAATCCACAGCCAAGCTGTTGGATTCTACTACAGCATTGTGCTCTTCTGTGATTTAGGTGACTACATGGCTAAGATAAAACAGAATGGGAGGGCAAATCAAATACATGAATTCCTGACTTTTTCTTCCTTATCTAAAGTTTTGTTTTGATCCTAGTCAATATTTTCTGCCAGAGGAGGAAGCATAGGTAATTGCAGAAGAGCAGGGCAAGCATATGTAACACTTGTCATTTATTCTGCTAGTCTCTAACCAAGGCTCAGGCACTTGCTGAGCTCATATGGGTGGTTTAGGTATTTATTTATGAAGTCTGTAGGCTCTCCATGAGCTTATCCAATCACTCTGCTTAAACTCATGTAAATATTCAATGACAGTTGACTCCTACAAGTTCCATTGTGTCAAGGCTGGTCTCTAGCTAGTTTAAGGCCTCGTAGTTTTACTCTTGGGAGAGATTTACCCTTTTCTGTGTCATTTATGATTTCAAACATCTGCATGTTTTATTTATTTCCCTTCTATCAGTTATATCTCTTCAGAACCTGAAGAGTCTCAGCTTACATAGCTTTTTTTATGAATACTGGTTTTTATGGTGTTTCTCTGAAATGCTTCCTATTACTCTTCTGCCTTTTTGGAGGCAGTTAGAAGCTGTATAATCCTACCAGGTAGCCAGTTTTTTGTTACTCCTGTTCTTTGTGGTCCTGCCAAAGAAAAACTCTGAAACAAAGAAACCATAGCTTTATAGTCAATACATATAGACCCTGAGTTTTGAAATCTTATAAAGTATTAGGATTAGTTACACTTTTTAGAAGGTAGTGGCATTTCTATTTAAATGGAAAATGACCTATTATTTCTGAGTTGACATGATTCTGATGAAGCTTGGGTGATAGTTAAAAGGAAGGAACTGATAGAATGTAAAATAACAGCTGGAAGTTATGCAAGTAACTCAGAGGAAAAACACTTGCTAAATATCAAAGGCATTGTAAAACAGCCTTGTTAAGTTCAATCAGCTTGAGGGTTTTATTCACAGCTGTATCTATGTTTTAGACATCGGGACACAACTGAGACAGAAGAGCCAACAACACCCTGTCCCTACTGTGCTTTCCAGCTTCCAGAGTGTGAACTTCTGTGTCCCAGCTGTAAAAACAACCTTCCATACTGCATTGCAACTGTGAGTGTCTGCTCTGCGTTCTGCACCGTGACAGTAAAGGCAAAGCTGCTTTCCCTTCTAAAAATACATTCATTTCAACTTTTTCAGTTTGCTAGTGGATCCAAGATAAATATTTTTATGCATTTATGGGTTTTTCTAATCTGTTTCCAAATTTCTTGTTGACTTTGACTATCATGATTGTCCTCATTTGCCACCTACAAGTAGCAGGCACTTGAGGGTGCCAGTAAATTCATGAAGACTTCAGTTCTGGGAGACTTCAGCTTCCTGAGAAAGCAGGTGCAGCACCAGGAATCCCCAGCACACATATTTGGTGCAGTTGGTGCACTTAGGAGAACACAGGCTAGTGCTGCTGATGCCTTCCCAGCTCAGAGGCTCTAGTGCTCAGAGAACTAACAGAAGTCCCTCTTTCCTTTTCCATATACAGGAGCTTGTGGAGGCACAGCCCACACCTCCCCTAAGCTACTAAGACTTAATCCTAAAATAAAAAAAAAATTAAAAAACCAAACCAACCAACTGAACAAAAAAAAACAACAAAACTTTAAAAATCTGTTTTGTGGAATTTTTAAGCACATCCAATGCTAATGCTTCAGGCAGTGACCTCAGCATTTCTTACTCATCCTTACAGAACTGAGAAGTTCTAATATTTTTTGTTTCTTTAGAGTGTACTGAAAAGGTAGGGATGGCATACATTCCTGGTGGAAGTTACTGTACAGCGACTGCATAACTAACACAGTTCTTACTGGGTTCACGTGAGTTGTCGTACTAAAATTGCAGGGGAAAAAAAACTTACTTGAACAGGAAACGAATGTTAGAGTTAACATTCTTTATTAAAACTAAAGAATTAAGTCTCACAAAAAAATATTAGCCCTTATGTGGGGGTCTTTTTGCTCTATTGGTTTAGCAGAATAAGATGACAGGTATACTTTAGGAATAATGTCTGTAGGAAAACAAAGGGTTTTAAATATAAAGGGTTAAACAAAGGTATAAACAAAGGTTTTATGAGCCAAACACAATGTACATGTTAATGTATGTTACACAGTATTTATTTAGGCTCCATCTTGGCCAGAGCTTGTTTATGTCACAGGTGTTTGTAGACATTAGGACTGTGGCATTTTCAAATATCTAATGAGAGTCAGTGTCAAAACAATCTGCTGTTGCATATCGTATTAGAGCATAAATCTCTCCGTATAGTTCAAGGTGCTGCTGTGTTCTTATAGCATTAAAAAGATACATACAAATTCCTTCTATCTAAAGTAAACTAGTAAACTGTAGCAAAAAAGAAAAAATGTAGAGTGAAGAGCCAAAAGCCAGGCAGGCTCACAAACTTGAGTGCTGAATGTGACCTGCTGGACTCAGATGCTGTGGCTTTGGGGGCATTTTTGGAATGGCATATACAACACCAAAAATGCCAGCAGATTTAGGTACAGCTCTGGATACAGATCTACAGATAACATTCTAGAATTGCCAAACTAAAAGAATTTTAAACACTGTAATGCAGTATATTCCTAGATTTCCATTTCTAAAAAGAGGAATGCAAATAACACTGCATCTGTGAGCGCTCCTTTTCTAGTTATAGAATTTACACAGTAATCAAGCTACAGTAATGCATATATGGGGCTTTTAATTCAAGATCTTAGAACTCAGTTGCTGAGACTTTCTCATAATAACAGATCCAAAAGTAAATGTTCTGTAGCTGAGCAGCACTTGCCCCTCAGTTACCTGCAGTTTCTGTGTGCAGGGTCGGCACATGGTACGCGATGACTGGACAGTTTGCCCACACTGTGACTTTCCTGCCCTCTACTCAGAATTCAAAAGGTAAGTTGGGATTTTTTTTTCTATTGCAGTATTTCAGTGTTTGTTCATATTTTAGCAGCTAGTGGATCATTTGCTACTAAAAACATTTAACAGCTGGGCTGGGTAGAAGAGGAATTCCCCTTACTTGGTAGATGCACCTTAGACTCTCACAGAACATTGCTTCAAAATTGACCAAAATGATAGGATATGATAAAAGAACTGGGCCAGGGATGCAGGGCTCCAGTAGGAACAGTAATGAAGATGGATGGTGAGCTTGTGTAAGTTCTCAGCTCTGCCCAGGAAGAAGGGCAGGGCAGGAACACAGGTGCACCAGCAATCACCAAAACGAAATGCACATAGAATTGGGTACAGACTAAGACAGCAATAATGTCTTGTCCCCGATAATCACATGTGACAACAGGATGGGCTAGCTCTGTTCCAATGCCAGGAACTTGGGAGCTGCTAAAACCTCCTTTGTTATATGTTTAAATGCAAACAGCAGCCTTCCTGGTGTGGTTCTCAAATGCTGAAAACGTAGACAGAAGCAGCCATTGCTGCTTGTTACATAGTACTGGACAGAACTCTGCTCTAGGCTTTTCACCTTAGGCCCAACTTCCTTTGAAAAAATGTTACAATTTGCTTTTGACCAGTTACCCTTCCTTTAAAACAGCCTGTTACAGACTGAAAATGTGTGTCCCATGTGTTCTGAAAGGATTAACACTGTTGATCTTAAGAAAATAAATGACTGCACAGAGTACCTCAAACTAGAAGATGAGGACCAATAAATTCAGGTATGGCCTCTACAGTCTGTACTTTTTACTTAACAGGGTTCATTCTAGACAGTTCTGGAGTTTTTCCTAGTAAGGAATCTTAACTTACAGCCTGGGTCAATGCCTCAGATAACTTGAGACCCAGTTGTATCACCTGTTTGCCCTCAGGCATGCAAGCACTGATAGGTTTTGCTACTGCAACTAACCTGGTAGTTAAATTGTGCTTTAACTCAGTTTACCCCTATGCCCACACTAACATCCACAAGCTGTTCTAGTTTTGAACATATTCCTGAACACCAGGTGTGCTTCAGTAGCACAGAGAACAGTTTGAAGATCTCAGCATCAGCCAAACTTCTCCAGTTCTTCTGGCAGGGGTTTACGTGTGGTGGGAAAGGGAGAGAGAGCAAGAGGGGTATTAACTGGAAGGAGCAAATCTAAATTGCAGGTTACATGATCTTAACTTGCCTATTTAACAAAATCTATCCCAGGGTAACAGCAACAAATATTGGCCTGAAATACTCATCCTTTTAAGAATGAGAGCATGGTCTATACCAGAGACTTAGATCCAGGACTTTGGGTTTTTTAAAAAAAATGGTAACTGAAAATTAGTTGACAATGTTCCTCAATAATGTTAATAGTTTCAATAATTTGAATTTTTAAATTCAGTAATTGCAATTTACTATTGCAAACACCTTATGTGAAAACTCAGCTCTAGGTCACAGTAATGCACTTGAGTTCTTCTGGGGAATTTTTAGTTGATTTTATTGCTCCTGATCTGCTATCACAGTATCTCAAAATATAATTAACCACCTCTGTTTATTTCCAGAACTGCTTGTGTTGGCTGGCAAGCAGCAAGGAAAGCTCTATCACTACATCACACATCTCTTACCCAGAAAGGCCTAATAACAGCCATGTCACTTCTATTTTGTTATATCTGTAACTATTTAGCTTTTTGATAAATTTTGTACTTTGGTTTATTGTAGTAATAAAACTGATGATTATCACAAACAAAATCTGCATTTTATCTGCACCAAAGACAAATCCCGGGGCCATCTTTGTAATGTGAGTGGCAGGAAGAAAAACCACCTCCCTACTGTTCTCTTTTTCAGTATCAGTTCTGAACTGTTATGAATATTTTCAATTAAACTTTTTTACTCTTTAAATACTCCTTTCTGATTTTGATTAAAGATACAACTTATACAAGTACAAACTACTCAAGTTTTGGAAGTAAATCACTCACTGCTTTTCTGTGTCTTTAACTGAACGAAAGGGAAGTTGTAGGAAAAGAGGAATGCCACATCACATATGTGAAGACAAAACTGGAATAAAGGAGGGAGACAGAACAGAACACCCCACGAACATAACCAAAGCTTTAAAAGAGTCCTGTGAAACATTTTATTGTGATTTTATATACTGCTTAATTTCTATAATGTACAAATAGGCCATTTATGCATGGGGTTTTTGCATCATGTACTATTTACAAGACTTCACCACATAATGTCAGGGGATTTATATAAAAAAAAAGCAGTGAAGTGCTAGGAAGACTCAGCAGAAATGCCAGGTAACTAAGCATGACATTTTCAGCATGTTCACGCACCTGGTATCTGTTGCACAAGGACAGTTATAGCTTGTAACATATACCATGTCAGGAGTAAGCACAGCAGGGTATGTGTGAGAGCACAAGAGCTACAGCACCTCTATAAGAGGAGCATTTTCAACACACGGGTTCTACTTTCCCAGCAGCAGCATCTGTTTCATGTTCCTGGCGGAAGTTAAGATACACAAAGCTGTGTCCAAAGCAAGGTTTTACTCTAAATGTCTTGTTTTCTCTTTTCTTTTCCCTTCTTTTTTTGTTGTTTCTTCATTTTTCTCTCTTTTTGGCAGCTTGGAAGACTTCACCTTTTTTTGCTGCAAAGAGAAATATACAGACAGTTTAAAATCCAGCTGACAAAAGTTTAAGTCAAAATGTAGTCAGTGTTAAGGAAAAAGCCACCTCTTTCCCTCCCCTTTCAGGTGTGAAGTTCCTAAATGCCATGGAGAGTACAGACAGACTTAAGGGTCCCCATCTGGTGACACCTAAAAAGGTATTACTAGAATTGTCATCTGTACGAACCACAGCCTGTGGTGGCTCCTTCCCCCTGGCACCGTCCTCATCAATACTTGAAATTTTACTAAGTTTTGGAATTGGATGCAGAATTTTATATTTAGGGTGGTGTCTCACTTTGGTCCAACAGAAGACAATGGATGAAAGTAACTTAGACTTTTCCACACACACTACCACCAGTTAAAAATTTAAAAGTTGACAGATTATTTATTTAGTATCTACTATGATTTTTTTTCTTAATTCATTAAGATGATGTTAAAAGTCACAGAAAGGTAACTAAAAACAAACAAAAAAGCCCCAGTACTTCAGTGAGGTTGTTTAATACTGAGGAAATTAAATCACCTTAATCATTGCATCACTGTCAACAGTATCCTGCTCATCCTCATCAGATTGGATCTCTTCCACATTCAAGTCTTCACTCAGATCTAAGGTTGCTGCAGATCCCAACTGCCTTTTAGATGCCTTGACAGCACTTAGCGAATATGGAGTCAGATGTGCCTCTTTGTTGTAGGCACGTGTAAAAGCTGCTTTGACCTGGCAGGGTGGAAGGAAGGAAACTGAGTATCAGTTTAGGAACTGCAGAGTGGTAGCTAACCAACTTACTGAGAGATTCTACATCAACTTTCCTTTGGAGAGACATGACCAATGACACATAGAAGATGACACTCTCTCAAAAGGACACAGAAAGCATTTAAGAGCTGTATGGCAAAGGCTCATTTTAAACAAGTCACACATAATCCTCAATAAAGTGTGTATCTTCAGATGCTTCTTGCTTAGGCTTACAATAATTTCAGCACAGTCACACCAGAGCCCCCTTCAGCAGCACTGTACACTTGCCAAGACTAAGCACCATATTCAGACTAGGGGAAAACACCTGAGAGTAGTGTAGGTTTAATCATCAGCAAGTTCTTCTCTTTCCATGAGTACCTGACCTAGATGAGGGAGATCATGGTTCAGATCACATCTGTTGAGTTTGTAAAAGCAATCTGAGCTTAAGCTCACCTTGTGAGGGGCCCAACCACAGGAGTGCAGTAGCTGGATGCTGGAGGAGCAGCACATGGAGCACCCCAGGCCTGGCAGTTCTGTCTGACAGGACTGGGAAAAGTGCAAGCTGCAAGGCAGCCTCTGAGCAGTGCCTACTTTGTAACACAGGCAGCTGTGTGTCCCTCCTCCTTTGCAGGGTGGTAAGACAGGCAGGGCTGTGCCTGAAGGACACAGATCTTACAGCCAGAGCTGCCCTGTAGAAAGGTACCAGCTTTCCCTGTCCTTCCTGTGTTCTGCTTCTACATCCAAGACACAATTGACTCCTAGCAATCCTTTACACCAGGAACAAAAAGTGTAAGACTTCTGAGTGAAGCACAGCTTGATTACCTTCTAGGACTTAGCCCTGAACTTAGTGGTATGTTTGACAGCTGATTCACAAAGCCTACTATCAATTATGGTTAAGCTGGTGCACCAAATTCAGCCTTTCCAAAGCACACCCATACCATACAATTATTCTAGGATTTCTTTTTTAAGATATGGAAGAAAACAAAAAAATTCACTGGTGAATTTTACCTTGGCATCCAGCTTTGAAAAAGGACTGGGTTTGCCTCCCCACATGCTTATTTCCATGATATTTTCAACATCATCTTTCATCAAGCAATAGGAGTCCATAAATGTTATAGCTTGTTGTACACCATCTGCTCCAAAGTCTTTCAAGGGCTGGACAAGTGCATCCCGCAAATACGACAAATATTCCATATTTACTGTCCTCTTGCATGTCTGAGTTCTTTGTCAAATTGAAAATAAAGTATTGAGTAAGTAAATCTGTCCAACCAGCACCATTGACTTCTAAAGACAAGAACAAATAGGTAAGGAGGCCCTCATCAGATCAACAATCAGCTGCCTTAAGAGCAAACTGCAAGTTGTACTGTGCCATTCCTTTTGCCATACCTGCATTAGAGAATAACCAATGCAAGGTATTTGAACATTAAACAGTCTGGGGAAATAAATCTCTGAGAAACAACTTCAGGGGAAAAAAGAAAAATGCAGGGCACTTGCATTTGAACAGCATTGTGTCACCAATAACATAGGAACACATTCACAGAACACATGAACATGTCACTTGTTTGCACCAAGCACAGCAAGGAATTGATGGTAGGTAATGAACTGCACAAGAAAGAACTGTATCAGAGAATGTCAGTACTACCTGAGACTCATGTGCATTGCCAGTTCTTGAATGATACGATCGTGTTTGCCTGTGGATGAAAATTTCCCCAGCCAGCTGGGAAAGACAGGAAACTGTGACATGTAACCCCTCATCAGCTCCCCTGGGAGAACACTTGCATAAATAGCCTGAAAAAGTAACACAGATGCCAAATTCAGATCACACCGAAAGTCTCATGGACACCATGACACACTGCCCTGCACTGCACTGTTTCCAGGGAAGAGAGGTGGTCAACATAGGGCCACAATGGAAACAGCTTATTTTAAGAGAACTCTCTCAATTGCTTATTTCTGGTCAATCCCTGTTAGGTTACAGCTTCACCCCTTGTACCACCCTATTCATTACCATGTTCTAAAATACCTGTGAAGTTTTCTGAGTTTCAAAACTGAAAAAAAAACAAACGAAAACAAAAACAAAAACAAAAACCAAACAAACCAAAAAAAAACAAAGAAAACCCACCTAAAAACCAAACAACAAAACATGGCCTTTCTCACATCCAGTTTGGAGTGCATTCAAATAGCTGACTTCACACAAACAAGAGATCTCCAACACAAGGACATGGTGGAGGAGACCTTCCCTAAAAACACTGTAATCTACATCAAGTCAGCTATGTTCCTAAGCAATTCAGCTCTTTGGACCTGTACTGAGCAGAGAGGTGAACTAGGTGACATCCAGAGGTGCCTTCCAATTTCACCCGCAATGCATTTTCTGATGCCAGTCATAATCCCTTAAGCACAAGTCTTGTCAGTGTTTCAATGAGCATTAAAAGAAGTACAGTGGCCAAGCTTCAGTCCTCTATGCTTTGAGAGAAATCCTACCCTGCTGAGAGGAAGGACAGAGCAGGCTTGTAACAGCACAAGTGATAAACACCATGTGCTGCTATGCTTTGTGACAGTCCAACTTCTCCAAGTTTCAGAAGACTTCATTTCATGTTGCAGCATGGGCTCAACAACATGGATACGGGAAACTCTTCTGATCACCAGTGGAACAGAGAACACTACATGAAGTACAATCTATACTGATCATACAACTATACTGAAACACCAATTTCCACAGGTCCACCTTTAACACTGGACACCTCCCCTTAAAGAACATAAAATGAATGTTAAGTGCTCACCTGTGTTGGAAGAAGATTCCAGTTTTGCTTGCTACGAATCTGTCTGTCCACTATATCACCATCACATATACTATCAGCTGCTCTGCTCAAGAGCACCAAGTGCTTTTTTAAATTACCTCTGGAAAGAAAATGAAGTTGACTTTATTACAAAGCAGAAATATCCAGATAGGTTTTAATCTACTTTGACTCCCTGACACAAAAGCCTATGTCAATTTAGGGTTTGGAGTAACTCACCCAGCAGCAGCTGGTTTCACATGCACATAGTTCTCTTGGACAAAGAGAGGTGCTAGTGAATAATCATGGAAGAAAAGATCTGATTTGTCTATGAGAGACATACGGGCAGCCTCCTCTCCAGTAGCAAAAACCTTCCGGACAACATCGAAAGGGCCCTAAATAAATGACATTTCAGGAAGTCAGCAAGCTAGAAGGGCAACACAAAAATGAAATGCACACAGCACAGTATCAACAAAATTAGCATCCAGAAGTATCTTGACTCATCAGTACAAGCTCCATGTTCAGTATTTCTGCCCTAGAACTTCACCAGTTTTAAGAACTGAATTCTATTTTTGATATTAAGAGAATTATCTCTTAAACAGAGAACAAGGGATGGGAAGTATGAGCTTCATAATTGCATCTTACATAAGAGACAAGTATATCAAAATACATATTCAGTCCTTGATATACTACTCTTCAACTATTTGAGGCAAATGTGATAGCTCTTGGCACCTAGGCTTTATTCAGTGCTTCAGGTCAAAAGATGCTTATAAAGCCTAGTGATTATATCAGAATATGACAGTCAAAGCCAATCCAGTATTTGACACTTACCAGTTTGATGTCCTTTTTGGCTCTGCTGGCATCTGTTTTAGCCTCATCGTAAGTCAGTGATTTGTCTTTTGCACACCACATATTAAGATTATGTAAAACCTAAAGAACAAAATTTACAATTTGGTAGCATAATAGAATTTAAATGGAAGACTCCAGCAGTAAGAGCCTGATCTTTATACATAAAAATACTGTTCAAATACTTTAAATTCAATGTACATAATCTGCTATCTGAATGGTCACTGATGCTGAATAGGTACTGACCTGTCTGATGTCCTGATTTGCTGCCAGGATTATCTCTTGCATAGCAGGTGGAGGAATTTTTAAACCTTCTTTAAATGCAATAGACATCATGGCACCCTGTAATCACAATTGAGAAACTGTCACTAGAGAATTCCTATGAATTCTTGCCCCAGCAGAACATATTGACACATCTATGAAAGAGCACTGCATATTTTTCTAAATATTTAAAGCACATATAGCTCAAATATTATCTCATAATCAGAAACCATAATTTACCGTTGGTGTAAAAAAGAGCATGTTTGTTTATAAAAACCCATTTTGGATATATTCTTTAGACAGACTTTTAAAATCCAAAAGGCTTTGGGAAGAGAGAAACTCAGACAACTCATTGTGAAAAGCAGTTACTCTCTGAGATGATCGATTAAGTGGTGTATCCAATTCTGAATAAACTGTGCCATATGAAAACTGAAGTTACTGATGGTAATTCAGTGCAGTCTGTAAAGCCACAGCCTGCTTACTTTGATCTGTTCTAGACGAGGTCTCTGGAAACGAAGATCCAAGCAGTAGTGGACCAAGGAGCGCATTTTAGGGTGGTTGCGATCGTTGCACATACAAATGATGGGGATCTTCGTGTGTCGGATCAAACCAATCAACTCCTGTAATTAAACACATTACAATTCCATCAGATAACCTGGATAATATGAACAATTAGGATGTCATACCAAGCAGCATTAGTCCCTGCCTTAAATCAGATCCTTGACAGGTGCCAAGTCCATAACGCTGCTGCTGTAATCACATTTC
This sequence comes from Peucedramus taeniatus, assembly GCA_013400575.1. Classification (NCBI taxonomy): domain Eukaryota; kingdom Metazoa; phylum Chordata; class Aves; order Passeriformes; family Fringillidae; genus Peucedramus; species Peucedramus taeniatus. The sequence goes on from WBNO01019990.1 coordinate 37,227, forward strand.
TACACAGCGCAAATGTTTTTCACTTCCTGTTCTACTCATCTGCAAGAGATCTGCTGCCTACTCAGTTCCACTGTCTACTTCCAGCAATTATGTTTGGAACTGTCTTCAAGAAGCAATGAATACCAATAGCCCAGAGTACAGCTATCCACCTACAGAACTGGACTCATTTCTCCAAAGGCCAGTTTGACCTGGCTTATGCCCAGAGGGAGCGCACAGCTTTCTGGCTGCACCCTGCCACAAAGAATGAAAAAAGCAGAAAGTAAAAAGATCAGCTTATCCCTGCTCAAGAGGCTTCATCATTTTTAGGCCTGCCAGAACAAACTTCACTAGCTCTAATGAAGGTGAAATTCAGTTCAGTTTCATTCCTGCAATGGAAATATCTGCATCTGAGCTAAAAATCTGTATGCCCTTTACCATCAAAGTACTGCACATGACTGTAGGAAATCCTCAGAAGCTAAAACTGGAGCTACTAAAGAAAACAAAGGATGCTGCTGCCTGTGCCACACATTGGTTACTCAGTGTTGCTGCCTATGCAAAAGAGCAACAGTCCCAGCCAGATTATGAACCTCCCACTGCAGGGAGATGTCACCTTACAGAGACCTTAGGATAAATGTACCTGTTCTAAAGTGCACACACTCAAGTTCACGTCTCCAGGCTTCTTCTACACAAGCATCCTTTTCCCCCCATCTACCAAGGCACAATTCTTACACAAAGACAAGCTTCTAAAACACATCAGGCTGTACGCTGCAGAGAGTTTGTTTATGGACCATGGATTAAGGACAGTAGAGTGGCTTGACTATCTTGTGCCATATATGGCACACACTCTTGGCAATAGCATTAGCTAGGAACTACAGTGGCTTCACCTGAATCCCTCCTCTGTCTTCATTGCCTGCCATACCATCCACTTCATCCATGATCAATACATGTTTCCCGCTAACTGATGAAGATGCACCTGAAAATGAATATGGATAAGAAAATGAGATGGGAATAAAGGAGTCTTGCTCAGAGTTTTACCCAATGCTACGTAAGGTAACACCATCCTAGGCTACTGAGGTGGTGGCTTTGCCACTTGATCACATGAATTTGTGTTCACAGACCAGACTATAACCTCATGTCATCTTCTTAGAAACAAGTCCCATGGAACAGAGGAGCAAATGCAGAGTTCTTGAGTAGTTTGGGCAGATTAACTACTCATTCTATGAATAGCAGGATTTAATTCTAATTTGAAGAAGAAATGTAACAGCTTACTATATGAACCCATCCCTCTTAGAGCCAGATCCCTCCACCTGACTAGCAAGGTAAATTCCTAACACTGTTGTGTAATAAGGAAGCTCTGTTCTTCCTCTAAGCAGACTATTAATAAAACAAAACATCTCCTTCAAACAACAGACGCACCAGAATAGAAGTCTTTGATGCTGGTGTTGTTAAGTGACTCAGCAACTACTTCCTTCAGACTGTTCTTGCTGCGAGTGTCACTGGCATTCAGCTCCACGTAGCTATATCCCAGCTCCTGGTCCAAACACATAAACCACATAAAAAGTGAGAACACAGATCAGCAAATTATCATACAGCTTTAATTAGTTTCTCCCCTTATGCTCCTTTTCTCTAGCAATTCAAAAAAACTTATAACCATGTGTGGAACAGATAGGCCCAAAAGAGATTATTTTTGTTTTGTTTTGTTTTCGTGGGGGGTTTTTTGTTGTGTTTTTTGAATTGGTTTTTTGGTTGGTTTTTTGCTTGTTTATTTTGGGTTTTTTTGGTTGGTTTTTGTTTTAATTGAAGGGGATGCAGAAGCAGTGGCATACTAAATTTTGGAAGATTAACAGAACTGCCAGCAGGGGTAGAAACAGAACTGTGAGCCAAGGCTGGCTAAGCTCCATGGTATTTCCAGCTGCATAGCAAAGACACATGGCTCTGAAAGCTGCAGGAAAGAAAAGCTTTTAACTATTCAACCAATAACAAACACATGACTCCCCCAGCAGCACTAACACTTCTGTCAGTCCCTGACACAACTTAACCCAGCTGCTCTTTTATCAGCAAACTCTCTTGCCAGAGGCTGCCAGAACACAGCACTGAGCACACACAGCCTTGGTCTGTTTTGCTGGCATTTCCTGTAGAGCACAGAGAAATGCTCCGTAGAGTCCTGAGGCAGCTGAGAGCAAGCCAGGCTGGAAACCAAAAACAGAAAAGACCATGCTTTGAGGAAAAAAAAGTGAGCCCAAGACAGTACATTCACCTTTTCTAGTCTAGTTCTAGGTGTGGCATCAGCTTGTTGGCACAAAGCTCAAAGGCATGTGGTGGGGGAAGAGGGGGGAAAGGATTAAGAGTTACTCTATACAACAGATTTCTAAATTCAGATTCAGAAATGGACACATAGCCCTGTCAATTTCTCTCATCCTAAAGTAGCATTTCAATTTAGAAGAAATCTGGGTACTATCTCTGTTAGACATATAAAAACCGTGATCTTAGGCTTTCAGAAAGCTTGCCAGAATTTGACTCCTGCTAAGTGCAAATATTCTCCAACTTGAGGAACCAGTGCTGAATGCTCACAATTTTGGAAAACCATTTCCAACCGCTCAACATACTGTGATATGCTTCCTCTCAATGTAACAGAAAGAAACGCAGACACTCATTGGTACCTTCTCACCTCAGATGTGATAAAAGTATCTAAACAGCCACGTATTTTCACCTGTAACCCTGTTCTGAGCAGGGCAACCTGTTCTGCAACCTGGCTGAGAGCAGACCCTGGTCATTCACAGCATACACACCTGCACACTGTAGCTGTATCCAGATTCAGAATTAATAGGTAACAAAAAAGTATTGGGAACAACCATTACCATGAACTCACCTTACAAACCAAAGCAGCTGTAGTAGTTTTACCAACTCCAGGTGGACCAGAAAGTAATGCTGCTTTAAAGCCTGACCCATCATCTTTGCTTCCAGTTTTACTGGGTTTCGCTAAAAAAAAAAAAAAAAAAAAAAAAAAAAAATCAGGTTTTACCTAGGTACGTAATTATAAAACCAACTGCATGCTCCTAAAGATATCAAGCCTCATTGAAATTTTTCCTCCCTTAAAAGGCCTGAGAAAAATATCCAAAGATGCATACACAGCTGCATCCCAACTACTTGGGTAAAAACAGCTTAAAGTTACAGCTTATAGTTTATGACTTGCAGTGATTTTGAACTGAAAAATACCAAAAAGTGCTATTAATGTAAACAACCATTTCAGCAATTTCCTCACAACCATACCATACACAAAAAACTAAAAACAGCACCAAACTGACACACCACCACAAACAAATTAAGCCAAACCCCAAACACACCACACACAAAACCCCCACTACCTACTATGGCTGAACTAAAACTGAAACCCACTTTTAAACACAAAAAGAAATTGTTTATAGGATGATGAACTGTCTATTCAACACATGCACTTCTTGCCAGAGCCAGGACCTTAATTCATCCCCACACATGACAGCAGCCCTTTAGACCTGCTCTTATCCTGTATCTTCCTGTTGGCTGTGCCTAACCTATTTCCTCTTGCTGAGGAAGAAATAGGCTCAACACAAGGCTATTTTTAGATACATTACAGCTAGGATATTTTGAGGTTTTTTGTAAAAATGAAACCTAAGACTTGGGGGAAAAAAATCTTGTGCAACACATTTTTCTGCTCTTTTTTAAGGCGGGGAGGTGGATAGTAAATGAACTACTTAGCCAAAAAAAAACTCAGGCTCAATTGCTGCTAAAAACACATTTGAGTGCAGCCTCATTCCCGATTTCTAGAGTTGCTCTATTACCACTCAGGCCCTCAGTGGTCCAGGGAACCAAGGAGCATGATTAGCAAGGAAGAACACAGAGAAAATTAACCAGGCCAGTCACCTTGTCTATCTTCCAAGGTGTTCTTGTGCCAGTTTCTGAGCCATCGGAGCAGTTTATTGGCACAGCTTTGCTCACCCTGCTGTCCAATAATTGCCTTAAGAGATACAGGCTTGTATTTATCTACCCATAGCAATCTCTCTGTGCCATCTTCATTAACCTCAGAAGCCAAGTTCCCCTTAGGTTTTGGGGATTCTTTCTCCTCTACAGTCTCATGTTTAAAGTCTGTAAGTTTTCGAACAGCAGTGGTTTCTTTCTTGACAGATCTGATGGTTTCTCCTTTTTCAGGAGTAGACTTGTATCTTTTATTATTAGCTTCCCTTTTGTAGGGGCTAAAATTCCTCTTCTCAGCTTCAGCTTTCTGTGGTGTCTTTTTGGGTTTTGACTCCACTTTCTTTGCCTTAGGAAAATAAAAAAAATAAAAATAAATTAAAGAAAAAAATACAGTAAATAAACAGCATATTTATTTAAACAATTACAGGAGTGCTTAGAAAGTGACAAAGATCATGTATTGATTAAAAAAACTTCAAGAGCAGATACAGAAATACCCTCTGAGCAATAAAGCACAGCTAAACACAATGTCACCAGGTTCTGTAGTACAACCTACAAAAAAGAGGCAGGAACTGTTCTGTCATTCCAAAAGCAGTCCCCTTATTCATGAAGCCTAAGGCATCCTACAGTGCTAAACAGATGACTGTCAGGTTGGAACAAATAGGCCAGGCACCCTTGCTCTAGCAAAAGAACACTGGCAGAAGTTGTTCAACCCAAAACAACTCAAGGGGAGCGAAAGTGATAGCTAATGAGCTTAGAATTGCTTTTTCCTGGGACAGTAATGGTATCTTTGCATAAATAAGTCATGTCTGTAATGAATGCAGCACACATTAGAGCTAACAGAGATGTTAATAACATTCTATCAGTCACTACAATCTAAATTTAAATGTGCCCAAAAAACTTGTTACCTCTTTTTTGGTATTGCCTGAAAAAATTACTTTTAATATTCTTAGTTCAAGTACCACATAAAGACAAGATCTGTTACATATACACATAGTTTACATATTTCTGAGCCTGTCTGGGTACCACATGGTATCAGTCACTATTACTTATTCCAAAGACTGAATGAATACCCCTTGTTTCAACCCAATGCCATCTAAGGAGATGCAATTACCTGCTCTGTCAGGTACTAAAATGCACAATAATGTCAGAGTGGGAAAATAACCTTTAGCTCCCAAGTAGAGTCATTTGTCTTAAGCACAAGCAAAAAATATTCACTTTTAACCTAAAAGGTCAAACTGATGATTGTTGTGTTACTGTTACTGGAACAGAAGACAAACTCCTTTTAATTAAAAACAAATCAAAGCAAAAAAAGCATACCTCTGTTTCAGCTGCCAGCTCATATTTTGACTTTTTGCCTGGCATAGTTCGAATAAGATCAAATAGAC
>WBNO01019992.1:0-32825 GCA_013400575.1 Peucedramus taeniatus
ACCTGTCTTTCAAACCGGGACAACATGTAAGATAGTTGGGTCCAAATAATGGCATCATATTCCCCAAGAGAACTGACAGCACAAATCTTTACATGGCATATATTTTTAAGGAGCAAGAAAAGGTCTTATTATCTTCACTGAGGAAAAGTAAAATTCAAACTCACTTGCATTAAGTTCTTCCAGTGCACCAGGAGATGAGACTCTATCCTCCGTGCAATTATACTAATTTCCTTATCTTATTTAAAAATAAAGTATATTAAAATCACAGATAATAGAAGACTTTATATTAGTGGGTTTAAGATTAATTATTTTAGAAAAGGGAGACCACAAACATTGATAAAAGTCATTACAGAGTTTGAGAAATTTGAGAGTGTTTAGAGTATTAAGGGACAAAATTAATTGAAAAATTGATGAGAGAAATAGTTGTTTGAACAGTCATGGAAATTTTTTTAATCATTTTGGCAAGATTTACTAACAATGAAGCAAAAAAAGCAGATTCTTAAATAGAATTTTAGGCCCCCATTTCACAATTCCTGTGTATGGGTATGACTGCATAATAGTGAAAGCACAGTCATGATTTCCAACTGGAATGTACACTTTTTCACATAGTTAAATAGTAGAAGTCTATACCATGTTTACAGAGCTACATTAAAAATGCAAGCTATTCTCGAGTGTACTGTTCTCCTAGAGATATCCCAATTATATGTAGACAAAATCTCTTCTGTAAGTTCAGAATTAAAAGGGGAAAGAGAAAATATCTGTCAATATAGAAGAGTCCTTCAGTGCAGTGCCTCTAGGTATCTGTTTGGAAGAGGGATCTAAAAGTTCTTCATAAGAGACAGACTGCTCCCATATCATACCACCTGTTCCAGCACAGTCAGGGCCTCACTGTTTGGATCAGCTGCACCATTTCACTCTAGCTGTGTCACTAACATTGCCACTGAGGGGATCAGGTTATGTCTACCAGTCAGCAAATGCTCCATACACAAAACCTTTTGGGACATGAGAAGATTGGTTAGGGGTATATGAGCTCCACCATCAACTCTGTGCATTTGTTCTTCCTTTTGCTAGGACACACATGGCTGTTCTGAGCACAAACCCAACTGTTCCATTAAGGAAACTGCATAGGCAGGCAATACCACTGATCACTGGTCACCAATCAATACCACTGCTTAAGCACGGGATGAAGGCCAGATTACCCTAAGATGCAGGCAACCAGCTCTCACATTGCAAACCTTCCTGTCTATGCTGACTGTTGAACTCTTGCATTTCTGTAAAATGTACATACCCATCTTCCTTTCTGAATCGTGCTTTGCATTCAAAACCTGACCACAGAAAAATCAATGCCAGTCTATTAGAAGCTGAATCTGAAATTATTTAGAAACTGTCACAGAAAAAAACAATTGTCCTCTTAGGCAACTGCTTGCCATTGAAAACCATAACAGGCACAGTGTTCTTCCTTTCATTGAAGCACTGCAGCTGTATTACAGACATCTTCTGATTCTCAAAATGTCAGCAATACATTTGGACCCATATTCACTCTCAGTCAGTAGAAATAAAAGATGAGAATTTGCTGCAGCAATATTTTGTTCTCTGATCTTAGAAACATTCACAAACAATAAATGTGGTTTCATATATACTGCCACTATACTGTTTTTTCAAAAGAAAATAGTCCTGTAAGAGTTAATATAAATTATGAAAAATTTAAATGAGAAAAATCTGTGGGCAGACTTAATATATCTCTTTTCTCAATGGTCTTTGCTCCCAAGAAGTACATTAAATAGAGAAGAATTTCTCAGTGGGTTGTGCAGGAGACTTCAACCTTTTAAATTAGGCAAAATGCATAATTCAGTGCTGGGATATTATAAACACATGTATTTGCACAGCATATATTGTGTATAATAGCTAACTCATACATGTAACCCCCATTCAGGTTTATTTATGTGCACTGACCCTTATTGTGGAAGCAATGAAGAAAATATTGACATACTTATCTGAATTGCTGTTTCTGGCATTGAGAATTATGAAGGAGATGAAAATTCATCCCCTGATTAGCAGGAATAACACAAACATGCAGAATTTCAAATGTGCATCTCTGGACACTGTGAATGCCAAGAGAGGGGTGTAAACATTAAGAGACTACAAGGTTAATAGAAGAGGCAGGTTACTACACAGTATGACTGAGAACAAAACCCTAATTTGCTTGCATGATACTTATTGATGCAGGAGCTTATCTTCTGTCACTTGTTATGAAGAAGGTCTGCTGCTCAGGTTTGTCAGAAATCATGTGATGGATTTTACAAGGACAGATTTTCATGCTCACTGAGTATAATACAGATAGCAGAGGCATTTTATGCTCATTAGTACTAATTTTTTCCAATGTTTTGGATGAGATGATGGCCACTGCAGTTGGAAGTCCCTTCCCACAACTGCCAGTAACCATTGACAACTCTTCCAAATCACAGCACTTTGTTTCCTGGCATTTACACTAACTGCCTGTCTTCAGAGTGATTTGATTTTGTGTCTGAGGAACCACAGAGCTATTTTTTGAGAGTAGGGGAAAGTGTAATAATCCACAGGAAAAAAAAAATACATGCTTGGTTTGTGCTCACAATTAGACATACATAATATGACTAAAGCATAGTAATCCAAATATTGTACCTATTTTACCTATTTCAAAGATTCTTGTGACAGCATGTAGAAAACAATATAATCAACTTTTTACTTCCCATCTTAAGCACAATTTCCATTTGAAATAATCAAAGCAAAGCATGCTTAAAAAGAAACGAAACATGTTTTTATAGTCATTTTTCTCACAATACCATTTACCATTTACTACCATTTACACAGTTATACTAACTGCGACTCCTTGATAAATAGGAATAAATAATGTGTAAAGAAGCAGACACTTATCTTTTACCTATTTTTTAAAGACATCTATTATTCTCCAACAAAATTTAAATAACTATGAATGCTCCTCTTCCTGAAATCTTCCTATGCTCTCTGCCAAATACAGTGCAAAATTCTGGGTGATAGTCATCCCTCTGGCACTGGCAATATTCTTCCAGTAGGAAACCAACAGCAAAGTATTTTCAAACCCTATTAAAACTCTGACATACATACTTTGCAATAGAACGTGGCTACACATGATTAAACTTTCATTAATAAATCACAAGACATATCAGTTAAAAGATATCATGGACGTGGAAATTCATTACAGGTCTGCAGGGAATTGCAGCTCAGGTTTGTAAATTGGAGATGCAGTTCTGTCACTCCACCCACATTGCTCATAATGGTAATGCTGTCAAAGGGCAAAAGCCAGTGAATAATGAGGAAAAAAATTACCTGGAGATGGAAATGTTATTTCTTTTGGTATAAACAGTGGGAAAAAAAAGGTGCTTTAATGTAAGCATATTTATTCAAATTAGGAATACAACAACATGAGTCAAGCTGACCAAAGAGATGAGAATGGATGGAAGGAGACGTAGTCAGGGTCATGCGTGGATCTTCAAAAGTATGTAGCATTTTCAGCCAAGCATTTTAAGTAATCCCTTCTACCTGTTCACATTCAAACTGTTACAACCATCATGTTTGCCTTCAAGCTCTTTTCAGTTCAACACTGTGTAGACCATATTTAATTCAAGCACTGCTGCAAATTGTTACAGTTATTATGATGCTTTGAATTAATGTCTTCACCTCCACATCATGCTAAGCAACCCTTCACAACCAAGAACTGATAATTAACAAAAACACAAAGAGAACACACAGGTAACACAACTTTTCTGAGTTGGCCTGGAAAGACAGATGTGCAGCAAACCAATTTTATTGTGAAATAAAGTTATCAGGTGGAGTTCAGGGGAATTCATACTAGTAAAAAAAAGTAAATCTCAGTGAGATATTAATAGACATTTCTACACCTAAAATAAGTTGTGAACTGATGCAGGATGATAAATTTTATTCTCTATTAAATTATTTCTATGAAACATTCTTGAAAGGCCATGGACTCTTCCACAGTGTTTTCATCACCTAAATTTAACTCATTTCTATATAGAAGTTAAAAACAGAGGAAGTCTTCTGATACATTCTGTATGACTTGTAAAGCAGAGAAAAAAATAAGCCTCATGAGATTCAGGGGCTTATTGACTGTATAAATAGTGTTGTGACTAAATTTTCTGTTATTTTCTGTATGTAAACCAAGTCTGTTGCCTCTCCCAGTTTAATCCTTTCCCAGCTGAAATCCCTTCCCAGTTGAAATCACTATGGAGCCACAATAGGAAAAGAAAATATTTCATACTGAAAATGTGAACAATGTATATCAACAAAAAGAATACCAAAACAAATCCAGACCAAAGCAAACAAAAAAAACACCCCTCCTTCCCCTGAAAGATACAATAGTGGTTAGGAAGTTGTAACTAAGGGTATGAACTATTGGGCAGAAAAAAGTATTCTGGAGATGAGAAGGCTCTAGTGATACCTCACAGCAGCCTTCCAGTACTCGAAGGGAGCATGCAAGAGACCTGGAGAGGGATATTTCACAAGTGCATGCAGTGATAGGAAAAAGGAAATAGCTTTAAACTGAAAAAGGGTAGACTTGGATTAGACATTAGGAAGAAATACTGTGAGAGTGGTGAGGCACTGGAACAGACACTGACCAGAGAAGTTGTGGATGCCCCATCCCTAGAAGTGCTCTAGGCCAGCCTGGATTGAGGCATTGAGCAACCTGGCCAAGTGGAAGGGGTCTCTGACCCTGGTGGGTGGCTTGGAATACAATGGTCTTTAAGGTCCCTTCCAACCCAAACCATTCTATGATTCTGCAGTCGCCTAAGAGGTTGAATACACTCATTGATCCCACTGAAAACTAAATCCTTTTTTCCTGAAGAGGAATCCTACCACACACAATTGCTTGAGCCAATGTATGGAGAGCAGCTACATGATGCACCTAAGACAGCCCTCTAAGTAAAGGTTACAATATTAATTCTGCTTTAATTTATTGTGAAACCACATGTTAACCTATAGAAAAGCATCTTGTGGTCTGAGACAGCCTCCTCTACTCTTATGAAATACAAACAGGCTGGTTCTGCCACTGCTGGAAATTGGTAAGGCTGCATTAAAATAATGCAATTCTTCTATTTATTTTTTGTTTGTACCTTTTTATTAGGCTGTCTCAGAGCACTTTAGGAGTCAAACCTGTAAATGTCTCTTATTCTAAAATAAACAGCACTCAGCATGACACAAATGACATTTTGTGAGGCTCCAGGAGGGAGTAAAGTAGCACTGCCACAGAGTTCCTTCTTCCTCTCTAAATGTCATTACTCTGTTTGATATACTAGCATAAATCACTTATCCAGTTGGACAGCACAGCGGGTCACTCTAGAAGAGATTTCAGATAATGAAATATGTTTCACACACATAAACACAAAATACAAAGCAATGCCAAATGGTTCCTAACATTCTACTTACTCAGCACTCCATTTGCCAGGTTTATTGTTCATGTATATAATAAACTTGATTGCATGCTGCAGTAGCCTTGTTTATTGGTCCAACCACTTCAACTCATTCCATATTCATTTTGGTGTTCATCATCTTTTTGTCCACGTGTTGTACAGAATCCAAACAGTTGAAACAACATTGTGTGCATACTTGGTGGAGTACACATGAGGAATATGCTGAGGTTATTTCCCTGTATCTGATTAAAAGCAGAATAAAAAAATCTCAAAGAATATTAAACACGCAGTCCAGTACTTTTCTGTGAAATTTATGAGTTTTGTTCAATCTTTTGTCAGATAAATCAGAAATACAAAAGCATCTATGCATGCATGTATGCATCAATCAGTCAATACCAGTCAAAGATCCATTGTATCAATCTCTTGTCAGGCAAACTGTTACAAACCAGAAATGCCAGACAACAAACCAAACCAATTTCCACCATCAGCATTCAATGTAGACAAAAAAAAAAAAAAAAAAACCAAAAAAAAAAAAAAAAACCACAAAAAAAAACCCCACCCCCTCTCCCAAATACTTGAACAGAAAAATCATGTGATGCGTTATTCACTGGCCTATGTGGCTGCCCATTTTATCCACTTTGATTTTAAATACCCTCCATTTTATTCACTTGGCATATAATGAGAAAGAAGAAAATATAGTGGAACATTTTCTGTACGTTTAAGAGGGAAAGGAAATGGTCAGAGAGTAATCTGAACAAAAAGAAAACTAGATACTTCATTCCCTCTTGTCTGAAAAAAAAGACGTATGGTAAATTTTCTAATCTCTTGCTGCATTCAGCAAACTTTTGGTTTAAATTATCAGATCAAACAATTTCTCCTTGCTTCATGGAAGAAGTGTTCCAAAACATCTGCAAAAAAATAACCTTGGCATCCTACTTGGTCACCTCAAAATTTCAGATTTCGTGACTGCTACCAAACAATCGATGGCTAAGCAGTTAGCATGACATTATTGCTTAAGACATCATCTCTCCGTGACTCTCTTCTGCATTCCTGATATTTTTACTTCTGTTTTTGCATTCATTCTAGGCTTGCACAGGGAACATGAATACTCTTAGGGCACCATTTCTTACTGAATGCATTGCTGTATTTTGGAGACCAAACCCTGACCTGCCTTTTGCTGCTATCAGTTATGTTCTATGAACATTGTCCCTTCTATCTTCTGTTAGAGAAAAAGCCCCAAAGGTGCAAAGAAATTGGCATTATTTTTTTTCTTTAAATGTCTTTGAAGCTAGAAAAAGTTTAGAGCAATATCAAAAATACATCATCTGATAAGATGAATATATTTGTGAAGTATTAGTAAATTAAACCAAATGCTTAATGTAGATGTCATTAAGTTAATCTTATAGCTGGGTGAGTGCAACCAGAAAGGACATAAGAATTGCATTCTAAGAATTATAAAGCTGGCATCTGCCACATGATCATAAGGATCAATTCCATAAGCTAATGTATGGTCTTAGGCTGCTTCTCTGTCCCAGGCTTTCTTTCTCCTCCTATCTCTTCTGTTACTTTTAGCACATTTAAACATATTATTTGCCATCTTTAAGTTCTGGCCGTCTCCTCACATTACAGGAGAAAATGAAATAGCTGCAATTAAGTTGCTTCCAGAATGAGGATCTGCATTGATTTACTAGGACTGCCCTATACTTAAATTCATTTTGCATGATGAGAGGCAGACCTAAAACTTTTATTAACACTGTAGCATGTGCTTTGCTAATGTCATCATACTGCTTTTGGTACACAGTATCTCTGCGTGAAGTGGCATTTTGTAAGCTCTCAGACATCAGTAAGGCTCTGGTTCTGGCTGCTTGTGTTATGAGGTAAGATTATGATTTAATAAAAACACTGTTTACAGTAGACTGCAACACTGAGTTATCATAAAAGCATAATAGAGAAAAGGAAAGGTGTGAAACATGCCTTCTCCTCTCTGAAAAAAAATACAGAAAAAGGAATTCTGGTGAAATATCAATAACAATAGCACACAACACATTTTACTCAATAGTTTTCTGCTTTCGGTATTTAAACTTTAAAAATACAGTAGCATCCATCTGTGAAGCAGATTTTTTAGGCACTATAGCTACAAAGCACTTGATGCCTTCATATATTTCTAATCAATCCATGTAAATACCTTTGTTGCACTCTGAATTAGTAAACTCTTTGGAACATTTGCAGTAATGTAAATCATTAACATCTTATTTGTCTAACTGATCAATATATTTACTTTATAATTGCATAAAATCATCCTGGCCAGTTTTTATGGCCTAGAATTTATGACCATGGCAACCATAACTTCTGCACTTGCTATGTCTTTGCCTTATTGTTTTAAAAATAATTTTACAAGCTTAAACCCTTAGTAACATCAACTTTAGACACTTAAATTTCCCCTCTTTTCCAGTACTGGAGTGCTTTTAGATTCTTGATGCATTTTTTCTTTCCTAATGATGATTTTTTCATAATTTGTATTTCTGTTTTGTCCTGTACTACAAGACAGAATATTTCATTTACATTATTTCTGTGTTGAAGATGGCATTTTCCAAGGATTCTAATCATGTTCCATTTTATTGGCAACTTTTGAAGGTAACATTTACCACACTACTTTCAGTTTTGCTAATTTTTGCTACAGAGAAATTACTGTCTTCTCCCAACCAACTTGAAGAGTTGTCACCTGGGAAACGGAGTAGCAGTGCTGTTGTAACACTTCCTACCTTGTAACTAATGCAGGGAACAAAAAAGGGGGGGGAGAAAAGGCCTATTTTATATTTACTACATAAACCTAAAAGTTCAGGTAAAATACAGCAACTATCAGGAATACACATTATTTTCTGTATTGTGTGTAATGTTTGGTATACAGCTTTCCTTAAGCTAATGAAAAAAATCATAGAATTCAGAAAGCCATTTACTTGTTTTACAAGATTTTCATTCCTCTTACCATGCAGCATATCTGAAGATGCTGGCAGATGGAGAAAAGTAACATACAGACTAGAGCCACTAGTTATACATATATCTGTTGAAAATTCTATCTTGCTGAGAAGAGTTAAATATCTATCGACTGTTTAACAAAAAAAAGTTGCTACTTCTGCCTTTTGTAATCTCTTTCCCGTTTCTCACCCAATCACACTGTACTTGTTTCCTATGGATGTATTGGCTGCAACAATCTTCCTTACAAGCACTTTATTCAAAACCATCCAGAAATCTTTGGCATTGCTACCTTTTACATACAGACAACAGGGGGTTAAATTGCTTAAGCTGTAATTTCTTCCATCTCCTAAAAGTCAATTCTTGTTTTCATGATAAGGGGAATGCTGACCTTTCCTTTGGTACACCAGCATTGACTCTCTGCTGAATATCTATTGCAATTCTTTTACTACTGAGGCAAAAGATTATAAAATTGCTATAAGCTTTTTCTTTATACTATGAGATGGGAAAGACCTAAAATTGTGCTGTGAGCTTCCTGCACTGAGTTTTCTCTCCGGCTAATCCTTATCCAATTCCTAAGTGATAAAGTGAGATCAAATTTTCAATGTGCAAGGATATAAATGGAGATTTTCACAAAGATAATGAAGTCAAGAATGTGAAAACAAGGTCAGGTCAGCATGTGGAAATAGACATGGGATTAAACAAGTGTTGATATGTAAATTCTCAGCAACGTTACACACATGGTTTCTCCTGAATTCAGAGTTAGGTGGCCATTTGCTAAAAGCAATCTCCAGCTTGCACCAGAGATGGCATCACTCAAAGGAATGAAGTCACTCGTCAAGCTTTGAGAGTAAGAGGGCATATTAAACAGGGAAAATTCACTTTCTGGTTCTCACAGCATGATAGCATCTGTTGTGGAGATTTTTAGAGTACAGACTGATACTCTGATGAAGAATTGGCAAATGAAATTAAGTATTTAGCATCTCTTTGAAAATTGATAGGATGATTGAGACTAACCTGGTGGATACCACACTCTAACTGCTGAAACAGCAAGCCTGCTCAATTCTAATGGTCACTGTTGACCCATATAAGGGTCAACAGTCCTTTCAGTCCTTTCTGAGGTCCTTTCAGATCCTCAGACCTCCTTTCAGCAGCCTGGAATCCCAGAGCTGGTACTTTTGTTTGGAATTTGCATTGCATAAACAGAATATAGGAGCTCAAACACTCATATTCAGTTACATCTCCAAAATGCCAATATCTGCAGTGATTAAGTGAGCAGAGTGTGAAGCTCTGGCACATTTGCATTTTTTTATGTGCGTTAAATCCCATAATTAGAAGTGCAACTAGCTCCTATCTGAAAATCACCAAAGAATGCAAATCTCTAGATGAAAACTAAGCCTATAAAGATCAACATTTCATAAGAAACTGCATTATCTTAAGATAATTTCTATTTGAATTAAGTTAAAACTTTACATTAGTAGTAGCCTTACTTTACAGTGTCACTATTTTCTCTTGCTGCTGGTTCAAAATAAGTTGAGCCAGACACTAATAGCTGGATTCTATTATTTTATCACCAGCAATAATTAGGTATTGATTTTTCTGTAGCTCATTAGTTGCCAAGATGAAAACAGTATTCATTTAGCTTACAGAAGATAATTGTCTTTGAGAACCACAAGTCAACTTGAGTATGGTAACCATGTCTTCAAAACATTCCTTTCCACTTAGAAGGAGCCATTTCCTAAACTGGCACCGTTTGGACCTCAGGTCATCTTTTTGAAATACACCTGTGGTTTGGTGTTTTTTTTGGGGTGGTTTTTTTGGTTTTTTTTTTTTTTTTTTTTTGAGATAGGTGGCATTACAAAATGTGCATTCTTTGCTTGGACTCAAATTCCCTAGGTAGCTGCAACTGTTCCTACAAATGCTACACAAACTGCCAATGTCTGAGCAGGTTGACAGCAGTCTTGCTTAAGCCTTATTAAACCCAGGAGCTCAGGAAAACAGTGCTTAAGTCTTGTAGAAGTCTCAATCAAAAGTCCTTCAAGGGCACCCAGTTGTAGTTCACACAATTTCAAGGGGTTCCTTTTTGAGGCTAAAAGGTTTCTCACACTGATGTAAAAGGTTTTTTATCTGCTTCTTTAAAGGAATTAGTGGCAAAACCTGAAACAAGAGGCTTCTCTGTAAATTCATGCAGCCTTTCAGACCTCTTGGGGATGAGACTTTGGCATCTGATTAAAGAGGCTCAGCTGTATCAGAGGTACACCTGCATATGCTCATGAGCATAACCACAGGTGTCTGGAAGTATGTGAGCTAAGTGGCAGCTCAGGGTGGTTCCAGACCTTTGTTTTGTCTTGTTTTGTTTTGTTTTTGTTTTGGGTTTTTTTTTTTTGGTGGCATGAGATAGGTGGCATTAGAAGAAAAAAATTGTGTCATAATAATTCTGCACATGTAAATGTGAGTAGCAGCATTTAATTGTCTTTCATAGATGGTTCTCTGATACATTGCAGAAAAAAATCAGAGTTACTGTCAATTTATATTCTCATCAAGTGGGTTTTACAGCAATAAAACAAATCAGAAGAAAAGTAGACAAGGTCATTGATACTAGCATCTATTGGAAAACTTGTATCTTTATTATTTACTGATGCTTAGAATAATAAGATCAATAAACAGAATTTGGACTTCACTCCAATATCCAGGAATGTATTCACATAGGCAAAATACAACTTGTGGTCAGTTGCAATGTCTTTTCATTACACTGTTTAGCACAAGTTTTCTGTGTTTTAAGAACCAGAAACATTAAGAAAAATATTGTCACATTAAATTTCTTATAAAAAGCCTAATCAATTTAAGTATATAAATGAACAATCAAGATCAGGACAATAACTGTATTTTTCATAACATTTCTACAAAGTTTGTATGTATTTGCTACTTTGAGTCTACATATTTCCTTCCTTCTTACTTCATCTAACAAGCCATCCTCCAAAATTTCCCTGTTGCCATGTTTATACTGATTTCTGATATGGCTAGCAAAACTTCCAAGTCTACTTATAACTACATAGCCACTTGTACTTCCTTGAAAATTTTCCATATTTTCCATAGAAAATTTTCCATATTTGCCAAAGAAAAATTTTAATTTATTGTTGTGTTTTAACATAGAATTGGATTAATCAGATAGGCTTATGCTAAGACTTAGATCCATTTTTAAACTGATGGCCTGTTAATATATATATATCTAAGGCCAGCTGGTAAAGTATAATCAAAATATTTTCAAGCATTCTCAGAAGAAAAGCTACAATATCTTGCGTGCCATATTTTCAAAAATAGTGAATATCCTACAATTAAGAGTTATGAGAGAAAATTTAACTCTTTAATTCAAGAAATTCCTATTAAGCTATCTCTCCCATTTATAACAGTCTTTGTTAGTCTTTCATGCAAATAGTCTTTCCCATGCAATGTGTGCTTTCAATTTTTATTCCTCACTATATACAACTACATTATCCCCAAGAAACAGTAAGTTTTCAAATTAAAAGCATGCACAGGATGAAAACATAACCCACATCAAATATTCTCCAGGAGTTCAGAAACTCTAAAAAGTCTAATAAAACTCAATGGCTTCTTGTTCTTGGTCAGCCACGGATAGCTCCTCTAATCTACTCAGTCTGCTGGTTACTTTTCTCATTATAGCCTACATTCCATGCCCTTGGTCTCTAGTTCATACAGCTGCATTTGCATTTTGGCACAGCTTCACAGAGGAACTTAGGAGCTGTGGTTAAGTCTGCCCATGATTTTTTTTTTTTTTTTTTTTTTTCTCTTGGAAGCACATCATTTGTCTTTCAGCTATCTTGAATAGCCTGAGGTAAAAGACACCTCAAAAGGGGATGAAAACTCATCATCCTGCTGAGGGAGTCAGCAGCAAGCTCTGCAGATGGGCTGACACCTTCCTGGCTGAATGCATTGTGTCTTTTTGTGAAGTCACCCTGGCACACCCATCCAGCCCAGCAGGGAGTGATTAGTGAAAGTCAGGAGATTCTACATTGTGACAGGTGAACAAACATGCCTGTGGATTTTCAAGTAGGTTTCATATGTTCTTACTACAAAAATGATCATAACCACTGTGTGTGTATCCTGTAGTAGGTAAACTATGAACATACCAGCAAACTATGCCTTCCCTCCTTCTCCTAGCAACATAAATGCATAAACATCTCATCTATGAATTGCAGAAATGTAGAGCTAAAAGGTTTTCTTTTTCTTCCCAATTTCCTAGGCTCATTATGTCTGTAGCTAATGTGTGATATGACAGTCATGGCATTCTCTCTCTTTTGGAAGCTCTCATCTAGCACTGAAATCTGATCTTGTTCCAGATTTCAAAGTCTGCAGTGCTGCAGTACTGAAAGGATATGTATAGGGACATAAAGGAAGCTGATGGCAAAAGAGAACTTTAGTACAATTGCAGAATAAAAACTTGCACCTCCCCAGCCTATCATAACACTCTGATTGGAGATTTGTACAGTTTAGAGAATAGTGGAGGGGAAAGTTGTGCCAACTGGAATGTTTACCCTATGCCAGTGGATGCTTTCTGGGTTTTTAATGGAGTCATAAGTCCTTAAAAGTTTCTAAAAATGTCCACACACAATTTTATTCTTGTTAGATAATTAAAAGCTGCACACTTAATATTTTCATTTAGACTGCAGTGTAATCTTGAGCCAAATGCATCATTGCTGTAGTTTCACTCACTTCATTTAATTACACCAAGCCTGAAGCTGGCCTTTTATAATTGTTTCCTGACAAGAGTTTTAGAAGACTAAACTATGAAGCAATATTTATAAAGATCACTGCAAGTGCAGATTCAAAATTACTGTATTGAGTTAAAACCTAGAGGCTTCTGGTTGAGTAATCAAATCTCCTTGTTCCAAGCATAATTGAGTCTGACTCAGTTTGTTCTATTTAAAGGCTAACTGAAGACTTGCAATATTGAGGTTACTTCAATAGGCTGGTATCACACTTTCCATTTACCAAACAGAGAACGCTACTAAACTTCATTTAAAATTTGTAGTGCTAGGAATGTATTTTGTTAGTTGTTAACAGTTGTCTTTAATTTCACAACTCAAATCCTCACACAGATTTTTCTTTTCATAGAAATACATCTTTGCATTATTTTATTCCTTCTCTGCATCTTTAAAGGTAGATAGAAGAGCCATCACCCCTCCTTCAGCTTCTATGAAGGACCAAGTGCAAGCGACAAAGAACCTGAAAGCTCCTATATGTTTTGGGGACCAACACTCTCCTACAATTAGTTAAGCTTAAATCATAGTAAAAAGGATGAAAGAAATAGGTCAGGCTATCCAAAAAACAAGAAAACCATCAGGATATGCACTTAGCCCACCTGTTTCCTTTCTCAGTTTCTTCTATTAATAAAATTTTTAAAAATAGTACAAGACCAGAAAAATTAGCAGTACAGAAGGCTAACAGTGATGTATTGAAATCACCACTGTAACACAGCTTCTTCAACCTCAGATTAGGTAGCCAAATGATTAAAAATAGACACAAAAGCAAACCAAACAATATACATTATTAGGAAATTAATAGATAATGAAAGAAAACATTGTGCTACAGTACAAAATTTGTGGTATTAAGAGCATCTCAGAAAATGTAGGTCTGCTCTCCATCCCAAAAAGATCCACAGAGGGCAATGACCCTCAAATATTTCAAATCTATGAAATGGCATTAGAATGAGGAATAACCAAGCTTATTAGAGGTATTCAGCTTGGGAAAAAAAAAAAAAACAAAAACAAAAAACCTTACCTCTTTGTCTATGTCCTCCTACATTTATTTCTAGAAAACACCTTTTTGTCACTGCCTGTGATGGGCACTGGACTACCTAGGTATTTTTCCTTTATATATGCTTTGCTCATTCCTACAACACAGGAATAACCCCACTTTGTGCTCCTCCTCTCTCCCCAAGTACTGACTCTGCTTCTCAAGCGTGTCTGACTCCTGCATTCTGTGGCTTGCAGCTACTTTGCTAAGGCAGCTGCAGCTTAAGCAAGCAAGTTTAAAGACAGGTCTTACAGCACAGCTGAATCACATTGCAGATGACTGACACAGTGGAAATGAAGCAGTTTTAGTGCTGAAAATTCCCAGCTTAGTTTGAAGAATACACGTATTTGACAATAATTTTCTTGTCAAGATTTCCTGAGTGTTATGTCAAAGTGCAACAAAGGCAACTCACTGAAGCACTGCTGACCATTTCTATATTCAGTGGTTTTGGGGTCTTTGCTGCAATGCTTCTTAGTAGCTGGCTCTCTTTGATGTCCTGAAAACATACCACAAAGCTGTTATTGTGGTTTAACCCTTGTCAGCCACTAAGCCCCAGTGGGCTTTGGTCACTGCTCCCCAGTGAAATGGGGGAGACAATCAGGGGGGTAAAAGTGAGAAAACTCTTTTGTTCAGGTAAAGAGAGTTTAACACATGAAACAAAAACTGTGTGCACAAACAAAGAAAAAAAGGAATTAATTAAATCAGTTTCCGTGGGCATATGAGTATTCAGTCATCCCCAGGAATCCGAGGCATAGCCCCATACTAACTACTGTGAAGAAAATTAATTCTGTCCTAGCCAAAACCATCGCAGCAGTGATAGTGGCCACTCCAGGAGTCATGTGAAGATTGTCCATTTACATACAATTTGCTCATCACATTTATCTCATGTGCTCAGTATCACCAAGTGGCACCAGCACCCAGTGCCTTCCTTTGAGACTTAAAGATACATAAGGCCACAGCATCCTCAAAATGTGTTCAGAATTCCTCCTGTGCAAATGATGAAAAAAGCTCAATTAAATTTAAAAAAAATAAAGACACCTTTTCTTCTTAGACTTTGGAGAATTGTCTCTGCATAAACTACAAGCAAAGACTACGATGCAGGCTGAGCTGTAACATCAAAATTCCCAACACTTTTTCCTGATACCCACCCCCTGTCACATAGATTGCAACAGTTTCAGGAAAGCTGTAGAAAGAATTAAATTGCTTGGGCGGGCTTTGCCTTCTAAATGTGGAATTAAAAGAGTTTCACTGGTTAGGCACTCAAAAAGTGCCTTGAAATTGCAAACACTCATCAACTTTCAGCATGAGAAAAGCTTTAAAGGTACAGCAGTCATTTTCATTTTATCTCAAATACCCTTTCCTTGTTCCAGAGGGCAACAGTGAAGGGGGAAGCATTTGTTTTTCTCATTAGTAGACCATACATCTGTGACAGCTGGAGTGACGTGAGGGCCAGCAGTGCTCCCCAGCTGTAAAATTGCATACACCCTGAGGAGCATTTACCTACTTTCCAGATGCTCATTCTTTTTTTATACAGAACAGAAAACTTGACCATTCTGCCATTGGTCCCCTTTATGCTTTATAACTGAATAAGTCAAACGGTACAGTTGGTGATTTTACCAAAAAAAAAAAAAAAAAGTGTAATGAGGTCAAGGAAGTCAGCAGGAAAGGTATAACAATATCAAAATGAGACACAAACCTTCAGGCCAATTGTCTAAGGCCTGGTCTCGACAATGCTAAGTTCAGTGGCTCTTCCTTCTGGGTAGACAAACACTCAGCTGGTTGCCCTTGTTCAAAGTCATTAAGGATCAAGCTACTATTTTCAGAAAATATCCCAAATCTAGAAGGTCACTGATCTCAGCATTTCTCTATGGAAGAAAAAAAGATTACTGACTTAAAATCTTTCCTACAAACCTCAGTTAGGAGCAAGATAATGGCTGTAGGAGGGCACTACAAAGATGAAAATTTGATATGTATTATCTACACCAGTTTGAGAGAGGTTTCTCTGTGGAGGTTTCCCACAGATAGGCACACAGAGAGTGCAGGAAATGTGAAAAAGGTGGTCATTCATGCACTTGTATTGCAGGAGTGCTGATTATATGCTTGTAGCATTCACCAGCCAGTATCATAAACCAACCTGATATGAGGGCAATGGAATGGGGAGACTTTGGGACTCTGAGGTTGTTAGTCCACCCCCTCTCAAACCTCACAGGTTTGTGCCACAGAACCCTGACTTCTATTTCCCCATGAAGAAACCAGTCCTTTCTGTCTCCCTGTCTGTGATCACACATACCATCCCCAGCTGGTCAGGCAGCTGTCTGGCATGCCATACTCCAGAGAGCGAGGGAGAAGATGGGATGCAACACTAGTGCTGTGGGATATTTCAGCTGGTAGTGCACAGTTCCTTGTTACAGGCTGGCACTTTGGCCCCTCCCCTGTGTGTCTTCAGTCACACATTCTGATATGCTATCACTCTAGGCAGATACTTCAAGGATCTGCAAATACTGTTAGCAACATTCTCCTTTCAGAGACTATGCTGTATCTTCTGCCACTGCTGTTCTGTCACTCCCAGTGCAACTTGACAAGCTGCAGACAGCAGCTGTGAACATTAGATAGTTCATGCAAACTCACAGGGAAATGATACTGAAGAACTGGTAAAAATTTTTGAGTTGCTTTAACACTTAATTCAATGGAGCATTTAAACTGCTCTGGAGACCTGACCATTGGAGGGGGACATGACCACCAACAAAGACTTGTAGAACATGAACTTTCTCTGTAAAGCAGCCCAGGGTTACAACAAACAGTCACACAGGTCTCTGCACATGGCCAGACAACTGCTCCACTGAGATTTTCACCTTTTCCTATATATGTGGAATTGTTCTTTTTGGATGGGAAAGTGGAAAAGTACTGATATCTTGCTATGCAACACAGTCAGATTTATATATTTTGCAGTCTCACAGTACAACCACAGAACTGTATAAAGTTTATGCAGGCTGGGTTTTTTTTCCGTTTACTTTTTTCTTTCTCAGACACAATGATGATGCACAGTAAAAAAATGAACCAAACACTTGTTTGAATAATTAAACATGTGAAAGTAAAACTAACTTTAAATACATTTAAAATAAAATGTGAAATGATTCCTTCAAGGGAACGATATCCCAATCACAGATTCCTTCAAGGGACAGAAGTTCCAATCCTGCACCTAATCTAAGTTGCACAGTGAGGATATATAAACTGTGTCTTTATGATATCATAATTATTTGACATTAAGATTATTCTAGAATTATAGAATCATTTGTGTGGGAAGGGATCCTGAAAGGTCATCTAGTTCAACTTCCCAGCAATGAGCAGGGACATCTTCAACTCCATCAGGTTGCTGAGAGCCCCATCTGATGTGACCTTGTTTCCAGGAATGGGGCATCCACCACCTCTGTGGGAAACCTGTTCAGTGTTTAAGCCTGCCTTCTTTAGTTTAAAGCCATTACCCCCTGTCCTATTGCAAAAGGCCCTGCTAAAAAGCTTGTTCCCATCTTTCTTATAGGACCCATTTAACTACTGAAAGGCTGCAATGAGGTCACCCTAGAGTCTTCTCTTCTACAGGCTGAACTACCCCAACTCTTTCAGCCTTTTTCCATAGATGTCCTCTAATAATTTTTGTGGCCCTCTCCTGGACCCATTGCCACAGGTCCCTGTCCTTCCTGTGCTGGGGACCCCAGAGCTGATGCAGCACTGCAGGTGGGGTCTCACCAGAGCAGAGCAGAGGGGCAGAATCTCTCCCTTCTGGGAGTGCTGCTTTGGATGCAGCCCTGGATATGTTTGGCCTTTGGGGCCATGAGTGCACATGGCTGGGTCATGCCCTGGCTCTGATCACCAGGACCCCCAGGTCCTTCTCAGAAGGGCTGCTCTCAGTCACTTCATTCTCCAGCCTCTATTGATACTGGGAGTTGTTGAATCTCATGAGGTTTCCATGGGCCCCCTTCTCAAGCTTGTTCAGGTCCCTCTGGGTGGCATCAGTCCCTCAGGTGTATCAATATTGATATTTTGGAATAGGTTTTATGTCACTGGACAATAATAGGAGCAAATGCCTGAAATAAGCAGCAGTAAGTAGTAAAATTTTTAGGTAAGAGGTTCTAACCTCATGATGCAAAAATGTGACATTCAGTAAGAGATTGCTCTCCAGAGAAGATCAATATGCTATAATCAACTCTTCAGATTGCATATATACTTCACAGTGGATACTCAGAAAGCTTTGTGGACTGAGAACCAATAAATAGAATCAGTTATTTGGCTTTTCTAAAACTGCTGATATGTTGTTAAAGGTGGTGCACAGTATTCAAAGCTTCTGACAATGAAGAAGAAGCATTTGCCATTATGCTGGCAATTGCTTTTTGATAAAATATATGACGGTCTATATGTTTGTCTGGAAAGCCTTTTAAGCTGATATCAAAGTAATTCTTGCAAGTATTAATGTTGAATATCATAGATACTGATGAATATCAAGACCTTATTTTTCACTCTGCTTTTATATGTGCAGAGGAGTAGAAAATCAATCAAGAACGTCAGTCAGATTTTAATCACTCTAATAATTAAATAAAGGCATTGTCCCATCTCTCTGATACACTATTCATAAGTACACACTGCACCTTCTGTTAAGAAAGATGATAACTCTGGTAGATCATTTACATTTGACTAGTATTTCCCTAGGGATAAAGCTCTTGGCAGAGAACAGAAATCAAAATTTCGAACTTACATGAAAAAGTAGTAGTAGCAGAATAAACACCATTTTTTTATAGAACTGGTTGCATGGTAAGATGGCACTTAAGTTCTTTTTTGATGAAGAAAATATAAAGTCAGTGACAAGGAATAAACTGCAACTATTTTGACTTAACTTCAAAGTTTTGCATTTGAAGACCATACGGCTCATTGCCCTAAATCTGACATGAACATCAGTGGGAGTTCTATGAATGATTTTACATCATCATGTGGCCACGTTCCTGCAACAAGTCCACACAGATGGATTCCTTGCATAGACAGCCTTAGATAGGTCACTGGCACTCTACATGGTCATCTACCTGCAGAGAAATCATTGCAGAACCAGGATCTTTACACTTAAAACCCCCTGTTAGATAGAAGATATTGTTGGCAATATGTGTTCCCTGCTCAAAAAAAAAGTCTGAAAAGGTAACACTATGAATGAGACACTGTCATGCAGAGACTTTAATGTTACCTGAATACTTGATTTACTGTGTCATTTGCAGCTTTGGGATTCTGGGACTTCATCAGCCCTGTACCTCAGAAATCAGACAGGAAAAATGGTGGGTCTTTGTCTTGCTGAAAACCAGGCACCCAGAGTTTGTCAAGTAAAAGAGATAGTATGGAGCTTATCTAATTTTTGAGGGAGTTACACTCACATAAATCTTTCTATAATGACTCTTATCTACAGCAAACTGTATGAAGTATTCCTAGAATATAAAATAAGGAAACTACTTCAAAAGACACACAGTAATTTTGTGGCAAGAAATATAGATTATGATCTCCATCAAATAAAATTATTCAGGATGACATTTGCAAGATAACTTGAGTGAACATTTTTTAACAAGAGGCACTTACAATTTTTAACAAGATGCACTTATTAATGACTGTTTATTAAAATAAATACAAGACATTTAAGAAAAAATGGGTCACATTTATTAAATGTAACAGGAGTTTCAAAAATTATGAGTAGCCTAAAATCTATTTGATCATGTTTCAGTTTTAAAATCACATTTCCCAAGAGCTGGGTTCACTTTGTCTCCAGTGTGCCTAAATTCCAAAATGAAAGAACAAATCAGAACCTAGAGCTCCGTCCCAAAACTGATGTATCAGATAGACTGATTTCAGTTGGTGAAAGTTGTCATGTCTATGCAGCTGTGGTACCTTCCATAGTTTCACCATAGTCCAGATTTGAGCAAGAGTTTGGACTAAAGTCTTTACTCCAGCCTAGACTTTTGTTTTTGAATTCATGGTCAGCTCCAAAATAGTCTCCTGAAATAATTTCCTGAAATAGTTCACAGGCTTTGTACAGAACAGAAAAATATTTCTAAAAGGAAAAACATTTTACTGAGGACCATCCTTAGAATGAAACAATATGGCAAGCAGAAACAGTGCAAATTGGAGTCACGAAATCCACAACTAGTGAAGTGTTTAGCTCATTTGCCTGCTGCACAATCTACTAAGCCTTAACTCCCCATTCCCAAATAAGAGAGGTCATCTTGGGTGTCTTCAGAATGGCTAGTCAACATCTCTGTTTTCAGGATTTATAAAGACATATCAAGCCTACATCTCCTTCTTCCCCCAGTAAAATAGCATCTGCTATTTAGTGCCAAAGCTTTAGCAGCTGAGAATCAAGAGAGCAAGATGTTGTGCTGCTATGCCAAATACAACCTGAGTTCTTGTCTGCTGAGAAAAGTTTTGCAAGCAGAGTATACACTTTATTCAAGGATGGCTCTGCTGTAACCAGCATACATCTTAGAGAAGAGTGGTCTCTACATGATACCCATACCATTCTTCTTGGACTGTCAAAACTGGTCATATTTCCTGTTACTGTGAAAAATACAGTAGTTTTAGTGATTTCACTTTAAACCTAGGCCCACAACCATTGCCAAGCAGTGACTGAATTAGTGCTTCTAAAGGAAGCTCAAGGTCACTCAATATAAAGAATCATGCTGTAAGTTTAGAGATGGCCTATAGGGACCAGATTTCAGGAATGTTATCTGGGAATGTAGAGTAGCTGATACAGCTCCTCATGTCACTGGGTGTGGTGTGAGCACATCTCTGACCTGCAGAAGAACAGCCCAGCGGTGAGAGGGGGTGAGCACCCACCAGAGGATGACCATAACAAGCCCTTTGTTTAGCAACAATCTGGGTTGTGAGCCAGATAAGTGAAAAGGCTGATAAGAAGCAGATCCTTAGAGGTGGGATAATGCTTTTTTAGCATACCAATGTCCTCCTTCCCGATAAGGCCCAGGTGTTAAACTACCCCTCTTTCCCCACCAGGGAAGATATTGCAACATTCAGGGTAATCTTGACTGTGTTCATCCCTTCTGATAAGGTACCACTGGCACAACTACACAGGTGTGAGAAACAGCTGTCATGTCTTTGGTGGTCATGAACCATCAGAGATCCCCGAAACACCTCCAGATTCACTTCTGGGGCCTTCCTCCAGAGGACTGTGCATAATCCATAGTGTTCACCAGGGTAAAACTACCCCCAGGGGAGGTACCTGGGCATTCCCAGCTCATATTCTCAGCTCATTCCCAACACACACAAACACACACATCCAGTGGCATTTTACTCTGATCTGTCCCAAGGAATCTATTGATAGAAACATAACAGCTGTCAGGGTGTGTCTTGAGTTTAAGGGGGAAAAAGGATGATAGCATTCAGCTGTAAAATAAACCTTTCCCCTTGTCACTGACACAGAAGGTAGGCCATATGGCATCAAACCTCATCTGTGTAATTCCTAGCAAACCTTCAAACCCTTATTTGGATCAATACAAAGTATTCATTAAGAGTGCTTTGGCCAAACTGTTGAACTAGACCAGATGTTTACAAGCTTACACATCATCACAGGTTTACTTCTCTTACACTTTCTGCATTCTTCTTCTAACATGGCAAAGTTGAAAATATTTACTAGAAATGAAACCTATCCTACTGCACTAGTGACCCCATGGTAAATACTTTTTTTAGCAACATGAGTTAGTTTTTTCTCTTTTTCTTTCCCACCATCAGATGCAGTAATGTTGGTTCTCAGACCCAAGGCTATATAAAGGGAGCAGAGAGTATGGGGAAAACACAGGACAAGAAAACACTAAGTTCAGTCATGTCTACTGACATATTTCTCTGTCCTAGTGAAACCATCCTAGAGGATTTCTCTGCGGCTCACAAGCCAGCATCCCATCTGGCATTCTGACATTGATGGGGCAACCCAGTGAATGAAAATTAATTAGTACTGAGCTTGTTATAGAAAAAACACATTGTTCCTGAAGACAGTGTAGCATGATATGAGGGTTGTGGGGGTTGGAAGATGCCTTTGCAGTAATATCTTGATGGGATTTTACCTGTGGATTGTCAGAGGGTAGAGTTGCATTGCAATCACTGGGACACAAATGACTGTTGCTGAATTATGAAGCTTCCTTGTCCTCTCTCTAGAATATTACCATATATTCTGTACTTAATTTTCAGCAATAATACATATCATACCAAATAAATAGTATTCTTGGTGTCATCTTACTGGTATGTTCATCAAAACCAATTTTGAGACATCACATTCAAAGACATTGTTTACTTCAGTGGATGGACAATTTTTTGTCTTGAAAAATTTTATTTGGAAAGAAAAATAAACCAGTGATGGATATAATATTAGAACTGCTGAATGTGTCTGAGGACTTTTGTAGAAGCAAATTTGCCCAGACAGTCTTCAGAGTTCAGTGTCTGTCAGCAAACTGCCCTTCAAAGAAAAAAGTAGTTAAACCCCCTAGAAAATGTCACTTGATTTTTGAGACAGTGCATAGTGGAAAAAAATACATGAAATCATTTAAGCAGTGCCTACCACTATTATCAAGAGGAACAACTGACAAGACTTTTTCCTGACAACACCAGCCTCACCACATGTCAGGGCATACTGCTCCATTCCCAATAAGATTAAGTTACTCTCTCAATTATTTAAAATCACATGATGAAACTCACAACAAAAATGTTAAAAGATACATTCATTTGAGAGGACTAAGACTGCTACCATAAGTAACTCTATAAATAAGATTATGTGAGTTCTCTGTTTTCTTCCATTAAAAACATACTTTTTTTAACCATCTGGTGAAGAGCAACTATAAATCCTAGGATAATCTGCTTGGTTAAATCCATTAATCTTGAACACATCCTTAAGGGACTATTGATTATCTCTTAGCCTCTCTTTCAAAGCAGATCCTTAAATTTGTTACTCGGGAAATGCATCCCACTTAATAACACATTGGCCTCATGGAGGCTATTGAGCACCCTAAAGTCATTCAATTAGAACTAGTTAAAACAAACAGGCTTTTAAAGGAAAAAACCATATAGGATTATGTGGCCCAAATTCTAATCCTATTACTTTAGTTTCCTCATAAGAAAGATTTATTCTTACAATCTTAGCAAAACTCCATTGATAAAACATTTTCTTCTGAAAAAACCACAAAAAATAAATTGCTTTGCTGGCCCACCTAGAATTAAAGCCTGAGAAATCAATATTCCTGTGTTTTATGTGTGTTGTATGTAGCCTGATAGCCATTTTTCTTTAATGCTACTGAACTTTGAAAGGTTTTTTTAACTATTTGCTCAGAGAAACAAGCATCTAACTTCTGATACTGCCCAAGGAACCTGATTTCCTTCAGATTTAATATGTTAATTTTCAAAACACCATAACATAGAGTTCTATTGAAAGAAAATTAATGTAATAAAATTTGACAATGTTCTACCTAGACTTACTTGTGAAGAGAAAATAGCTTTTAAAAAATGAGTCTTAAATGGATTTTTATAATGGGTAAAGAGTAAGTTCACTTTCAATGCTGAATGTGAACAGAACAGACAAGGACTTTCTTTAAATTGATTTGAAGAAGTTTCTGTTGACTGTGGCATCTATGTGTGAACATGACTCAAGTCCACTTAACATTAATTTTATGTTGATACATCTCAGAGTGTTTTAAGAGTGTCCAGGTCATTTCTTTACCCATAAACCTACAATCAAACTCCTAACCTTTCCTGCACAGGTTTCCATCTAAGAACACACTGTCAACAACCTAAAAGGCCTTTGAGTTCAATGGCTGCATCAGAAGCTATACAAGATTCAGAGTGGCACACTTCATGCTGGCTGGGGCTAAAAAAAGCAGTGAAATGGGGGGAAAAGAATGGAAGTGATGAAGAAATTGTTAGCTACCATGTTAATGCTTATTAGCAACCCACTTTACTACTGATCATCTTAAGTGTACAAAAAGCTTCCAAACCACAAGAAAGATTTTTTTTTTTTTAAAGAACACGATGCCTTTATAAAAATTATTTTCTTTCTTTATTAAGACAGACTCTCATGAATCACACAGCACAGTTTCCATTTAGTCAGCAAGGATACTTCTCAGGTGAGAAAGAGCTGAATGCTTTTCAGTTCCAGAGTTTTAAAAGAGCAGATTATCCCTGCATGAAATTGAAAGAGCACATATAATAAATAAAATAATAAGAGGCTTTTAAAACCATACATTTCCACTTTGGAAAAGTAGCAGCATTGCAATTCTAACCTCGGGTTCTGTTTATCCAAAGATAAACTATCTAAACTATCTAAATAACAACTGCATGGAGATCAGAAAAACTGTAGATTCAAACTTTGCTATAACTCTTACAGGAAATTTGTCTGAATTTGTTTCCATTTGTGCAGCGGGTCTCATGAGATATTTTCAGATTTTCTAGAGGGGGTTTTCTTCTTCCTGCCATGCACTTCACTGGACATCACTGTAGATCAAGCTCTTTCAATCCTTAAATTTATTTAATTAATTAATTCTCTGAATTTTATTTATCTGAATCAATATATAGGTATCATATCCAATTGCGACACAATTCCAAACCTATCAACTGAAAGCCCCGTGTCACAACTTGCATAGGACATAGGCCAAATCCTTGTAAATTGGTTGAAAATTAAATCTTCCTTTCACCTGTTTATCTTAAGTTCACTGTTATTGGTGATTTTCTCATATAAAACCATCTTCATTACTTTAATCGATACAAAGGTGAACTACTAGAAAAAAAGAAAATGTGAAGTTTTAAAGGCTTGTTGACAGCTCCAAACCCAATCTCCAAATGATGAGAAATCATGCCACTTTTAACCTCTTAAAGTTATGTGTGCATCTTGATGTTCAAATACATGTAAGTATTTTTTTTTTCACTAGTAAGGGCAAGTAATATTACTATTTAAATTTTTAATTTATTCTTAGATTGGCCCACAAAAAGTAGGTCAGTAGAAACCTACTATATATGGTTGATTTTTCTTCTTAATATAATATGCTTTTTAAATACTTGGTTAAAAGCAGTTTTGATTGTTAAACTGCAGTAAAACTGTGAGGCTTGATAGAAAGTCATCAACCAAACGTGTGAGTAAATACAGAAATAGTTAGGAAATTTTCCTATATTTGCATAAGCCTCAAAGAAATAACATTTCATAACTAGCAGTATGATTTGGACTAGAAACTTGTAGAAAACAGAAGGAGAAAAATTTAATATTAAATATTATAATTCAGAATGGTGAGACACAACCACATTTCACTTATATGGAATAAATGGGCACAGTGCAAAGTTTCAAATTATCTAAATACGTAAAAAGTTTGAGAAACCATAGAGCATCCTAAACTCCTGAGTCCAGCTGGCTGAGAGGTGTAATTCAGTAGACAGAAAAAGAAGAATGCTATGGTTTTGGACAGGGTTATGTGCATGCTGATTTGAAAAGTACAAAAGATTATGCTTTTTAACCAAAAAAAAACCCAACAAACTCAGAGAACTCCACACATAATGCTTCTTTATGCTACTGATAGCTAATTTAATTGCTAACTTTTCACCATCTATTGCATAAATATGAAGCTATAGTGGCAAAGTGTTTGCCTCTCAAATTATTACACAAATATCAGCATGTTGCTGAATTTTATTTCAAGAATATATAGTGCCTTAAAATGATGCCCAGAAAATAGAAATACTAATGACTATATGATAAGAGCAAGGAAAGAGATTCTGTAAATCTAGCTGAGACTTTTTTAATTGGTTTTGCTTAATACACCATATGTTCCTTAAGGAATAACCACAGAGTCCTGGCTTAAATTAGAGAACGGTATTTGTAAACTATAGCACAATTGGGCATTGCTGTATTCTTGTTCTCCTAAATCATTGTGTTTTAATACAGCTGGAAAATATTTAGACTGTTTGTACATGCAAAATTTTCTGTGAAAAGTACATAGTAGGAGAACTATAAACTTGGCTACTAATATAAAAGCTTTAGTATTACCATTGGATAATACTAGATTCATTACTAGTCTGCTAGTGCTAGATTCATTTTCCAGTTCTTCTACTTTGGAAGACTTCAAACAGCCTAGGTACCTCATAGGTACCACTGAAGTGCCACTTATTCCCTATTCTTGATAAATTAATATAAGGCCTTAAATCTTCTGTCTTTTGTACTGTGTATGTTCCATTAGTTCCATGTTTGACATTTACATTTTAAAATGTCACAATGCACTTTTTGCAGTTAAGACTCTTTGGCCTAGTCACACATCAAAAGGTCAGTGTTTAATCTATCAGTCAGAGACAGTGTGGGACTTATACTTGCTAAGTATAAACAGCCCCTGGCAGGATGGCATGGACACAGCAGCTAAGGAGGGATCCACAGGGGAAAAAAACCAGACCTTGCAAAGAAACACTGGAGCAACTTATGTGAGGAAAGCACAGAACTGGGGAAAAGACACTTTTTCTTTTTCCTTGGGCATTTTGAAGAGCTTTGTGCCCCAGTGCAGTGCTGGTCAAAGATACCCAAATAAGTAACACAGTCAGTGCATCACTCCACCTAGTTCTGTGACACACAGAGAAAGGGTTACCTCAAACATCTCTGCATGGCATGATGATTCTGGATCATACCAGCTGAGCAGATATATCATGTGTGCAGCTAAAATATGAGGCTTTATGTAGACATATCATTAGATTTTCACTATAGAGGAAAACCAGTTTCTCAAAATACATCCAAGACACTACATAAAACAAAAGGTTAGGGAGAAAGTTGGATCATCAGGGCCCTCTCACATCAAGAGTTCTTAGCAGCCTCCTTTCCTGCATTGCACTGGCCTGTCTCAACAAGCTTTCCCTCTGGACAAAGCCCAGGCACAGCTCAGCCTTCATATGTTAAAAACAGTCCCCAGCAGTCAGTACAGAAGAGGAAAGACCAAGTGTGAGCTCTTTTTCTCTCAGTAATCCTCCAGCAGTACTCCAATAGGGCTTAATACCTTAAACTTCCCCATATGCCTGCTTGCCACATCCCACAGCATACAGCACATATTCTGAGTTTCAGAGTCTGCACATTGTTTCATGCTACTGACACAATGGAATGACCCCCTCCACCAAAATGGACACACCATTTTGCAGGGATGCTTTATTAGAAGCACAGAAATAGTGCCAGATACTAATGTTCAGTAATTATTTGCTCTTTTATGTGATACCATTTATAAGTACAACAGTATAATATGTATAGGTCAGCCAGACCATCTTTTACAGTCCTTTGTGAGGTCACTCACAGGGTCAGAATCAGGAAATTACTAAGAGGCTTTTGAAAAAAATTTAAGTATTGAAAAAATCTTTTACCACTATATACAGAATAGCTCTCCATCCTCTCTCTGATCTTTTGCTGGCATACATATATCACTAGCAGAAAAAGAAAATGATCTCTAAATATTTTTTGAAATAATTTTGTCATGGAACATGACAGTGAATGTGGTACACAGGAATGCCATTGCTTTGATGGGATAGAACAGCTGTAGGACTACATACAGCTGTGTGCTGTTTATGCTAAGGAACTTAAAACAGTTCAGCAAACTTTTGCTTCAGAATATGTACTGTGGCATGCAACAGATCAGGGCCTCACATAGGGTTGAGGAAAACAGGGTAAAGCTGAAGGATAGTGCTTATATCTGTAAGCATCCCAGAACCCATATATCACACCATATGGCTTTCAGTCACATGACAGCAGTGGCATACATCATGGCACCCTCCCTGAAGCTGAAGTCAGTGGTAATGAAAATGCCTGATACCAGGTGTTGTAATTTACAGGACTGTAGTTCATCAACCCTACTACTAGACAAAAGTCTCTGATAGTATGGTACTTGACACAAATTCTGATGCTTATTACAGGTTTTGACAATAAAAGGCACATAATGAGTGAATGAGGGCACCAGCTGTGTATGCAAGCTGACAGAACATCTCTTTGTGAGAGTGTTTTGGAAATCCTGTGGGTTTTCACAGGACTGCTCATGTCATTTTGGTTAAGGAGAAAATCCTGTGTAAAGCCAGAGAAGAAGTGAGACCATGACAGTAAAATATTAGTTTAATTTCCAGATCACTTATAGAAGATAGAGACGACAAACTTAAACCTTAGCTTCCCATACACTAGGAGAGTGCATTATATTTTATATTCCTCCATAATGGTGTTCTCTCTGGCACTCCTGTTTGTATCCACTGTATTTTTCCATAAGTAATGTCAAAAGACATTTCCTTCAGCAGATCAAATCCTAGCAACATACAGTCACTACCTAAAATTTTTCCTGTAAAAAAATCTAATGCTAAGCACAACACAGACCAAATATTTGAAATATTTCAGAAGAATATTTGAGAGCTCACACATATTTCTGGAATGGCAGCACTGTCACCCACACAATCCATTTCTTATTTCTGGAGCCTGAGGCTGAGCTTGCTGCTTTCAGCAGGCTTCACTGAACACCTTTGTCGTCCTGTTGATGCTCAGGCCCTGAGTTCATAGTCTCTAGTCTGAACCAAATATTGCAAGAGAACTTAATGTAAGTTTTGTATCAAGCCAGTAACATGCAATTTTTTTACAGAAAGGGTGATAAAGTGCTGGAATCATCTGCTTTGGGAAGTGGTGGAATCACCATATCTGGATGTGTTTAAGACTGGATATGGCACTGGGTGCCATGGTTTAGTTGAGGTGTTAGGGCATGGATTAGGCTCGATGATCTTAAAGGTCTCTTCCAACCTAGTCATTCTGTGAATTCTGTGAATTCATTTGGCATATACCAGAAAGACATTCAAATAATTGAATGGATAAAGAACTAAAATCTGATATCCATCTTCTGTCATAATTATTGAGAGATTCAACCAAGTCACTGATAAACTTTTCTATATTTTGAATTCAGTATGACACAGTATCAAATTTCTGATAGCCTAAAGCCAAACCAAAATAAAATGAGTCCCTTCAGAGAACCAAACAGTCAAATGTAAGTGCATCATATAAAAAAAAGTAATAGACTAATAACAACTTTTCCATAAATTTGACACACTCATTAACTATAAATTAAACCAATTGCCAATATTGTCTGATTATTTTTGTAGCCAAAATTCAGACCCATTGCAAATTCTGAATAAACCTCTACTTGCTAAAAATGCAAGCTATTCATACATAACAACATTACCTAACTCTATCATCAGGATGGCTGAACAGTCCATTTCATGACCAAGGTGACCTTGCCAGCAGCCTGTTTATAGAGACAGGTGGTAGCTACATACTCCCAAGGTCTGCCTCTCCCTTCCACAGTTTGTGGCTGGAAGCGTTTTGAACTTGATAACACTCTTCTCTCAGGTTTGATATTAACAAGGTTATATTAAAAATTCACTGCTACATCCACATAGTCCAGAGAGTGAAATCAGAATCTCTTAAAGCCAGAAGCTGATCAGAGTGAACGTGCACACTTAGCTTATACTTTCTGAAATATAACATATTGAAACACATTATCTGAAATAGATGTGCTTGTAGCCACAGCGACATTGTCATGAGAATAGTTACAATGCTGTGCTTCTGTCAATTGGAAGCAATTTGTCATGCTCTGACCTGTCATAAATTCACTTAATAGGAAACTAAATAGCTCACAGAGCTTAGCATACTTTTAGACAATTCAGCTGTTTGTGGTCTCAGCAATGTACCTTTATTTCTGAGACAGTGTCTTCTAGGCACTCCACTTATTCACCCTTTGGTATGCTTTGATCTCCCTTTTGGTATGTTTTCATTCATGTCTTATTGTCCCAAATCTTGAAGTAGCATAAACCCAATTTCTAAAATGAAAATGTAAAATGTTTTGGAATTGCTTTAAATGATTTTTCTCTAAGATCTAACAGATGGGCATACAAAACATATGCAACTATTGAAGACTTGAAGGTGACCAACTGAAAGATTTTGGGAATGGAGTAAAGGACTTCATTATTATTTATTTTTATAAGCTTAATGAAGAAATAGAGATGGTAGCAATCCAGACAATCAAAAACAGCAATGGAAGAGGCAGAAATTGCATCATAATTTTCTATTTACAAGCAAAATACAACAGAAAACCATCATTAAATAGGAAAGTTTCTTGGAAGTGATCTTATTTTCAGTCTGACAGACTGTGTGGATATGAATCTATCTGCAATGAAATCATCTTCATTTCATCCTTAAGCAGAAGTCTTGCTGCTATACCCTGACAGTCTAAGAGTTCTGTAGATGGACAGTATCTATTTAACCCTAAGAAAATTGCAGAGCAGATAAGGACCACCACTGTTTTTCCAATCTTCTATTCTCATCCATACTTCTTTTTTCTGTGTATCTGAAATACTAGAAAAGGAATAATTCTGTACCTGTCCATCCCATTGCTATCCTCTATGTTAAGGACATCAGTAAAGAACCCAGTGTAACTTGCTACAGCAAGTCCCTTGAGCAATCCAGTTACTTCTTGTAGCATTTTCCTATGCTATTTTAAAAAGCATTATGTCAAGAAATCAGGAAAAGAGTTTTTTTCTCCCAGTTAAACCTTGACTAACATTACAGAAATCTAACCTCAGAAAAAATGGTAAGACTAACATTTGTCAAGCAGAAGCTAGATCTGTTAGTAGTAAATTGAACACAATGTGGGCATGTGCTCAAGATGCTAACAGGTCATTGCTCATGTGATTAAATTTTTGGAACAGCCTTTGGCATGCTTATGATTCTCAGCTACAGTTTTCCCAACAATGCCCAGATGGCATTTCTAAGACACCTTTCTCTGCATAGTCCCTGGGTATTTTGCCACCAGGGGTCACACCTGCACACTTTCACGCCAGCTCCCCACCAATGCAGAAAGCATGGCATTGTGATATTTAAAAATGTCCCACTTCCAAGATCTCTCTTTTTTACAGGAATGTGTTTTTGCATCCTCCTGCTTGGGGCTGCTCTATGACCTCAGGAACTCCTGACAAGCTTTGACTGAACCAGATGAGTGCTGAAAGGTCCCTTTTCTCTACCAGTCGGGTGGTGAAGCATCCCTGACCATACTAGGCACTCTTGTATGATTCAGTGGGAACAACAATGACTGTAACAGGAACATCAGCCTCCTGGTCAAGGTGGTGAAAGGACAATCTGTCCCCCCTGACAGCCCTAGAACATTCCCAGCTGCACTGTAGCCCAAGTGGAACAGTTGCTGGGGTTTTTTGAATGATTGCCAAATGTTTTGGAAACTCTAGGAGATAACAAGATGGGATATTTCCAGGATGAAAATTTTGTAAATGTGTAAAGCAAATCATCTTGCAGCCTTCTAAAGGGTGATCCTAAAGATGGCCCCTTGGAGCTCTCCTGGACCACAGCAGGGTGCACAAGCACCTCTCTCTAAGTAGGAAGCCTCTTGGAACTCACAAACCGTCAAGTCTCCCATACTCAACAGACTATGGCTGATGATGAAGCCAAGGTTGACAGGCCCTCTACACATAGTCCTCAAGGTGTAACCCACACCTGTTGAGAAAACCTAAGAGATTTTATGTATTTCCATGAACGTGAGGGAAATTTTGATATACGTAGATATAATAGAGATAAATACATCTCTTTTTCATGGGTGTATGCATGTGAATTGATGATGATATAAATGTTATTATAAAATTATAATTGTCATAATTGTAGTAAATACTATTGAATCATTATAAGAATAATAAATTAGTCAATTATTAAGTTCTGCTAAACCCCTCTGAACACATCTTTCGTATCTGTATCTTTTTTATCTTTTCTTTTTTGCATCCCTGGTCTCTCTGTAACTATTCTAAACTGATTCTGATTTTCCTATATATGCTTCATCGATGTAATAAATATGTAAAGTTAACCTAGCCATCAAACTCTGTTAAAGTTACATTTTCACAAATTCATATTAAAACCTGCTTTTGGCCAGTATTTCTGATGGTAATTCTCCAAGCAGCCTAACCATTCATTCATGACAAAGATGACTTCACTCAGACAGTGAGGACCAAGATGACTCACCCAGGAAAAAGGTGTTGGGGGAGGTGAGAGAAGAATCTGACCCTGACTGAACCATCTCCACTACCTATACTGAGCTTGTGGCTGGAGACTACCACACAGCCACTACCATACCCAGGGGTAAATTTAAAAGTTAAAGCTGTCTTACTCTGAGCATAAGATACAGACAAAGGATCCAAGCGCTTTTCCCTCCTCTGCAAAAGGAACCCCAAGAAAAATGGAAATATTGTTTTTATATGAGCTGCCTCTCAGCTGGTCTTTGAAGAGATGGGACTGTATAGGAAGAACAATGGGCTTCAGACACCATCCCAACATACACACTTGACAGATCTTTTTAGTCCATTAGTCTTTTTAGCCCTTTTTAGAGCAGCCAGTATCTTCAAATGTGAGCAAGTTACAGTTCTGTACACTTTGGAGGCAGAATATGGCACAAACCTCTGATACATTTCACAGAAAGACAGAAAGAAAGGAAGTGAGAGAAACAGCATAAGCACATCCCAGGAGTTACAGAAGAAAGTAGGCATTGTACC
>WBNO01019993.1:872-30683 GCA_013400575.1 Peucedramus taeniatus
CCCTCGTTTCAGAAGATGTCCATAATAGTTTGTGGCAGTCTGGCTGAACCAGACTTATCTCTAAGTGAGAGTGTTAGCAAGCATTTTTCAAAGGCTCATTTTTTTTTCCTGAAAAGTTGACCTTTAACACAGGCTCCTCATTAACTGCAGTCATTTAACACAAAATGCCAGTAGCAGGGTATTTTTTTCCAGTTACCATAGTAATATCATAGGATATCAGATGGTGTCAATAAACAAAACCCCACTGAAACATTATCATTTTCGAGCCACCTTTATTAAGACAGTTTAATTTATCTAAGATCAGGTGGTAATGAGTTCAGCTTATATTTTTGTACCTTCATGTGACATTTGGTTGGTTTGTGCATGTGTGGCCCTTATATTGCTTGCCTACACATCCTCCTACTCCCCTCAAGGACTGCTGTGCTAAAGTGGGTTTGTAAAAACTCATCACTCCCCCTGCCTTTTGGCCACCTGCAATCTCTGCAGTTCTCCTGCCTGATGGCAGGGAGTGTCCTGGTGAGGGGATACATTTAATAAGACTTTTATTTCCCTCTGCCACTTAGGATTCTATAAGATCTTTTAACCTGGTGAAGAAGTAGCTGTCTGTGCATTCTTCCAGACCTCATATCTCAGCAGGTCCACAGGATCCTTTACACTTATCATGACTATACTTGTCTGTTTTGGTGTTTATTTTGGTGCAAGACCACAGATTTTTTTTCCTTCTGGCATATGGAAGAACAAATATAAAAATATCTGTATAGTTCTCCATATAATTTTTTAATGGAAGAGGGTTATACCCTTTTCCCTGAAAGGGTTTGAGCCAACACATCTTCAGCATAGGCCATTGACATTGTAGATTCCTATACTGGAAAAGCTGTGCAAGCATTTACAGAAGTGACCTCACTTGTTTTATGAATATTTTCCTTGCCCATTGACTGCATCTCATAATACTTAGGGTCTCATGGAAACAGAACAAATTAGAGCAACACACAAAACCCAGTGTAAATCTCACATTTCAATGAAAGCATCCAGTACGTGGATACAAAACCACAAACAGAATTTAGACTCCTACAAAGAAACAAGCACATTTAATTTTAATTTTCTGGTGTGCATGATACTTGGAAAAAAAAGTCACTGAATAACTAAAACTGATACATGAGTTCTTTATAGACACTAGATGTTCTTTAGGAAAAAGTGTTTTCCTCCCACTGTCATAAGGCAATACCATGCTCAGAAATCCTAATTAGTGATGGGCCATGAGGCAATCTCGGTATAATTTTGTGTCCACCTACTCCCAGATATCAACAAGTTCAGTTGCAAAATCGTGATGCTGAGATCATTTCTACAGACTTTTCAACAGTAGTCAGAAACATTATAATTGTGTACAGCTGCACCTTATTGCCCATGTTTCTACCATTTTCCTATCTGATCCACTTAATTTTCTGTATTCTAGATGTCACATTTTCAGATCATGGAAAAGGTATAGCTCGTTTTTCTACTACTTTGCATGTGCCTTCTGAATATAGGGGATGGTATCCCCTCTGAGACAGAGTTTATTTACCAGCTTTTGTTTCCTTACAATCAAAAATTTCAGTTTAAGAATTTTAAGTCTCCTGAATGGGAAGGTTTTGTCCATTTTCAAAAATAAAATACTTCCATTTTGTATTCTAAAAGTTTGTCTCATTGTGCACCAATATATAAACAGGGAAGAACTTAAAGTGTGCTTGTTCAGAAGTGTGCACGATTGTAATATGATGGGGAACAGCACACAGCAA
Source organism: Peucedramus taeniatus (assembly GCA_013400575.1). Lineage (NCBI taxonomy): Eukaryota > Metazoa > Chordata > Aves > Passeriformes > Fringillidae > Peucedramus > Peucedramus taeniatus. Next base: position 2,648 of record WBNO01019993.1, read on the forward strand.
TTTAAATGAAATCCTCACACCACAGCTGGAAAGAAATCCTAATAGTTACTGTTATTAGGACTTGGGGTTAGAAATTTTAAAAAGCCCATTTTTCAGGTTCGTCTCTAGATCCCCCATGTGTATTTCTTGCCTGTAGATATATAGATAAAAACAAGTATTAATAACAAGCAAATTGCCACACAGATAATGTGTAGTCAAAACACTGTTACTGTATAATTTGATCTAGAGAAATATTTGGAATTCAATTCAAGTGGTCACAAGTGGTTTGTGTTTCTGCAGAGAAGTACAACATTATGACTTGAGAAAGCTTCCCTACTGAAAGGTTGAATAAATTCATAGTCTGAATTCAAGCTGGATGAAATACTAAACAAATTGTTCTTTCTACAGACAGACTAGAATTTTTTGTCTGCTCTTGTGTAAGTAAATTTGCAAAAGCGAACCCTGTTCTTTGGTTTGGTGTTTTTTTGTTTGTTTTGGGCTTTTTGGTTTGGTTTGGGTTTTTTTGATATCTGCTTAACTGGAGAAGAAATAAGTTGCACTTGAGATTTTAGATAGCATCACAGAGTCATCCAGGGCAGGACTGAAAACTGATCTTCAGTTGTAGTTGACTGAGTTAATTGATACTGTCAGTTATTGAGCAAAGCAATTTGGAATCAGTGTCACACAAATGCTTGAACAACTTGCCACTTCCAGCTTTACACAAGAGCAAAGTTTTCTGTCAGGATTAGCTCTTCCAGGAGCAGTTAGTGTTTGGTGAGGATGGCCTTTTCTTGGCACATAGAAAGACTTACAGCAGCTACTATAAAACAACGCATTCATGGTAATTTTGTGTGTTCATAGTATAAAGGTTTTGAAGAAGTAAGAGATTTTTTTTTAAAGGATCTGCTCCTTCATTACACTCTTTGTTACGTTTCTAGTTCACTGAATATGTCCTCTAAATACAGAGCTAAGAGAACTACAACTCACTATCCCTAAGACATTCATGGGCAACAACCACTTTTTTATGCTTCTACCTCTCTTCTCTTGTTACTTTTAGTTCTTTCATGTGAAAGAGTCCCTATATGATCTTCTTCGGTGGTTCTCCAGTTGATTTAATCCCTTTTTTCAGAACCTCTTCCATCTCTGTCTCTTATTTCTTTTTTTTCCTCCCTGTAGATAACCATAATTGAATGGGATTCCCTCTGAGAATGCAATCTTTGTATTATCTCAATGCATAAAATAATTTCACTATAATTTTCTGTACCATTTCTGTTTCACAGTTTTGGGATGTAGAGTGAGAATATATTTTGAAAAATATGCGCTCACTGTGTTTATTCCTTCTGGTCTCTTCTCCCTTCAACAATCCTTTATTGAACTGTACTGCCAGTTCATCCCACCTCCACCTAATTTTGCCAGCTGCTTCTAGAATTCATCATAACTTTTTCTGGTGACTAATCTGAATATACTGCTCCCATCTGTTTCTGTGATATGACATGACTATAATAAGCAATAACATTTCTATACAGCCTTTTGGTGTTAATTTTCCTTTCAGAAGAAGTGATCTAATGCTACTCTATGACATGACAGCTGCTGTGAGGCCACAAGGGCTGTGGCCAGCAAGTTGAGGGAGGTGATTGTCCCCTTCTCACTCTGTCCTTGTGAGATTCCACCTGGAGTACTGCATCCGGCTCTGGAGCCTCCAGCATGAGAAAGATGTGGTCCTGCTAGAGTAGGTCCAGAAGAGGCCATGGAGATGATCAGAAGGCTGGAGCACACCTATTACAAAGACAGGCTGAGAGAGTTGGGGTTGTTCAGCCCAGAGAAGGGAAGGCTCTGTGTGATCTCTTTGGGGTTTTCCAGTAGTGCAAGGGAAATCTATGAAAAAAGAGGTTGGACTTAGGTGGTATTAAAGGTTCCTTCCAACCCAAGCCATTCCATGATTCTATGATGGGGAGACAGAAGACTGGGAAAAGTTGTTCATTCTTTCAAAAAAAAAGGGGAAAGGCTAAAAGTCTTCTAAGAAATTGCTACATACAAGATGAAGGAAAGGGAACAGCTTTCTCTGCACAATATACAGTTAACTTGTAGGACTCATTAAAGAACAGCTTAAGAATAAATTGGTTCAGAGAGATGTAGGCCATATCCAGTATCCATGAGCATGATGACCTGAGCCTTTGTCTCAGGATGACAATAAAAGCTAGATTTAGGACATGAGATAGCAGAGGTGAGGAAGGATCAGCTATGCTTATCTTAAAGACACAACACTTGCTGGGACTAATCTTTACTTTCAACAATCAGAGCTATTATTGTGTTTTCTCATCCTGAACATGGACATTTCTATTATTTTTCTGTGCTTTGGCCACTGCTTTTAAAATGGAGGAATGATGTCATGAAGATGCCCTTAAAATCTTGCAGTTGAGATGTGAGCACAAAGGCAGTGTAGACAGCTATTCACTGCTGTACAAAACAAACAAACAAACAAAAAAGAGCCATGAGAGTTAGATGTGTAAGTTGACAACTTATTTCCTGCCTTACACATAATGTCGTAGAGAATGCTCTGAGTCATAAAGATGCCACCAAATTTGTAGCTTTACAGATTGCTTAGGATGTGCCACCTGTCCTCAGATCTGTAAACATGGTTCTGACTACAGAAGAGCTTTGCATTAACATAAAGATAACAGAAAAACTCTTCACATGATACAGAACTTTTTTGCATTGCTATAAGGATTGTACATTCAGATGTGAACATTCACTGAAGGAGACAGGCTGTACAGAGTTTTCATATAAGAAGTGCTGTCATACATTCTGCTAGCCTATAGACAATATCCAACTGACTGTATCACTTTATGCCAAGGAAAGTTTTAGCACATGCATATCTCTTCCTATCTTTCCCCAAAGAAATCAATTTAGATGGATGCTGAAATGAATAATTTCATTGGGGAAATCATTGTAACTGCTGGAAATTAATCTAGGTAGACCTATAATTTAATTCTTAGAGTGACAGTGAATCTAGTTACATTATTTAGTGTAAACTAATAGTTTATTGTAACCATAGGGATTGAATGGGATAACAATGACTATCATACAAGTAACTATAACCGTCTGTGTGCCTAAATCAATGCAACCTATTCTTTCCTAAAGCCATAAAGCTGTACAATGATAATATACCAGAGATATGAAGTAGAGAGGAGTTAGGGATTTTCAGGTGCAAAATGTGGGAAGGAACACTAGGGATGCCCTCTACCCAATAAATGTATTCAACAGAAAATTGAAATATTATATTCCATTTTCTTTTGTAGAAACCCTTTTACTGGTGAAGATAATAAAGGAGGCATTCTGGCATTCGAGTATATTTTCCATCAGCAGATGTCTAAACTGTTCTTGAAACTTAATCATGGAGCCTGAACTGATGAGGGGGGACCTCTGCTGCTGTTCCTTATGTCATATTTAGAATAAAATTACTAATTTTTATTTTTCATGCTACATAAGCATCATCATCATCATACACACCTTGAAATTGCCATGCCTTTGCTCGTGTTTCACGATTCTGTATTGTATGATTAAATAAAATCCTTTTCCTATGTTATCATGAAGATACAGGTTTTGTGGGCAGGTTCTTTCTCTCCTGATTTTCTGGCTAACATCTGTCCAGATGCTCTTCTGTGGTATATGTGAAAGTATTCCAATTGATAGATTAAAGGTGAATTTTAGGAGCTAGAAATGTGCCCACTGAGAGCTCTGGGTTTTGGTTGACCAGACATTGTGGCATGAACCAGGAAAACAACTTTTTGGGCCCAGAAGAATCTGGTTCCTGTAAGAAACTCTAAGTCTGAATGGAGGTGCCTGTCCTGCCTAATGCCCCTAAACTCTGCCATGGAGTGTAGTTCATAAACAAACAAACAAAAGAAAGCTCAGCTAGAAGTAGCTATAAGTGCTGTTAAATGACAGTGATTGCTGCACCTAATAGGGCACTTTGTTCTGAATACTTCTGTGTCTGCTTGAGCTTTGAGTCCAGGCGTATCTAAATTGAGTTATTTTCTTAATATTTATGAAGTTGTACTGTGACAATTAAATGCTGTACAGTTTGGAAGAAACAGGCTGAGCAGTTTACCTAAGATTAAAGTAGGGTGATAGCAGGGAGAAAGGGCAAAAATTCAAACCCACATCTCAAACATTAAGCTACATCTTAATCCAGATTTTCTTTTTTCCCTATCAAGAGATATCACTTCCCCCCTTCATTTAGGACAGTCTGAATTTTACGTTACATTTAAAATTAAGCTCAATCTTTCATAATACACTGGAAAAACATGCATCCTCCTCAATTTACAGCCCATCTCAGAGTGGAATTAACTTCTTTTAGAATTTACAAGTAAGCTATTAATTAGTTTAGGACTGAAAATTGATTTTAAGTTATGTCTTTTAGCATCTGTGCTACTGGGTTTTTTTGTCCTGAAGGTCCTTCGTTCTCCTAGAGAGTAACCAAATTTCTTCAAGCTATTCACACCATTAAAAATAATTGAAAGTGTGTGTGGAAGTTATATTTAAGGAGGAAACTAGCTTGCAATTAAGTGAAATTATTGATGATAATTTCTTGACTGTGTAATGATGGGTTTTAGGAAACACATAATGGCTCAGTAATGTTTTATTTTTTAGCCTTAAGTTATTCTCATCCTTAAAACTATCTTAGCTTTGTTTGTGTGGTAATGGGCACTGCAGGGGAATTTGGAGTGCATCATCCAGTTGGATTTGCTCCAGGTCCTTCTCTCTCTCTCGCAGAAATGATTGCAGTACTTATTTTGGGGTTTGGAGTAAAGGTGGACTTATCTGCATAATACTCCCTCCTGTCCTTTCTTCCCCAGAGCAGCTCTGGAATGCAAAGCCCCAGGTTCTGCTACAAGGAAATATAGGCTGGATTTATTCCAAGTACCTTAACAAAATATTCTGCTCCTTTGTAAGCATAAACTTGGGTGGATTGCTTCTATGACAGGGTGCACACTCAGTGTGCTGACAGCTCTCCCTTGTCCTGCCCTACGACCTTGGATATGCTGCAAAAAGGGTTCAGAACCTGACACTGAGCTTGCACTCAAGGTTCTGTGCCTCAAAGCATGTGACTGTCACACAGCCAAACCCCTCAGGAGGCCGAGTCCATTTGGCCTCCTGGCACACAGCACAAGCCAGGACTTTTCAGCCTGTCGTGCTGAAATGAGGCTGATCTTCCAAGGGTAACCATGGAGGACCTGCCCCAGACAAAACAGAGCATGTTTGCTGCTGTGCGCCTCACAAGTCCCCCACTGAATAACAGGAGAAACAGATGATTAGGATGGGTCTGGCTGCTCCCATTGAAGAGCTGTAATGAGTAAGGAGCCTTTTACCATCTAGGAGGTATGGGCTGAGGAAAAGCAGGAGCTGCTGCTCTCTTGCTTACCCCAATTCCACAGAAACATTTTCTGAGGACATGGAGGCTATTAAGAGCATAAATTTTCTTTGAGATTAGGAGGTTCAGAGGCATGACGGATGCAGAGAAGTTTCTGCCAGCAATTCTGAGCACTGATGACTATTTGCAATATCACGTCATTACCGTTCCCTTCTTACGCATAATACCGGCTTCAACTGGGTCAAGAGAAGGTGGCCTCTAAGAGAAATTTGAAATGTGGGGGTTTTTGCATTTCACATTTGAAATTTTTTTACATTTCACATTCATTTGAAATGCTCCAGTGACATAGCTCACCTCCCTGTTAAAGGTGAATGAAAGCCAAGGACCACATTGTTCTCACTGCAGACATGTTTTACAAGACCCACATGACCTTGCAGCTATGCTTTGTGTCATAAAATGTCAAATACAGCCTCTCTGACTGTTAGATGCATTATCCTTATTGCAGAGGAGTACTTAAGAAGCCACTGAGCAAAGCTTTCATGGATCATTGTGCCCATGAGGATGGAACACTGAATGATAGACCATTGAAAATGGAGATAATTTGTATATTTACCCCAAAATGCTGTGGCAGTGAAAATAACACATTTGGGAGACTTACAGTAGAGCTGAACCTTTCTCTGCGAGAGCACAACTTTCCATCAGAAGGTTTTGGGCTAAGGGAAGACTTGTCCCAGGTCAGAAAGTCCTCTTCTTTCCAATAAATATAACAATGGTAACAAGTGGATTGGCTATTCTGTGGTTATTCTTTGAGGGTGGGACAAAGATTAAGGGTAGTTTAATTATGACATGCAGACCAAGCAATTTTCCCTCAGCTCTCTCCAAATACAGTGATGAAAGCTCATTATGAGAGGAAAAGGAAAACATAAAGACCAGGGAAAGAGAAACTGCTATATTCAGAATGTATAGGAAGCACTAAACTTTCAGTGATTCTATGGGGTGCTCAGGTATTCACCATCTCACACCACACACTTCTGTTCCACTGCTCATACCTGCAGCTCTCAAGAGTTGAAGGTGCCCCATGGAGGACCCTGAGTCTAGATTGTGACAACACCAGTGAAATACAAGCCAGTTCTGACTCTAATTTTGCTATTTCCTCACCACCCCTTGGAGCTGGCTGCCCCACAGTGTAAACACAGGTAGAGGAATCATGCATTCTCTAATTTTTTTATACATAATCCTGAACACCTGTTTGTGGCTAACACTGCAGGGGCAGTTCACAGAGGAAGGACTCTAATTCATCCTTCAACTGAGGTGTGCTGTGACTTGTGGATTTCAGTGGGACAACATAAAGCAAAGTACTCTATCTCCAGAAAAAGGTGACAGATTTTGAATTTAGGGAGTTAATCTGTGGTGTGCTGACATGAGATATAGAGAAATAACAGATTAATGGAGAAACTCACTTGAGAATAAATGTAGGATGGATGGCTGCATCAAGTATATCGTAGAGTGTCTTATCTAGATTTCTGTCACACCTGTGAACATAGTACTTGAAGAAGGCTGTAATTGATAGCTTAAAAACTACAAGTATGCTGTCAGCTTGCAGCTTCCTTATGCATATCCAGTGCTAAGGAAGGAATTTTCTAGAGTTTCCATTTATTTCAAACCAGTAAAATAGTCTGGTTTAAGAAATAAGTGCCCATACCAAAATGGTGAAGAAACAAGCCAGTTGAAAGTGATATATAAAATGAATTCCAAAATTAGGGCTTCAGCTTTAGTGAAAAGTTGTCAAAATGCTCTGAAATTGATCTTGGTTGATGCAGTCTTATTTCCCCAAAATCTGAATTACTTTCCAGTGAGCAAAAACAATTTCTAATGAATCCTGTGAAAAACTTTTGACAGACTGTTTCCCTAGAACCATATAATTTCATGCTATATCCTTGATCCAAAAACAGCGACACATTTGAACTTATGACATTGGATAAAAAGCATCACTTTTAGCCAGTGAAAGATCTTTGGGCATTGTGTTGTATTTTTACATGTCTTCTGTGTTAGCACTAATGAGTCCGACTTGCAAGAAGGCTAAAAGTATACATTTGAAAGAAATAAAGAAGCCTGACAAAGAAAGAAATCTGAAACGCTGTCTGAGAGCCTTTAAGAGTGTTCAGAAAAACTATAAATATTGCTAGGCCTGAACTGTGCTAGTTAACATCACTTGTTGAGTTTTTTCACTTTTGGTGGTATGATTTCCAATGTCCTTGGAGCCTATTCCATCTGACACATGACAATTTTTGCCACGAAATGCTATGAAAGCCCTCCATCCAACCCTTGAATGTGAATCAGTTCAGAATTTAGAGCTAGATACCTTGATCTAAATCTACCTAAGGAAGATGGTAAAAACAACATTGGTTTAGGAGAACAAAGCAAAAAACAAAGGGGGTTTCCCACAAGGCTGTCAGTACAGCTGAACTCACATTTCACTTGCCCTGAGACCTCACAGTTTGGTACAAAGCTAAACAGACTCAGTTCTGGTTTTACACAGCTAAATCTGATGACAGCTTACAAAATCCAGCAGACTCTAAGCATCCTCCATTATCAATATTGCAAAAACAACCTGAAGACAAAATAAATTCTGGTATTAGAAACAGACAGTTCACCTTTTCTATCCTTTCTAATCCATATAGGATATTCCTAACAAAAACTTGGGAGATATCTTTCTTAGTTGTGTGTAGGGGTTTTCACACATATCAGGCTGTTTTCTCATCTGGAACAAATCAGTCTGGTTGCCCAAACTACACTATTACCTGCAGAGACAGAAAAGGGTCCTGTGATTCTTCATAAAAGCACATAAAACTTTCTGTTTATGCTGGAGTGTAAACATTTGATTATATGGAAATGAAGCAGTATGTGCTGCAAAACTAAATGTACTCTATGCCAACAAAGAATCTCAACCAATTATCAGCAACATCTGATGTTCAATTTGGTGTCTTCAAGTAATCTAGAGATGTTTGTATCTGGCCTTAGGCATGCTTCTGGCCAAAAAACACCTCTGATCACTGCTTTGGATAGCAGGGGCAGAATACTGCTTAAAAATTTCTCAGGAAACTCAACAGAAAATAACAACTCCTGAAGAAATAAAAGTGGATGGCAACTTCCTTTTCCTATTATTGCAGACCTCAGCCTTACCAATGAAACAACATCTCTTTCTCTTGGCTGGATCTGTGGTTTTCTGGAAGAGCAGTCTGCATGTCACAATCTGCAGTTGGCAAAAGAAATATCAATATATAGTGAGGGAAAATTTCTAAATACAGATAGATATTTAACTCAGTGTCAGTTTTATGCATAAAGTTGGTTCTGGAAGGGTGCGTCTACTACACCAAGTGGCTTCACAGTAATGCAAACTGCAATAAGTTCATGCAAAAATATAATTCTAAGCCATTGGGGCTGGTGATGAAAAGAATAAAATTAGATACTTGAAGTAAACATTTTTCCTTTCTGAGCTGTGAGATGCAAGTTTCAGACTTAACTGATAAACAACACCAGTAGGAGTGTTACTATTTTTTGGAAATGTTAAATTTGGTTCAAAGCTCTAAGTGCAAGAGCTGGGTTAGTTGATGCATATAGAAAACGTTCATCTTGTAAATCTTTCAGTGACAATAATGATGAACAGTAGTTTGTACTCATCATGAGGCTTCCCTGGGAAGGTCTCAAGGATCCTTGACAATCAATAATTAAGTCTAGTAGCAGCCTCTGTGCTGCTAAGGAATTTTACTAGCTTCGAGAGAAGGAAACTGAGACAGAGACAACTTCCTTCCCAAACTTCTCTGTATCCATCCCATCTGTCCTGCCATGTTGTAAGGACACTAGAGAAAGTCATATTGTCAGAAGGTACTATATATATTAATTTGAAGGAGTAGCACTCTCTGACAGGACAGAGGTTTTTTTTGTCTCATTTGACTGGATGGAGATTTGTGTGTAGGAGCTGATTACCCAGATGTTGTACTGGAGAAAGGCTCTTCTCCTGATATGCTAGTTCTGGCTGGAATATAGTTAATTTTCTTCTAGTAGTCAATAAAATAGTGTGGTTTGGATTTAGTATCAGAATAATGTTGATAACACACTGATGTTTTCTATTATTGCTAAGCTGTGTTTCAACCAGAGTCAGTTTTCAGCTCCTCACAGCCTGCCAGTGAGGAGGCTGGAGGGGCACAGGAAGTTGGGAGGGGACACAGCCAGGACAGCTGACCCAGACTGGTCAAAGGAATATTCCATGCCATGTGACATCCCTCAGTGTACAAACATGGGGGAAACTGGTTGGAGACCACTGCTTGGGAACTGCTTGGGCATTGCTCAGTGAGCGGTGAGCAATTGCATGGTTCATCATTTGTTTTGCGTATTCTACTTCTTTCATCACTGTTATTGGCAGCATTATAATTTTCTTCTTTTTCCATCCCATCAAACTGCCTTTATCTCAGCCCATGAGTTTGACTGCTGGGGTCAGGGCAGTGAGAGAGTGGCTGCTGGGCTTTGCTGCTGGCTAAGCCAGCAAGCCCATTATATAAACTCAATAGAAACAAGACTTTTGAAATAGGCCAGATGAATGAAAGGCTAAAAGTGGATGTTCTTCCTCACTGACAACTCATATATCTAGATCAAAACCATAGATATCTAACTTTTACACATATCACACGAAGCAACACAACTTCCACATACTAAACTCCTTCTGTCTTGAAAGTCATCGTTGTTGTCTGTAGGCTTTTGTGGACCTCAAAGTAACCCTATCTTAGGATAGGAAACCAGGGAAATTGAAGATGAAAAAATACTGAAACATAGACCAGAGTTTTCTAAAAACGAGTTGCTGGTAACTTTTTCTTGGCCCCACTGACACCATGGGAAGTTCTGACACTGACCTTGTTGGGGTCATTAATTCTCAGTGTCTCTGGAGACAGGGTCTGTGCCCAGCCCAATTTAATCCAGATGTACCTGATCTAGTACAGTCTAGCACAGCATACAGCCATCTGTCCATTGCCAAAGGGAAGTTCCATTATACATAGAACAGAGTAGCAAATTTTATTTTTCACTTGAAATTTATTAGACAGAAATATCTTACTTCAAGAGCAGTCCAGGTCCCCTCCCAACTCTGACACGGCTTGTTATTATCAATCCTTTTGACATTTTCCAACACTTGTTTTACCTGCCCCTGCTGAACTGTAATTAAGTCAGAAGTAAAATGGTATTTAAAACTTTTAATAATTTTAAAATATCTTTTTTCAGGTCCAGTAAAGAACATAAAGATTATAGGGGATTTGATAAATAAAAATCCATCAAGGCCAGCCAAACACTTTGCTTGACTCAAGAGTGTCAGTGTGGTTTTCACGGGTCATCTCCCAAGCCCAGCAAATCTAGTATTTCAGCATGGCCAGTCATTAATGTTTCATTCTAGTCTCTAAAAGCAGGGAAAGGGCTTATCCTCAGATTCATGATGGCTTTAATGCCTTGCATGTTCAGGGGTTTTTTTCTAACACTTGACCTCACTTTCACCATTTTTTTTTCCTTTCTTGGTCACATTCTACATAGCAGTTCAAGGAGTTGCTGTCATCCCTGTTTTGCAAGTGGAGAACTTTGAAATGCAGTTATCAAAAAGAGAGCAGCAGCCCTGAGGCACTGAGGCACAGAGGCACAGACTGCTCAACAACTTCTGTTCTCATTTAGTCCAATAACCCAACAAAATATGCAGACGGGACATAAACTAAATTTACAGAAATTGAGCACCTTGCAAGAAGGAAGGTATCTAATTGACATGGGAGAATTTACTAAACATTTTTTTAGTATCTAATGGCAGTTGGAAGCTGTAGGATAGTAATATCTCAAAACACCTGACATTTTCTTTCATTCATTTCTCTCTCTGATGCTGATCTGAAGCAATAATACTAATTTTAAAACAGAAGCATCTTTCAGGATAAAAAAGCTGAGAAAACATTAACATTATTGTAAGAAATAATGTTGCCTTCTAGTTTTAGTCTTGAGCAGGAAGAAAGGGAAAGGAGTCATTGCAGGTATCAGGACAGGGAGTAAAGGGAATGCTCAGACCTCTGATGTCAAAACCAAGAGGAGAATTAAGACAGCAAATGGCAAGTTACATATGGCTATGCTGTCAATAAATGAGAAGGTGAGTAAGAAATAAGCTCTCTGCAAAGTATTATTTCCCCTATTGTTGAGTGAGTGGAGAGATGGGAGACCTCTCTTACCTGGGTAGGGTTGTCAGATTTTGCCACTCTACCCAATGAACTTTTAGCAGAAAGTGATGCTGTTTTTCCTGTTCTCTTGACCTGAATGACTGTGTTGCTGTTTCAGAGAAAAACTGTGTGGAAAAAATAGCTTTGATTTCTTATAATTTACCAAACTTGTGAGTTTTTAAAAGGAGTTTCATCACCCAAGTTATCTGTTGAATATAACAAGCAGTAAGGGAAGGATGCAAGTGATAGGAGAAAGAGAAAAGAAACAGAGGGAAGAATAAAGGTAAGAAGAGGAATGAAAAGAGAACATCAAGATGGAGTCTGGCTATCTGACAGTAATTTAGGAGCTTGGGAGATAGGGTTTTCTAAAGAACAGCAGTGGAAGTTTCCCATTTTGATACCATTTTCTTTATCATTGATACTTTGAATGAAACCATGCTGGAAGTGTGTGCATGAACAGCCTGCAGCAAGAGAAAAATGGAGTATGGTTGCCAGGACATGGATTACCAGTGTCCTGAGAGATTGTTGCAAACGCTTCAATGGGGAAATATCTACCAAGTTTAAAAGCTTAGAAGCTGTGGTCAAGATCTGCAGCCCAGACAGCTCACCCAGTCCTAGTCCCAGTACACGAGAAGTTCTGAATGTGCCGGAGGGTCAAGAAGCACAGCACAGTGGTATTGTGTGCTCTTCATCTCCCTGGGACATCTCAGAGCTGAGGCTTACCAGCATCAGCAGCCAGGAGGGTTTAAATTCATTTGAAATAAACCTGAAAGCTTTCCCCTGAGATGTTTAGGTATTCTCCCCAAGGAAAAACAGCTTTTGCAAAAAGCTCGTGCAAAGAATGATCCCTTTCCTGGGGGAGGGGGGAGAGAAATGTTGGATGAAAACATGTTTTATAGCCGAAACAAAAGCAAATTTTCTAAGCTTGTAGCTATCTCTGGCCAGAAAGGCTTTTATGGGTGTTTACCTTCTTGGCAGCTGGTAAATACACTGAACAGCTTTATGAGAAATTAAATTCTAAATGTCTACGGATTTAATATTTCTTCTGCTGTTATCAAACTATAATTTCAGGCCAACTTAATGGAAACTTGATGTGATAAGAGTTTTTACTTCAAAAAAGAGTATTGTTCTGTTGTTTGTGGGTGTTTCTTTTTAGACTGCTGTCAGCCAGGAATATAATGTGGAAGGAATTTAAATTAATAGGAAACATACTGTCACAGGGATTACAATGGTGGGGGGGGGGGGGGGGGGNTAATAACTGCATCTATATTAGTGTTTGTGATTGGAGTCTAAAGTTACACTTCCCAGCTCTACAAAAAAAATAAGAAAGAAAGATTGGCAATAAGGCAGTGACAGAGCAAGAAAGCAAGATAAACACAATGAGGTACAAGTACAATTTCTTTAAAGTAGACTGCAGATTTAGATAATTTGTAGGCATCTGGGCATTGTGGCTATCAACACAAACATCTTAATTGCTTTCCCACAGGTCTTACACAGTAGTGCTTCTTCTTTATCTACTTTTTCTTGAGGGCATCTTGTTGAACCTTTCCTAGCCAATTTTCTTTCTACCAGTTTGGAAATTTTGCACTTTTAAAAGTTATTCGGCTTCCTATAATCACTTAATCCAGTAAGGTTTTTGTTCTTTGTTCAGTTGTTACTGGAAAGGGAGAAGCTCATGTTTGTGTGGTCCATTTATCGGTCTGAATAAATGAGAATTAATTTTCTACAAGTAATCTGTTTGCAATTATTATTTTCTCTGCTTGAGGTTGTGGATACATCACAGAAAGAATCAGATCGCGTTGATCATGGAACCTTATTTCTTCTACTGAATAAAGAGCTGAACAGAGAAAATTTTGTTAGTTGTAACAAACCCCTCACAGAAGAAATATAACACTCCAGTGGAGAAGTGCATACATGAAATGTGACTGACACCTATTCTGTGTCCTTAAGTGCTCTTTGGGTTTTGTACCTTGACTGCTGTGCGCTGTGTTTGTCTGAAAAATCCAGCTACTCTACTGAGATGAATAAATACAGAAATATTTCAGTGGGACATTGGAAGTTTTGTTCTGTTTCTGTTTATTCTTTGCATAACTGTGCAGTGGAATGCTAAAATTTTTGTGTTCAGTAATGCTGGCTCAAAAAGATTTTAATTATTTTTTAGTTTTGTATATGTCTGTGAAGAATGTGTGGTTTATACTTGAAAAAAAAGTACCAGATGAAATCCCTTTTTTTCTTTTCCATTTCATGCATTTTTTGTGTGAAAAAACACAAGTGACCATGGGGCAGTAAAATTTGTCTCATCCTTGAGAAACAGAAGAAATTAATCAAAATTGTTAGTAGAAAGTCTCTACACTAATAGAAACATTCAGTAAGATTAAGCCTTCCTGTCTTAGCTCAAAATGATGGAAAAAAGATAATTAAACTGTTGAAAAATGTCACAGCATTGCTGCCTGTGTGTTTGCATAGGCAGGGAAACACAAGGAGCTTGTAAAGGGTTCTTGCATATAAATGCTGAATCAGAAAATATGTGTCCTTACAGTGAAACCATCAGAGAAGGCAGAGGCAGGGGCTGACTGGGATAACAGGATTTCTGTTCTGTGAACAGAACTTCTGCCTCAGTGCTTGTTAAGAGAAAGGGATAGCAGATGTTAGAATTCTGGAAATGGTGTTTTGGCAGTGACAGAGTTAGGTTTCCTGCTGGTTGGTACTAACCTAGGAAGGACAGTTCTGCTTCAGCATTTTAAATGAGCTGCATTGCTACTAGTGCCATCCTCTTGTCTTCTCTGAACCAGGCTTTCTGACTATTCTTTCTCATAGGAATACTCCCATGTCCAACCTTGTCTCATGAAAACCAAGTAAACAGAATTTGTGTCAAAATGTCAATTGTGCTCAGTATTTTCTGCTTTCATATTTGTCTGTTACTCATTCTTGATACTTTTTGTTGATTTGCATTTCTTGTCTTCTGAGTAAAAACAAAAAACCCTGTTAATTGAAGAAAATAAAAGAAAAAGGGGAGAATAATTTTTAAGTGAACATAATGGATTTTTTTTTATGATTGAGAAGACCACAGTAGAAAGTCTGGTCTTGCCAGCAATTTCACTGTGGGTGTGAAACTGTGTTTGTAGTGGAGTGATGTTGTGTAGTGCAGCGGAGTAGCTCTTATCCAAGGAGGTGATATAACAGCAAAAATGTGTTTGCATCAAATGATGTGCTGTCATAAAACTCAGTGCTGTCTGTATGAGCAGCAGTTCATAATAAAAAGTAATGGGTGTATAAGGTATTTAAACTACGTTTTGATTTTGAAACGGGTCATGAACAAATATATGGGAAGGTATGTTCAGCTTCACAACAGTTCTATAAAATGGAATGGGATTAATTTAGTCACACATAAAGCCACGTCACCAGGACAGGAAGTGAAGAACACCATGTTCATCTGAAATTTAGGTTCCCAGCCGTGGTTTCCAGGGATTCTCAAGATAGATTAGGTAGAGTTTTTGGTGCAAGCCAGGTCTCTTAACCTTTGCAGCTTTATTTTAGCCAGGTGGATGCAAATTCTTTTTTTGTTCTCCTTAATCTGGTGGGCTTGAGTTGGATGCCACAGACATCCCTTTCTTCCCATGAAAAGTGACCAGTTTAGACATGTAGAGAGCAAGCCCAGAGCATCAAGATCTGACCCAGGAGTTTTCACCTGAAAATAGTCTTATGAGGGACCCAGAAATACCCAAAAAGAGAGAGCAAACCTGGCACCTCTGTTCTGGAAACAGGGTCCTAAAGAGTGATGCTTACTGTATGAACAAAAACAGAAAAATAGCATAGCTGGCAATGCCAGTTGTTATCTAAATTACTTAAACTTTCAGACTTGAAATGCTTCATTCAGCTTGCTTTTAGATAGATTTTTTTTCTGCTTTAGTAAACAGCTAATAGTCCTATTAAAAACAGAAACAGCTCATAGTCATATTAAAAGGCTGTTTAATTTTTTCAAGAATTGTTACTGGATTCAAAAATTTGTGAACCATTTTATGGTAAAATGGACTTATTTTCAGTCCCAAACCATGGCAGAGACCAGATGTGCTCCCTTGTGAATATTTTTGCCAAATTCCAAACAGACAAACCAATCCCTCAAAATCCGAGAGTTTCCAGTGTTGAATGACTCTCTTTTTCACTTGGTCTCACTAAAAGATGGCCTGCAGTTTTGGGGCAGGGGGTGTGGGGGGAGGTCCCACCATTTTTGGTTTACTCTGTACTTGGCACATCCAGTCCTACAAAACATTTTCCTACTTTCAGATCACTTAGAGGTGTAGTACACATCTCCTAAATGCACTCAGCTAATGTACCATTAGCCACTGGCATAACTACTGAGCAGTTGCTGAAGTGCTCTGAGAATATCCTACAACATTTGCTCTGCCAAGGCTTTTGCAGATTCAGTTTGTGCCTTTCAAGCCACTCAGCAAAGGGAAAGAAACCAGCCCCTATTACATGCAGAACTTTTTAGGTCTCAGAGAGCAGAAGTGACTCTGGCTCTCGAGGGACTCATTCTGTCAAACACACACACTACCATTACCATTTTGATATCACTACTACTATGGTGCTGATTAGAGTTTTTAAGCAACTCTGGTGGTTCTAGCATCTGTGACAGGGAATTTAATTGGTGCAGCAGTGCTGTGTTAAGCAGCTGAAGTGTCCACAAGGGACTGCCTGGCTCCCAGCTCTCTGTGAAGACAGGAAGAGATCCTCAACAGCTTGTCCACAGTAGATGATGATCTTATCCCTTATGTTCGTGTTTTGCCAAGGATTATTGCTGTGGGCAAACATGATGTTTCAGCTTCAGCTGTGCCTTGTGAACAGGATACTTCTTTGAGCTTCTCATGTCTGAAGGAAAGCTTGTAAAAGGTTTAGCTAAGGACTAAAGTACGGGCCAGAAAATACAGAGCCAGAAATACGGCAGCCACATGACAAAAATGCACTAATCCAGTTCCAATAGTTTGGCCCTGAAAGCACAGTTGTAGTGTCAGATCAGGTCCCATCAGCTGAGGGGGAGCAGTGTGGTGCTGCTGCATGACCCAGCAAGGTCCTGTCCTCATTCCGAAGACTTTGTGTCAGGAATAAGGCTGTGATTCCAAATCTGTTGCTGGCTGCATGGTTCAGACATTATTGTAAATGTAAAATAAGTACAGAAATCACTTTAAAAAAAAAAAAAAAGAAAATTAAAAAAAAATCAGGTCAGCTGTAGAATGTTTCTGCTCATATTTATTCCATTCTGATTTTTCTGAAACCATTCAAAAGTGATTTTTCCCAGCCATGAAAAGGTTTTGCTTTAGATCAGCTACTTTTTTCACATCCTTGGCTTTACCAAATCATCAGGTCCTGAGGGCATTGCCCTTTGAGAACAGCTAAATGGGGAAGGTGAGCTCATACACATCATAGAAAACTCAAGACCAGTTCTGAGATAAATAACATTTGCTGACAATTTCCCATTACTACACTTTTTCACTGCAGGGGATTTATGTGAATTTTCTCTAACTGTGCAATCAAGTAAAACTTGCAGTCGAGCACTTGGTTAATATTGTTTCTTTGTCACATCATACAGATAATTTTTTTTTGCAGTAAAGTTCATGTTCCAGCATTATACTCTCACTTATGATAGTATTTGTAATGTGCCTCTTATGCAATTGCTGTTCAGTTGATGAGCTCGAGATAAATTACAGTTTTCTGTGTCTTATCATGTTTCTTTAAATTTTCTTTCCACCAAAAATTAGAGGGCTGAATAATCTTTTCAAAGTCTTAGCTCAGCTTCCATTGCTCTTCTTTCTAACCAAGTATTTTAACAAATACTATAATCAAGGAAATATAGGTGGCTTGCACAGTGCAGCCTCTTCTATTATTACATCTCCTTTATGGATAATAAATGCTGACGGGCCCTACAGGCTGTTAGACCCCCCAGCTATTTCTGTGCCCTGGCTTCCTAAGTGCTGTTGGAGCTGATTGTATACCCTTTCCTGAGATGAGATGTGTTCTCTTCTCCAGCAAAGTGTGAATCACACAGAGGAAAGAGGGTCTCCTGATGCTGCTCTTCATTGCATCTTTCTTTACTGTTTTACTGTAGTAAAACATACAGTGAAGCAAGCATCTCAAAGATGGCAAGAAATTCAAATGAGAGACTTACTCGGACTGAAAAATCAATGTTGCAATGAACAAATTTTCAGAATATTTTCTCTCATCAAAGAGAAAATTTTTTGCTTTGTACTTTTTTTTTTTCAGAAATGTGATGCTCAAAGCCTTTCTATCTTATGTTTGAATTTCTGGATAAAGAAGTAGTTTGGAAAGCTGTAATGTTTAAGTATGATTCCAAATAACTTGACAACCTGAACCTCTAAAACCATTAAATAAAGCAAGATTCTGGGGGGATTCTTTTGGCCTTTTAAGTTTTTCTTTGAATTCAAGATGGCCTCATTTCTCAACAACCTTGGGATTTGTGATAGCCTGGCTTTTGATCTCTCCTCCATCCAGTAATTTTCTTCATGCCATAATTCTTCTTGTGTGGAACTACTAATTTAATATGTGATGAACACATAAGCTTCAGTACTAAACAGCAAGACCTGAAATGCTTCACTGCAAATCATTCCTGCTCCCTCTGCCAGCAAGGAAGCCACACGGTCCTTTTGTCTCTCTTGCTGAAGCAGAAATGGTGCACTTTACAAGATAGTGCTCAGCTCACCCTGGCTCAGGAGTAGAACAATATGACTTCAGTCAAGGAATTCTCTGCATCATCTTGCAGCAGAAGACAAAGTTCTTGTAGTTCCAGTTGTGTGTCTGAAATCTCATCACCACACTCTTTGCCAGATCTTTGGCAGATTGGCTTGCAGGCTTAATATGCTGTGCTCCCTCTTCCCTCATGCCATGTCTTGTCCTCCTGCCTGGGACTGCTCCAGGGAGACTTTTTCCCTCTCTCTACAAGTTCCTGAAAGGAGATTGTAGCCAGGTGGTGGGGGCTGGCCTCTTCTCCCAGGATAAGAGGACATAGCCTCAAGCTGCACCAGTGGAGGGACATGTTAGACACCAGGAAGAACTTCTTCACCAAAAACAGTATCAAGCATTGGGAAGGGCTGCTCAAGGAAGTGGTGGAGTCACAATTCCTGTAATAATTCAAGAAATGATTTGATGAGGCACTTAGTGCTGTGGTTTAGTTGATATGGTGGCATTTGGTCAAAGGTTGGTCTCAATGGTCTTGGAGATATTTTCCAAACTTAATGATTCTCTGAATCTATGATACTTGCCTTTGTGCCACGCTTCCCATCCTATTGTTTCCACTTCATGGGCCAGGGTATGGTGTTCAGCCCCCACAGCATAAAGCATCATAGTAGATCTGTGGGATCA
This sequence comes from Peucedramus taeniatus, assembly GCA_013400575.1. NCBI lineage: Eukaryota > Metazoa > Chordata > Aves > Passeriformes > Fringillidae > Peucedramus > Peucedramus taeniatus. The sequence continues at coordinate 21,608 of WBNO01019993.1, forward strand.
GGGCGGGATCAATGGGTGAGCAAATTTGCCCTGCACTGGTTCGTCCCACCTCTGTCTGAAGGATCTGATGTTGGCTGCTCTTAAAAAGAAGGGATGAGCTAGATAAACGCAGCCTGACATATCCTGTGTTCACAGACAACATTGTTTGTTAATGAACAAAGCTGGATCTGCTGTTTGTTCACTTTTCACATTGATTTATCATTTGGGGATGCATTTTCATGGAGAATAAAAAAAATCTGAAAACACCTGAGGCATTTAGACAGGCTCAAAGCTCCAAAGCCTTTTTACTTAGATTTTCTGGTAGCTGAATTAAATAGAGTGATAGAGGTAATAGATATTAATTCATACCAGAGGGTATGCATGCCAGGTCGCCTCCAGGTATTTAGGGAAAAACACAAAATTCAGTTAAATCCAAGCTCACTTGTGTAGAGGCAATCCATGTACCAGAATTCCACAGATAACAAATCAAAAGTAAAAGGAAAGACTTGATGGTAGTTAAAGAGGTGTTTTTTGCTGTGTACTTGCATTGTGTTTGAGGGTGTTGAGATGGGAGTTCCATATAACTTTAGAAAGAAAATTAAGTTTTTTCTGACTTTTTGTGAGGGTTTAGCACTGTTTACACCCCTCTGAATCAGGTGCCTGCTGTATGGACCTGGTAAATGTTGGTGTCAGTGCTCCTTCTGGAAAGAGGAGTGTGATACTCTTCTGAAGGATGAGCTAGTGCCCAGACAAGCTGGTCATGTATTCTGGAGTAGGATGACTGCCTTTCACTGCAGGGACAGTGTACTAATCCTACTGGTATGCCTCTGCTGCAAAATTCTCTCTTCTATTCCTATTGTGATTTATCCTAAGCTGGCTTTATCCCCAGGTCAGGCACTCAAGGAAAGGGTTTGCAGCCCAGGTTGCACCCTGAATGTCATGAGCAGAATTTGGCAAAGTCATCATCACATCAAAAGCCATTCTGCAAACTGGATTTGTCCTCAGCTTCTTTTGTATCCTGGAGGCTCTGGTCTAAATCACTGAAGTTCCAAAGTGCTTTAAGGAGTCCTGGGTTTAAGCTATGTTGGTTTGCAAACAGAGCAAGATCCAGATCCATGTTGATGTTGAGTTAGAGGGTTTGCTTTGAGTTTTGCTGTTCCAAGAGAGTTTGGAAACTGTTTGAAGAACATTCATAGCCCAGGCCCGATCAAGATGCCTTATTTTGTGTGCACTGTGAGAGCAAATATCAACATTTCTGTTCAAGGAAAAAAAAAGATGATTTTTACATGAAATTGCTTCCAGCAGTAGGACACTGGAGATGCAGATATAAGCAGTGTTGTATTTTGGACGTGACTGCATGAGGAAAAGAGGGAACAAGAACATAAAGGCACCAAGTTTTAGGCTAGGGCAGCTGCCACAAATTGAAAAGAAGGAATACTTCATACCATAAGTCATCAGCTCAGATATAAAAAACAAGACAATGACAATGGCAACCCTTCCTTCAAATGTGTCATCTTTACCTCTCTGTTTGGTATTGTCAACAAACTCTCTGATGGGGCACAAAAGAATGTCAAAAATCAAAATATTACGTCAACATTGTTTTAAATTCTATTACAACGTTTTTGAGTTGTAATGGAATTTCATCCCAATGATGCAGAAAAAAACAGCCAAATCAGTTAAACCAGTGGCATACAACTATTCACATGAAAATGGGAACCCAGATGTTGATTCCACTTATCCATGACTCTTCTTTGGAGAAATTGGGAGTTCTGGATACCTCAAAAGGAGTCCAGGAGGGTTGTGAATAGAACTGTGTGTGGAGAGACAAACAGCTCAAGAAAACATGCCTGGATAAAAAGCATTTGGTTGAGCTCATCTGCAGAGGACTTTTGGTTCTCTAGAGAGTTATGAGAAAGTGTGAGGAAAAGGGACTGACTGATCCTGGGAGAAAGTGAAAGCACATCTACCCTTTTCAGGAAGGACTATCTTTCTCCTTCTCTCTCTTACTAGCCAGGTGATAATTAAAATACATCCATGCTGAACTATCTATAGGATCCTATCCTTCAGGATAGGATGCTATCTATCCTGAACTGTCTGCTTCTGAGTGTGTTCTTCTTTCGTGTCCTTCAAGGGCATTGTGACCTTACTCAGTTTCCATGAAGACTGGATTGTGCATATATATATATATATATATATATATATATATACACACACATATATATATCCATGGTCCTGCAAAAAGCCCTCAACAGTAGGAGATGTCTTAGCTGGCACATAGTGTTCTGTGATGTGACAAAAGCTTGTGGGGCCAGCCTCAACTGAGAGCCACATAACAGCTGTCACTCTGCATGTCTGGCTGACTGGCTTTCTCAAGACTGAATTAAACAGCCCTTGGCCTGTGCTTCCATTTCTAAGCAGCACGAATATTTATGTGGCAGCTTTCAGACTCATCTCCTGCAGCAGGGATAGCCTGTAGGCAGGCTCACTGTCATGGGAGAATGCTCTTCATCCCAGCAGCAGCTCCTGCACCAGAGGGAGAACAGCCCCCATGCTCAGGACATGTGCTGAGGCAAGGTGAAATGCAAGACTTTCAATCTCACCAGTCGTGGCAACCCTCAGCATGTTTGTGCCTATTGACCCACCAGTGCATTCTAACAGCAGAGTTTCCTAAGCCAGGCGCTAACTCAGGATTTCAGGTGGGTGACCTGCAGGTCATAACCTAGACATGTGTGTTTTTCAGAAATATCTTTCGTATGCTCCCATTTGGTAGGCTGGCAGACTATCTTTTATCACTACAAATTGCTTCTATGGTCTTTTGTTTCAGCTGTTCTGTCATACCAGGAAGTTTTTCTCACCTGGCTCAGGAGCGACGGGAGCTCTGTTTGAAACAGTCTGTGACAAACATGCAAATAACCTCATCTAGATTTGGATGTGAATTTTCATTTCTCAAAAAGGCAATCTTCTTTCAAACTGGGGCTTTTGCCCTGTCCTTGAAAGAGACAGGAGCTAGTTGTAGAATGCAGATCTGTAGGAAAGTTTTCAACATCCTGCTGTGTGATGGCCTATACCTTGGATTTAATTTCAGGTCACTTTCTAGCAGTGGGTATTTAATTTCTCATCTGTCCTATGAGTCCTACTTTACTTTACAATTGTTGATGCCTCTGAAAGCTCCTGCCAACAGTTTGCCATCTGTTTTAAACTAAAATCATTTAGTTTCTCTTGATGTGAGACAAAACCATCTGATACAAAAATATGAACAGTAGGTGGCCAGCTTATCACTTTTTAATGTACATGAAAACTCACAAATAGTATGCAGGGGCTTTGGTAATGTTCACCATCCATAGGTTCTTCCAGAGAGCCTCATTCAAGGCTAAGTGCAGCCATCTCCTAGATGTGCAGGATTATGACTCCTCTTTCAGCTCAAGAGACTGTTCTTTCATCATCACCCCTCTCCATTTAAAATATATGTGAAACTGTGAGAAAACTTTGTTTTCTTGTTTGAAAGGATTCTAACTTTTCTTAATTTATGAGTCTTCAAAAAGTTTGTGCTTTCTGCTTCTGGATGTTCCTTAAGTGCCCCTGGTGTGAGTGGAGAGGAAAATGACTGCTCATTATGTCTCTTGTGAGAGAAATGAGGATTGTCAGGTGAAAATAGCAGGAGATGGAATAAAAACAAGAGGTAGTTCTTGTGTGTGGCACTCCTGGCCAAAGCTTGGTTGCAAGTAGTTTAGGGGATTCAAGTGGGGACAGGAAAAGTTAATGAAGAGAACTGCACTGTGAGGCTTTGTTAGACATCTCAGGAAGCTGGAGGCTGGGAAGCACATGACTGAAATGTTGCTGTGTGTTTGACTTCTGATATTCCTCCTTAGAATATCTCTTCTGGCCACTCTCAGGACCCAGAGGTCTTTCGTCAGCACTAGCACAGAGCAGAGACAAGGGGTGGGATGCTGGAGACATGGACTGTGGTATACCTTTGCAATCATCAGGGGAAAGAAAGTTTTTCTTATGATGAACTGACAGTGACTGCCACATGACCAAAAAATACTCTCCAAACCTGCTTAGACTGAAAGCAGCCTTGGTTTTCAAAAATGCCTTTCATTACTTCAGGCCATTTTCTCAAATTACAGATCTAAAATGGAGACACCAGTGAATTACTTTATATCAAAAATACACATTTCAGTTGAGATGAATCAACATGAAGCAACAGAGAAATCAATAATGATGCATCATAAGAGCCCAAATCTGTAGGAACTCTGTTTGGTAATAGTGCTAGTTTTTAGCTGAAATAGTGGCTCACCATTTGAACCACTCCAGCAGTGGGGGAAAAGACCTCAAAACAGGTCTCAAATGAATTAATTTTGCTGTACCTTTTATGTAGGACTACCTGCTGGTACAGCTGGAACAAGAGGCAGGACCAAAGCAGAATGTGAGGAGGGCGCTAAGGCAGCCATGGATAGATGAGGGCAAGTTAGGAAACAGTGGCAGGACCTGGGATGGAAGATAAGATAACAAGAGGATCAACTGCCTAGAAATTTACAGAGAAACAGAAAGGCCTCCAGAAATGTTCTCATTCAGAAGAAGAATATATTCTGTAAAAGCAGCTGTATAAGAGAAGAGGTAGATGAGCCTGTAGCCTGTTGCATTGTGCTGGAATGGAAAGGCCACAGTTTGCAAGCCCTGGTCACTTAAGAGCCAGGTCAGACCTGTGGTTCAGCAAGATACTGACCTCTGTGTTTGTACTGTACTTTTTAAAGTGACCTAATGACTTAAGGGAATATTTTTCAAGAGTTATGAGGGGGATTTAGGAGTACACAGCTCAGTTCCTCTCAAAGACTCTTAGGCTCCCAAATTAAGCTCTCTTGAAATCTCCCTAGTAACCATTATTTATAATACAGCCCAATTCTAACAGTTGCATCTTAATGTTTCTCTTTCATTTATGAAATATTAGTGATCATTTTAGCTGCTTGAAAGATAAAGGACAATAGTACAAATCGTATTTCTTCCAACTTGCTTTTTTATAATTAGTACCCAGCCAGCCTTTTTCATCATTCCTGAAATGTAACTGAACCAGTGATAGAGAGAAGAAGGAAACAAAGGAAAATCAAAGCTGTGTTTGATCAGTATTGGCGTATGTATCAATCCTAAACCAAATGCTTTTGGCAGCTTCCAAAAAAAGGAATACAAAGAAAGAAATTGTATAAGTGGAGAGTCATCTGCAGATCACTGTTAACAATAATTAACAGTACAAAAAGGGATTCTCAGGGGAATATGCATCTTCCAAAGATAAGGTAATGGTGTTGTAGCTCTAAGTGATTACATGAATTGATGCCTTGATCACAGCACTTCAGATAAGGCACTGACAAATCAGTGCTGCCACTGGCACTTAGAAGAAAGAGGAGCAATTGGTGCAGTTTCTGGGACCATTCTCAGTGTACAGATCCTGCACAAATGTAATGTTAATAAAAAGTTTTCTAATCCAAGACAAAACACACTATGGGAAAATGAGAGTGCCTGTGCAGGACAGGGACCTTGCCTTGTTTTATTGGAGCTTCCATCAAAAAAAACTGAGAACCAAATTGGACCAGACAACATTGTGACTGTAACCACAAGTTTTTAGTTTAAGAGCAGTATATAGACTCTAAAAGAAGAGACAAGCACTTCCCAAAGGAGCTTGGGTGGCATTAGAGGTCAGGACTGAAAATGTTTTAACTTAAAACCTTGAATACTACCCCACTAGGAAACAAAGGGAAGCTTTTTTGTACACTAAGGGAAACTTTTTTTTAAAGGAAAATTTTGTTTTAAAACAGAGAGAAACTTTTTACTGGATTTAGGGCTCCAAATTTCTGGTGTTTTTCCAAGACGTAATATTTTAGTCAGCCTGGTGGTTGCACCTTACTTTGCTGGGTTTCCCATTTGGAAAGAGAATATATCTTTCCTTACATCTATGCAGAACAGGCCAGACTTGCAGCTGTCTGCACATCACATGTCCTTCAGTCTGGTTATCCCTGTTCATTCCAGATGAAGTTCAGGTCTAGTACAACCCTAAGTAATCCCTATAGAGAGACCCACATATTATTAAATTGTGTGAGTGGAAACACAGACTCATTCAATGTAAATATGGTCCATAAAATTCACATTGATAACCACTTTAATGTGGTTAGATTATTAATGTATATTATTCAATGTAGCTAGATTATTTTCCCTACATATAAATTGAAAGAGCCGGTTCTGCAGTACCTTTTCATTCCCTCTCCTACAGCAGATGAAAAGTTTGTTCTGATGATTGCAGAAAGACTCCTTTTCCAGTAGGCTTTACATGTAATCTCTCCAGATGGCCACTGTGTTAGCAAAGGGGAATAAAGTAGGAGCCCCCTCAGGATGTGAAGTTCAGCTGTTTGCCAGCTGGATTTTCAAAGCACAGGCTGATCCCAAGATCACCCACCTTTGCCTTGACACATTTTGTGCTGTTCCTCTAAAGCTTGTCATCCACAGCTGCCATGCCTGACCTCACTGTACATTCAGTATGGAAACAGCTTCCTAGAAAACACAAGGAGTGAAAAAAACCACCCCAATTTTCTCATCTTAAGCACATTTCAAATGCATAGTTTTGCTGAGGGGATTTGATAAAACCTTCACTCTTAAACTCATGCAACTATTCCTCCCTTCCCAATACTCTCATATTGAAGACTATTTTGACTATATTGAGATCATATTGAAGACTATTTTTTAATTGCTTTAAACATTAGGAAAAAGAAAAGCATGAAAACATGAAGCTAAGGCCATAAGCCTTAGCTGTGCCTTCTTGTTCATACACATTCATGACACAAGTTTTTCAGAAAGGTAGAGAAGCAGTGTGTGGTGCAGGATATTCTACCAAAGCAAAATCAGGACGCTTCTGAAAGATTTTCATTTGGTAGTTATGAACTGAATTGCAAGTAGTAATTAGCCAGGAAAAAAAATCAAAATTTAGGCGTCTGCTTCTAGTTAGATAAAAGTTAAGCATACACTTAGATATAATGGGATACCTTGAAAAACCCACTTGTGTCAGCATGAATGGTTATATGATGCATATATTTACATTTAAAAATATATTCACTATGGAACAGAAAACTTCAAGAAATTCTTTTAAGTAAATTCTGATCCCATGAAGAAATAAAAGTTATCCATGTGATAAAAGTGGTAAAACCCCCATGTGTTTAGATTTGCTGCTAAGGCAGAAAACTGTCTTTCTGCAGTGTCACCACTACATTGAATTTTAAAACTACCATGTAATCACCTTAATTTTCAAAATGTCTGTGAAAGCATCATAGTGAAGAGACGTGGGAGGAAAGACCTGGTCAGATAAACACTCAGTTTTCACTTTACACAGAATTTGAAGCCAAACACTTTTTGGAGGTATGCAGCACAAGGATAGGAAAAAAATGCTTTACACACTGCAGCACAGGCTAATAATTAATAGATGTAACAAAAAAGGGTCCTTGCAGTGGGAGCAACTGAGAACTGAAGCAAGCTGCAGAGTCTCCATCCTTGGCTAATTTTGTAACTAATCTCTGTCAGAGAATAGAAGACTGCAAAATCTCATTTGATGGACCTGTGCTTTGAAAAAATTTGAACCCAAGGCCTCCAGAGAGCCCATTCCAACCTGAGTTATTCGGTGATTGAGATGTTAACATCAAGAAAGTAAGAGAGAATCAAGTGAAGGAATGTAAGATAATGCAGTAGGAGTGAGTAAATTAGAGGATGAGTTGCTGTGAAAGGTGGTGGATTGATGGCCATAGACTTTTTAATTGAGAAGAGTATGAGATACCTGAAATTATCCTCTTTGTGAAGACTTTGGGCTCCTGAAACTGTGCAGTATGTGCCAGGTGGGATTTTCTGAAGTACTTAGATGTCTTTTGCTGGGATTCATGCCAAGAGGCACCTCTGCCTCTGGTCTTTCAAATGTCCTTAAATGTATTTGGGACTCATTATTCATTTGGGGACTGCTGGAATCTACCTTGCTCTTAGACTCAGGTACTGGTAAAGCATAACTTGAATTGTAGAAGTAAACTCAAGATTGCTGACTTTGGTTCTTCAACATGAGGACATACACAACTAAAAGTAGTCTCAAAGATGAGTCCAGAGAAAATTTTACCACCTACAGAGGTGTTTCCCAGGATCATTTGGAAACACTTTTAGGAATGGCCCAAATCGAAATGAAGTAAAAAACAAAATTTAAAAAAAAAAAAAAGTGTTTTGCAGGAAAATGTAAGATGTTGAGTAATGGTAGGAAATAATTTTAAAAATCTCACTTGAAGTTTCTATTTTGGGATCAATTGCTACTGGTGAATTAATGCAGAAAAATACTGGAAGTATTTTCAAAAACTGAGAACAAAGTTTTGCTCTGACCTTATTCACATGCCTTTTGATCGATCTAGTCATAGACCAAATCTATACAAGTGTCCATTAAAAGCTGGTTTTTAACTAAATCCATCAAATGAACCATCCCAACATGAGCATAACTAATCAGTATTGCATCATCCAATTGGGGAAACAGAAGCTGAACTGTGTTACCATGGTAACTGTTCTCTGACTACACACTTGGGAGTATCACATTTTGAAAAAGACTATTTGCATCATTTTTGGCCCAAACAATCCTGTCTTTTCCTGTTTTAAAAAGGAAAGTCCTTATATTTAATGCAAATATGTCAAGAGAAAAACTGATACTACCCTTTTAAAATGGCCTCAACATCACATCGGGTAGGCTTGGACATAATTAATTGCAAGTGGAATGTGAAGGAATGGCATGCCAAAAATCTTTAACTTAATTGCTAATCCTGCCTTATGCCAATCTCTCAGTCCTGCCAGTGTAAGCTAATGATCCTAGGGATGGGATTTGATGTACTCTGGCACCTGAAAGAAACTGTCAGCAGTTTTTGGAAATAAAAATGTGAGAATTCTTAATAGAATTTACCAACTCCAGGATATCACTTGTTGAAGGCTGTTTGACAACAAAAATCAGTGTTTGCTCCAGGAGAGAATGTTAGCCTTATCCAGAGAGGAGACAAAACATCTAATTCCCAGACATATCCTGACCTGTGCTTTACTGTGAGCAAAC
>WBNO01019993.1:30699-43358 GCA_013400575.1 Peucedramus taeniatus
TCTCTCTTACAGCAGTCCATCCTCTTGCTCACTTGACCAGCTGAACAATCAGATTCCTACCAAAACTGTGTGCCTGGATTAAATAATCACAGCCTGAACCATGCAGACAGGTTCTTGAATCTGAAAATCTGCTCATTCAAGTGGACATGTCAGGTAGCAGAGAGCAGCAGAGCAGCTTTGAAGTCAGGATGAGAGCATGGATCATAACTAACTTCTCTGGAGATCTAATCACAGAGAATGTGCTTATTTTTCTGTTTAGATGAATTTTGTCTGAGAGAATAAGAGGAAAAAGTCTAGTGGAATGTCTTGCATGGAGCATCAGGAGGTAGCTGTCCCCAAACAAGGAAGAAGGCAAGCCTGTCTAGCTCTGAGGCTGCCCCAAAATGACATTTTTGCAGCTTTTTTTTCCATGATGATATACAAGAGCATGTCACCCTATCATCTGGCAGGATATTGAAAAGTCCTGAAAAAAATCACAGGTCAATTTTTTTCAAAGCAGTTTCTTCCAAGTGTATCTGATAAAAACTTTTTACATCTGTCTGTTTTCTAAGGCACACGTAAAAGTATCCTTATGAAGATCTCTCCTTCAGCCCTAAAAGAAAGAACCATTCAGCCAGTATCAGAGCTACTTGTACACAGCAAACGAACACTAAATTAACCATTTGCTATTTTGAAATCATGAGTAACAACCTTACCAAAACTTGTTAGACTTGATAAAAAATTTATTTTCAATTTAAATTGCATCTCTGCTCATTATCTCATTTCTCCTCCTTGTCACTGTGCAACAGATATTTTGCCTGTTGAGGCAAATCCATCAACTCCTGGCGCTGCTCATCGTCACCCTCATTCACCACGCTCACGGTGACTCAGTGCTGAGTTACCCTGAATGTAAATAAAGTGCCTTCAATCCTGTGTGTTGATGAATTTCTCTGATATGCTGATGATGCGTTATCTTTCTGTGGCAAGTCACATGATGTTTTGTGCTGTGTTTATAATACCAGCCTGTTCCCACAAGCATTGATGACAGCCAGGAACAGGGAACCTGTTTGCATTAAATCAGGAGTGTGTTGAAGTTGAAGTCTGTCACTTCAAGTGACTCTGACTCTTGGTGCTCTCTTCTTCATGGAGTGTATGTTTGAAAAATTATGGTCTTGCACCATGATACATCAATGAAGGGATTCCAGTTCTGTAGTTTTGCCATATGACAGTTTTCTGGGGCCACAAAAACTTTTCAGATGGAAGTTCCTTGCCTTCAAAATAGCTCTTAACCACGATGGCCCACATACCATTTTTATTTTTGAGAAATATTTGTCCTGCGTGGCTATAATTTTGATGAACAGATGAGGAAAGATCAAGCAAGCAGAAGCACAAAGTGAGGATGTTAACCTATGGGGGATGAAGCCTAGATTCAGTCCTTGTTCCTGAAAAATGTTTTTGCAGTTTAAATAAAAGACTTTGAATCAAATGCAGAACGGGAAGGATCCTTCTCTCTTTAATTTCAGCATCTCTTTTAGTATGGCCCCAGGTCTGGTCCAAACAATATTCGCTAGTGCAGCATCACCCTGTGGGAGGCCTAAATTCTGCATGCAGATAGAACCCAAGAGGACTGAGCATGAGGTGGGTGAGGGGACAACTACTGACAGCTACAGAGAAGTCTGGAATTTGTTGCTGGTCACTAGGTGATGTATGTAAGGGAGTAGGTGAGTATTAGAGGCAAACAAGTCAGTAGTTATAGAAAACAAGTATGTTCCTGTTTTTTAAAATCTTGACCTTCTTATGGTCTTCCAATTATTTTGATTTTCCTGAGCTGTGATTCTTGAGCATATTTGCTATACTGCAGAAAGTGTCTCTGTGCTGTTTCAGGTAGTTAGACCATGTTGTACCCTGGCTTCCTGAATGTTCTGAAGTTGGTAGTTGTCATGCTGAGCCTGAGGTTTGTAGACTCTGTATCAGATTGCCTTTATACACTCTAAATGGGGTACATGAATGAGCTAAAGAAGACAGGGGAAATGATATTTTACATGCTAACAGGCTGTGAAATCCAAATCTAGCATGAGAGAAACCACGAAGACTGAAAGCTTGTAAAAAACATGGTTCCTTGAAACATTTCATGATTTCATCTTAAAAAAAATATTCTATACCGTTTCAGAAGAAATTGTCATCAGATATATGATAACAGATTAACTTTTGCTGACTTCAGTCACAAAGCACTGTGTTCCCCTGAGCTCAGCCTTGCTTTCTTGGCTTCCCCCAGAGCTGTAGGAATTGGTTGAGACAAATGCATTTATCTGACTCTTCCCGGTCAGACCATGAGAGTGTGTATTAACAGAGGGTATCATGTTAATCCTCATGTAGTCTTTCCTCAGCTAGTGATAGTTCCAAATCAGATTATTGTACAAAAATGTAGTGCTTTGAAATGCTTCTCTACATGGCTTATGTTAATTCCATTATAATGGACCACAATCTTGCAATTGTGATGGTAATATTTTTCACTGCTGTTGAAGATAGCTTGGCACAGGCCCAGAAAAAATGCTTCTCCAGACACAAACAGATACCAGCTCTTACATTCTTGATAAGAATAAACATTCTTCACCCTTCCATAAAAATGTAGCAGTGAAAGATTATTGAGACAAACATTAGAAATGGCTGTAGGTTTGGGGGTGGTGGGGGGACATCCATCTTAGTGATGTATTGAGTAAGGATTGCTTTCATAGGTATGTGAGGGAAAGAAGCCCAGATAGTGAAGGAAAATTCTCTTTATGCTGATAGAGAATGAGAAGACTGAAATAACTCATATGGTATATAGTTAGGCTGAAATAATGCCAAAGGATTGTCAGCAAGGGACAGAATCCAACTTATTGTGAGGTACACAGAACTTCCATGAGATAGTAAATTAATATTGTGTGCAGAAAATAACAATAATAATACAGTGTATTAAATTAAATTGAGATAAAAATACACAACCTGCTTTTATATTAATGAATGATAACATGTCACTTTATACATTTAAATATTTTGTGACACTGTGTCTTGTTTCAAAGCCTTTTCAAAATGAGGAAACTGAGGCAAAGTGAAAATGAGATTACTTGTCCATGGTTGTTCAGTTGGTAATTTCAGGTCCTAGGCCACTGTTGGGACAATAAGCTTTCTTCTAAAAGAACACAGGTTATTGCTTTGAAGGACTGTCACAATTTTTATTAAGTTCAAACAATAAAGGAAAGCAGGCACACACTAAGGGCACAATCCAGGAAAGTCCATGTCCTAAATGGGGTGATGGGAGAAATGAGCAGAGGTTGGGGCTTGGGTCTTTTAATTAATTGCTCAAGCAAGGCACAGAAGAGTTGCATTACACCAAATGGCACAAGCAGAAGAGAGCAGATGTACGAGAGGATTAGAATTAATTGAGTTGAGGTCTATGATGACTGAATTATTCTCTGTCTAAAGATGAAAGTATTTCCTAGCCTTCTGTTTGTGACTGCTTACTATTGAGCTTACTAGCAAACTTGAAATATGTTAGAGAGAAAGCTGACCTCTTCTGTCATTGATTTAATCATCTGTCTAGCCTTACAGGTCCCCAACAGTTTGCAAAATAACAATTTTCATATCATAACTTCTTTGGTCTTTTGCACATTGTCTCATTCTGCTTTATCTTTCAAGGATATTCCATGCCTGATTTGATTAAATCAGTGCAAGGAGAATATGACAGGAAGAGATTAGTTATATTTTTTCTATGGAAAGGCTAGACAATCAGCCTGATAAATCCAGGGGAACCTTGGGAATAACACAGAAGCAATTAAGACTATCCATATTAAATTTCATGGCTACATATCTGCTGTCTGATGTGTGTGTGTGTGTGTGAAAAGCAAGACTTCTGTGCAAACTCTGCAGGTATGGGTTGAGACCAGACTTGGTTATGACAGTCACAATTCAGGTTACATTCATGTTCCATCAGCTCCTGCTGGAGGGATTAAGAAACCTTGCTTCCCATAATTTGCAGCCATGCAACTTTACAGTGAAGATTCAGGAAATACATAGTGGTGTACTGTTCTTTGTCCTGGATATAGCACACTCAGCATGTCTACACCACAGCTGAATTTTTGTGTTTCAGTCTGTGCAAAGGGGTACCAGATTTCTACTTACTCCTTTCATGCTATGACGTTTTTATCTTGCCTTCATTGCTGCACAGTCAAGGTTAGGGACGAGTAACATCACAGGACTGGAGATGTTATCTTAACCTCTTTGTCCTTCAGTCCTTCTAAAAATGCAGGCCTGGAGGAGTAGGAGAAGAAAAGTGTTTTGATCCGAAAGATGATGTAAGATGTGCATATATTTTCCTTAGGTCAATAGATGACAGCTTTTTTAGACTATGAATATTACAACTGAAATGGAGAGAGGCAATAACAAAAAAAATGGGAATATTTTCTTTCTTGCCCTGCAATTTCATTGTCTGTTACCTGAAACAGTGGGTTTCATGTTACTGTGATCATGTATTGTATAACTGTACAGCTATACAAAAACTTCCATACTTCTATGGAAGTATGCTGTTAGAAACTCCATATAGGGAAGGGAAATAATCCCCTAATAGTTAAGAGCATGTTTTCAGGGCTTTTTTCCCCTATTTATTATTATATTTGTTAACCTGGTAATCGGAGAGGAAAGCCAGGCCATCTTCCTGCTTGGGCAGATTGGGAATGCTCTAAATATCCTGCAGATGAAAATTGCCCCTCACATACACATTAATATTCATCCTGTCTGGAATCTGCAAGTAAATGTGTGTTTCTAAACCTAACAGTAACAAAGAATAGATGCAGTCTGCACCTGGGGAGCCTGGACCAGTGCTTAGGGAGGTGGTCGAGACAATGAATACTGCAGTAGCTGGGAGGGGGAAAGAACTTGAAGCTGTTTTCCCTATTATGTAAGTCCAAGCACGTTGAAGAATTTTCTCCTTGTGGCAGAACCCGGCTGCTGGGAAAAGCAAAACTCCTCTGATGGGCAGTCAGTGCTGGAAACAGTCTTTTCCTTCTTGATTTTCTCTCAAAACTATGTTTTCTTGCTCTCTAAGAACAAGCACCTTGAGAAGCCTTTAGGAAATGGAAGCCAAAGAAAACCTCAGTTGGGCACGAAATTTTGGGTTGACAAGATTAAATCGCTGAAGTGAGGTTGCAGCAGACTGAAGGCAGCTCGAAGTGTGGTAGCAGACAGACCGAGCCCAGGAACGCGCTGTCCAAGGGACAAAACTGTGTTGCGTTTAGCTAGGACTGAGCTCTGTAGAGAGAAAAAGGCCATCTGGGATACACCCTAGTGGTGGCATTTTGAATGCTTCCCTCCAGGCTGCCGGAGGACTTGCACACACTTATCTTTTGCTGACAGTCTGCATTTCAAGATTTACCTATATAAAGACAAAAACCATGTACATACAGAGCACCTTAGTGGAAAAGGACTCTGTGAAATAAAGGAAAATCCTCGTGGTCGTTAACTTTTTTTGAAACCGTAGTTACCATTGGTTCCAGCAGCAAAACTATGACTTTATTTACTTGAGGAAACCAAGACTATCTTCAAAAGTAGACATGTATAATTTATTAATTAAATCCATTTTCCAAACCTTGAGAATGTGGCTCTCCTAATAATCTCGGAAGGTCAAATACTTCTTCCAATGGTTGCAATTACAAAGTAAGGATTTCATTTTACTATTTTTTTATTCTTAAATGGTCATTGCTTTTCAGTGTACAAAACAAAAAAATTAAAAGCCACAATGAATCAAATTTTCTTTTATGAAGTAGAATCATCCTTATGCCTAAAATAGGATAGAAAGTTAGATATTTCAAGTATTCTGACAAGCCAATTTGCAAATCCTTAGCAATTGATTCTTCTCATGATTAATCTTTAATTTTTATCTCAAATTGGAAATAAAATTTTTTTTTTCTTTTTGTGAAGAAAGCAATCTGAAGAAATGTTGATTAAGGAATTTCAAAAACTATTAAGTGTCTTCTTTTCTCTGTGAAAGATTGAAAAACCTCAGCAGTTCAAGATACGTAAGGAGTATGAGTTGTTTTCCCTTTGCTTTTTTAGCTAAGAAAAGTATCTTTAAAAGAAGTTATACTTATGGCTCTGTTTGTAACACTGAACAAGTATTCATATTTCAAAATCTTGATGGCTTTTTAACCCTTTGTTAAAATTACACCTTAGTGAGCATTGGTTCACAGCTCCATATAGGGAAGGGAAATAATCCCCTTCTCCCAAATTAAAATCCCTCTTTATTCTTTCATGGCCTCTTTCAGGCATAGGGGGTGAAGAGCGAAACTTCATCCCATAAGTTTAGGTGACAGTGAACGTTCAAGCTGTATCTAAGACAGAGATTGATCAGAAGTAGTTAAGCAGTTCAGGAAAAAACCCAACCAAAGAAACAGAAAAACCTGCACCCAGATACTGGATTCCCCCTCTGGTGAACTGGGGAGTCCTTCTTACTGGTAGCTTTAATGTATTTTGCAGATCTCTATCTTCCTGTGGAGAGTTTTTATCAGGCATTAGTCTTCTAATGAGGTATTTTTCCTGAATTGCACTGATTCTCATTACTCTAATTTTTTAATGATCTTCTGATTTTTTTTTTAGTTACTACTGATTTCCTAACAAGAGAAAGAATGCAGGAATTAATCCAGTTCAAATCCAAACCTAAAAGTCTTTCACTTCTGATTTGCAAAGAATGTGAGATGGTGAGGATCAGGAAAAAAAACCACACCCCCACAAAAACCAAACCCTTTGTGACAGATTTTACCAATATCCTCATTGAGTATTCTTGGTGAAACTGGGAGAAGGATTTACTGATTCAGACTCTGACCCCAAAAAGAGAAGTAAAGAGCAGCTCAAGCAATTCTGACTAAAGGGTGTCTCCTTGCATTTCCTAGAGGTTCTTTAGATGTTACAGCAGATTAAATTGTAATGTTTGTTCCCATAGTAACCATATTTTTCTTAGTCAGTTTTGTTCCTGCGTACATTTATTAACTTTTTGAGCTTAAATGCAATAATAATGAAATATATCATACCATTCAAATCTAACGGTGGGAGAGGGTAAAAAAATATTTTTAAAAATTTTTTGAAAACAAAGGGAGAAGAGGGACAAGAAAAGGGGCATTATAGGGATGGGCAGCTTAGACAAAAAGAGTTAAACATATACACATATGTAAATGTGTAATAAAGCATTGTGAACCTCCCACTAAGCATTTTTGGGTTGCAAAATTGCCAAAGGATAGTGTGGGAGCAGGACAAATCATTGGTTTTAGCAACAATGGGATTTCTTACTCTACATTTTGTATGTAAACAGCAGTTGACAGAAAGTAGCAAAAATGTGCTTTTGGACTTGGTAGGTGTAGTAAAAAGAATAATTAATTTATAGTTCTGAGGGAAAAATAATGCAGGGGTTTTGCACCCTTCTTTTGGTATCTGTAGAGCTCAGTATCATTTTCAGTGCTTTGTAGCATCCAGTAGCTGTAATATGAGAGAAAAAGACAAGTTCCTTCCACTCAGTAGCCCCTAAGTAACATTGCAGGTCACTACTATAAAACTGTTTTTCAGTTATTTATCTTTCCTCAACATGTGGAATTTAATGGCACTGGGAAAGTGTTTGAATAACTGTTTAAAACATTTTGCTTTTGTTTCGTTTTTTACTTTCCCTTTGAACTCTGAGTTTCCAAAGGCTTTTATACTGTCCTACATGTCAAAACCAAAATGTAAAAATGAGATATGTTTCCTCTTAGAAATAAGCAAACCTGAAAGCTTTGGGTTTTTTTGCATTGAGTTTACTAACATTCTGTATTTCTTTAACAGATTCTCTATTCAGTTGCAAGGGAACACAATGTAGAAGCTATGCCAGAATGCTTTACTGAAGCATGAAAAACAAGGCAGTGACTTACAGATACTGACAAAATGGTACCCCATGTCTCCAAGCTCATAAACAACACAACTTAAAAATTTACATATAAATCAGAAAATAAATCTACATTTACCTGATGCAATCTACAAAATTAATCAGGTGAAGAATGCTCCATGCAGATTAGTGTGTCTTTCATCCCAGAAGATGCAAAATTAAACATCAGAGATATTTAAATCCCATGTGTTTGCTAGTGGGACATTGCTCTATGGTGTTTCACTAGAATAAGGCACAGGAATCGGTGATTTACATTGCCCTAAATGGTATCTCCCTTTTTCCTTGTTATTCTTTCTTTTCTGTGTTCATAACAACACATTCCAACATCATGTGAGTGAGCTGAGGACATGACCTGTAACCATTCCACCTAAACCTCACTTTTCTGAATTTCTTGTTAGACACAGGGGGCAACAGGGCTGTCAGTTTTTCACACAGTTGCCTGGGAATTAGCAAGTGGGGCTTGGAATTAAGGAGATTAGGGAAAGGGGTAGGGTCACAGGGAATTGTCCCCCCTTGTCCTAGCTGGCAGATTGGCCTTGTGTGACATGCCACAAAATATATCCAACAGCACCATGGAAAATGGAAAGTTCCAAATTCTCAAGGACAGAAGAGCAGTTTTGAGCTCCTCTGGGGCAGACCAAATTCCTGCTACCTGGTTTTCTGTGGCAATTTCAGTTACTTAAGTAAATATCTGTGGATGGCACTCTAAATCTTTGGTTTCTGTTGTACTTGTGTGTCTTTACATAGATATGTGTGTGTGTGTCTTCATATCCATATTAGTGGTTGCTCAGTCCGTGTTTAGTAATGTCACAGAGGAAATTACTGCTGTAGAATGTTGTGCTATAAAAGAGTGTGGAAACACTTATATATATGTAAATATACATTGAAGGAAAAAAAAATAAGCTTTAAACATTCTCACTTGTATTTAAGGTTTAAGAGTAAGAGCTGAGCAGCTCACATTCTCCCCTAATGTTTCAAGGCACCACATCTAGATTTAGTTGAGTTTAGGCTTTTATTCCTATTGATTTTCAATCTCTATTAGTAACACACAGGCAAGTGGTATTGTCACATTGCTCACAGTACTAAAAAATGAGTCATTTTATGTCAGTGGTTTTGTTCTAACCAAGCATCTGTTTCTAGACAAGAAACAAACAAATCAGCTTACCTACAAAACCTGGTGCACCAAGTTCCCTAAATTAGACAGATATAAGTATGCACGGCCAGGCCTCCAGAACTTTTCAAAAGCTCACATCATACACTCAGCTTCCTGTGAGTTGAAAGGCTCTTTACAAAAGCACTTGCACCCCTTGGGACAGACATTGAATCGAAAGGCCAGAGAGTTGGCACACAGTTTGGAACGTATTAGGCAGGATGCTCTACAGAGCAGACAGTCAAGGCAGAAAAATTCTGCCTTCAGCTGTAGGGAAAACCTGCTAGAAACTCATCCTCTTCTGTACCCTTCAGGACACTCACTTTTTACCAGGTAAATTGTGACACTAATCCAGAGCCCCTGAGACTGTAGCTTCACTCCTGTGGCTGATGGTTTGTTGCCGTGGCTGGGGGATCAGGCATTTTATCCTCACTTTTGTATAGCTGTGGGATGATGTGTAGGTAGAGAAAAAAATGGGGGATCTTTTTCCTGCTTGGCATATGCAAACACTAAAGCACATATTTGCAAAACTTTTTTCTGTTTTTTTTTTTTTTAATGCTTAAAATTCCATTCCCAGAAGAATGCAAAAAGCCAGTAAGCTGCTTCCCTGTCCATAGCAGATAATTGTTTCCAGACCAAAGGTGGTTATACTGTAATTACAATCTTTCTGTCAACGAAAGTTTCATATCCTCTAATGAGTAGGTAGACATGTACACAGTTATGTTCCCTTCATAAATATGAGCATTCCTATATTCCTATCTGCCGCAAAACAGGCCAATTAGTTTTGCTGTTGTTTGTTTTTTTTCTTAGCACATATGTCTGTTTTAATAATGAAGCACCCTTCAGGAAATCCCTCATTTTCTTCATAATTTTATTTATTGAATGCATCTTTGGTATTGCTTGGCTGTAAAACTCAAACCTTTATCCTGCCATTGGTGCATTTTTTTCATTCTATATTCTGATAGTGCCTGCCATGCAGTACCATGGATCACGACCATGTAGCATGTGCTGCCTTAGCAAGGGACCAGTGGGAAAGACATGAAGCTCATGATCCAAGCAGTGGAAGCAGTGGAAATGGAAGTGGTGGAAGTAGTGCAAGCAGTGGAAGCAATGCTGTGAAGTGCCCTTCTAAGGCCCACAGGAGCCATTTCTGTCCATTTTCATGGAGTAAAGGTCTTTGAGCAGTCCAAGGACAGCACTATTGCTTTTAGTTGGACAACAGTAAATAATAAACAGCAAATAGCACAACTTCAGTGCTGTTTTCAGGTAGGCAGAGGTAGATTTAGAGCAGAGGATAGATTCTTTTCAGGAAGTACTTTGTCATTTGTCTTTGTGGAGGGCAAAAATCTCAAAAGAGTATCCTGCCTAACTAGACAAGGCAGCTGGAGGTGGTGCATGGAGCAGGGATCTTAGGCCCTTAATTCAGAGGCCCTAATTCAATGCTGGGAAAAGAAGGGGGTTTGTACAGCTAGCCAATAATTTGGTAGAAGGTCTTGTGTGGGGCTTACCCTAATTGAATTGCCCAGAGGTTTTCTAAAATAATCCTCAGAAGAAATAGATCTAAGCAGTCCCATGATCATTACACAACCACCTCTGCAATAAAACACCAATACTACAAAAGATGAGAAATCAAACAGTACTTCAAAGAGTATGTTCCTCCTCCTCCCCAAGAAGACTGTGACTAAAGCTGAGTAAATAATTTATAATTAATTTATAGATGTTGGCTGTTTTCCATTAGTGAAGTGTTCACGACATGAAGACAATTTTCTCAAAGGTACTCAAAATTATTCACTGAGTAATGTCTGCAAATAATCCTTAGTCTTTAATATATTCATAAATACTTTCTTGCAAATCACAGATTTCAGAAAATAGAGCAATTTTGACTGGATGTCCCTATCATAAGACATGTTCCTCTGTGTGGATAAAATTTATGTAATACTGAGGATTCTTGAAGCAAACTATGAAATGTTCTGTATCCATCTGACGAATATTCTGGCACATTTACAATTCTGAAACATCATATTCTGTTGCAGATAAACTCATTTGCAAGCCAAAATAATGTCCAATGAAACTACTGGAAGTCCCACTTGTTTCGAGTGTTATATCTGAGATGGTTCCTAGCTTCCAGCTGATGGGTGTGGAACAAGCTGGATCTCCTGTTGTGACAGACAGTGAGGAAAGGGTCAGGAGAATCCACTGATTCCTCTTCCCCTTTGGATAAATCAAAGCTTCCTTAGACTTCTAAGAAACCTAAATACCTCTAAGTAGGGGTACTTAATTGATTTGCCCCAGAATGAAATGTCCTGGCAAGCTATTAAAGGTCTGGATTCCAGGAAGAAGAGGTGGACAACTTATTCTTTAAGCAGCTGGACAATGTTTTAGGGTCACCATCCCTTCTTGTTCTTGTAGGTGACTTTAACCTACCAGACATCTGCTGGGAACTTAACACAGCAGAAAAGAGGGAGTCCAGGAAGTTCTTAGAGTGTGTGGAGGAGAACTTTATGTCACAGCTAGTGAGCAAGCCCACCAGGGGAGGGACTATGTTAGATCTGTTGTTTGCAAATAGAGATGGGCTGGTGGGAGATGTGGTGGTTGGAGGCCACTTGGGGCACAGTGATCATTAATTAAAATCACATTAATTATAGAATTCTCAATATTTGGTGAAATCAGGAGGAACATCAATAAGACTTTTACACTGGAATTACGGAGAGCAGATTTTGGCCTATTTAGGAGACTTACTCAGAGAGTTCCTTGGGAAGCCACTCTTAAAAACAAAGGAGTCCAGGAAAGGGGGGTGTGCTTCAAAACAGAGATCTCATAGGGACAGCGTGTCCCTGTGTGCTGAAAGATGAGTCAATGAGGCAAATGTCCAGCCTGGATGGGCAATGAGGTTTTGAAGGAACTCGGGAATAAAAAGAGGATGTATCATCCTTGAAGGAGGGTCAGGTCTCTCAGAAAGTATTAAAGGGGGTTGCTAGGGCATGAAGGAAAAAATTAGAGAGGTCAACGCTCAGTTCAAGCTTAATTTGGCAATTTTTGTAAAGGATGATAAAAAATGTTTTTACAAATACATTAATGGCAAAAGGAAGGGTAAGACCAACCTTTGTTCTCTACTGGATGCAGGAGGTAACTCAGTAACTGCAGATGAGGAGAAGGCAGAAATGCTTAATGCCTCTTTGCCTCGGTCTTTAGTGGGAAGACGGCTTGTCCTCAGGATAACTGTCCTCCTGGGTTGGTAGATGGTGTCAGGGAGCAGAATGTTAACCAGGAGGAGGCTGTCAGAGAACTGCTGAGACACTTGGATGCCCATAAATCCATGGGACCAGATGAGATCCATCCCAGGGTGATGAGAGAGCTGGCAGATGAACTTGTGAAGCTGCTCTCCATCATTTACCAATAGTCCTGGGTCACTGATGAGGTTCCAGATGACTGGAAGCTGGCCAATGTGACACCTACTCAGAAAAAGGGTGGGAAGGAGGATCCTAGTAATTATAGGCCAGTCAGCCTGACCTCAGTACCTCTCAGGTAAGGTAATGCAACAGTTCATACTGAGTGTCATCACTCAGCATTTACAGGATGGCCAGGGTA
>WBNO01019996.1:8629-22441 GCA_013400575.1 Peucedramus taeniatus
GGAGCAGGGATGGAGCAGGGAGGGAGCAGGGAGGGAGCAGGGAGGGAGCAGGGAGGAACAGGGAGGGACCAGGGAGGAACAGGGAGGGAGCAGGGAGGAGCAGGGATGGAGCAGGGAGGGAGCAGAGAGGAGCAGGGAGGGAGCAGGGAGGAACAGAGAAGAGCAGGGATGGAGCAGGGATGGAGCAGTGAGGGAGCGATGCCTGGAGAGGCTGCCTGGAACAGAGGCTGGACAGAATTAAAGGATAAAACAGGTATTTATTAAAAGGCCTTCACAGGATACACCTTGGACAGTGCAAGAGCCTGGCCATGGCTACACCCAAGATGGACTCCTGGTCACGAGTTTTCACACTGTTATAAGTTTTGCTTCATTTACATATTGGGGCTAATTGTCCAATTACTGCTCCAATTACAGGTTATGCAGTCCCATCCTCCCAGATTGCTCTCCTCAATTCACTTTTGTTTGCACTTTTTGGGCCTGAAGCTGTGATGGTGACTTTGGCTCTGGGGCTGGGAAAGGATTGTTCTGTCTGACTGAGCTGTGAGGAGAACTTGCTGACACTTTGTATGAAGTTCAGAGTTACCAATGCAGAACAGAGTCTGGACAATTTGAAAGCTAAAACTTGAGGCATCAGGAACAGTGGTCCTGTCTCGTGCTGGCACCAGCCCAAAAGCAAGCGGTGGTTGCGTCACCCAGGAACAGGAAAGTGGCTGAGGCCACAGGTGTGAGGCAGCATGAGGCTCTGAGAGAGCAGGGGGGTCCCTGGGGGGCTGCAATGTGTCCGTGCTGCTGAGATGATGCTTCTTCATGTGCTGCGTGTCTGTCACCAACCTGGGCCGTGCCCTCAAAGCTCTTTGCCCACCCCAGCTGCACCCTGGCTCTAGGACTGCTCTGAGGGAGCAGCCAAGGCTCAGGTGCCCCTCCCTGCTTCTCCCTGGGCTCCTGTGGTCACCTCCAGGGAGAGGCTCCCCCCACACCCGAGCCCCCCCCAGAGCGGCCTCAATAAATGCTGCTGGTCCCAGCTGTGCCCCTGTGTTCCAATTTGGGAAAGGGGGTGACATGAATTTGGGGGTCCCAGCAAAGCCAGAAAAACCCATGTATCCCCCAAAGGTTCCCTGTGGTCCTCCTGGGGACCCCAAAGTCTTCTCTGAGCCCCTCCCCACCCGTGGGGGCCCCTCCCAATAAACACTGCTGGTCCCCAACATGGTCGGGGGTTCAAACCTGGGGAGGAGGACACACGAAATTTGGGGATCCCCAGCAAAGTCAGAGGGACCCTCGCATTCCCCAATTCCCCCTCTCAGCTGTGGGGACCTTGCTGTGAAAACCACACAGGGATTTGTGTCTTACCAGGGCCTCTGTTTGTTCCTCCCTCCTCAGACACGCTCGGTGCCCCACAGGAGCAGGATTCCTCCTCAGAGATGATGAGGAAGATGAGTGGATGCTCCCAGAACAAGTCGAGCAGCCCAGGGAGTGACCCGGCTGCAGGTGAGCACAAAGAGATGGGCGGGGGCGGCAGCAGCTTCATCGCTGGAGTCTTCATCCAGGCCAAGAAGAAGAAGTTGAGCATCTACGAAGCCATGATGAGGGGGCTGCTGATGCCGGGCACGGCGCTGGTGCTGCTGGAGGCACAGGCGGCTTCGGGGCTGCTCACGGACCCCGTGAGCAACGAGAGGCTCTCGGTGAAGGAGGCGCTGGCTCAGGGACTCATCGGCCGGGACTTCTACGAGAAGCTGCTCTCGGCGGAGGGAGCCGTGACGGGGTACACGGAGCCCTACACAGGACACAGGATCTCCCTGTTCCAGGCCATGAGGCAGGAGTTCATCATCAGGGAACACGCCATCCGCCTGCTCCAGGCCCAGATCGCCACCGGCGGCATCATCGACCCCGTGCACAGCCACCGCCTGCCCGTGGAGGTGGCCTACAAGCGTGGCTACTTCGACCAGGAGACGAGCCAGTTCCTTTCCAACCCAGAGAACCAAACCAGGACTTGCTTCGACCCCAACACCCACGAGAACCTGACGTACCTGCAGCTGCTGCGCCGCTGCGTGCCCGACCCGGACACGGGGCTGCTCATGCTGCAGCTGATGGACAAGGGCTCCGTGCTCTACCAGCTGACCGAGGATGCCCGCAAAGCCCTGCAGGCCGCCCGCACCACGCTGGCTGTGGGGCTCTTCCAGGGCCAGAGCGTCACCGTCTGGGAGCTCCTCTTCTCCCGCTATGTCCCTGACCACCAGAGAGAGGAGCTGCTCAGGAGATACAAGGCGGGCACCGTGACCATCCAGCAGATGATGAACGTCCTCACCGCCACCATTACAGGGGCAGAAAGGGAGAATGGGGCTCTGGGCTCATCCATGGCCAGCCCCAACAACAAGGTGAGGGCATCAGCCCCACCTCAGGACATGCAGGCCCAGGAGCAGCAGTTGAGGAAGTCCCTCAAGTCCGCAACAGTCCGTGTCACTGCTGGGGAGTTCCGGGGACAAAGCGTTTCTGTGCTGGACCTGCTCTTCTCCAAATACATCCCTCAGGGGAAGCGGCAGGAGCTGCTGGAGCTGTACAGGGCAGGGATACTGACCACTGAGCAGGTGGCCACCGTGGTCACCACCATCGTGAACCGAACAGAGGCTGCGAACGCCGCGCTGGTGGCAAATGCCAGGCGCCCACACAGGGCAGTGGCAGCGGCTGGGGAGGATGGAAAGGATTGTTCAGCACACCTGGATGATGCCTTGAGGTCCACCACCATCAGTGTTCCGGCTGGGGAGCTGCAGGGACAGCAGGTGTCCCTGTGGGACCTGATCTTCTCCGACTACATCCCCGAGGAGAAGCGGCAGGAGCTGCTGGAGCTGTACCGTGAGAGGTTATTAACTCTGGAGCAGATGACAACTGTTGTCACCACTCTCATCAGGAAAAAAGAATCTGCAGGCAGGAAATTGCACATTACAGTCAAGAGTTCCAACAGGGACCATGTGACAGCAGCTGGAGAGGAGGGTGACAACCCCCCCAAAGAGGAACGGTGGAAAACAACCCTAAAAACCACAATGGTCGAGGTAGAGGCTGCAGAGTTTCGGGGCCACAAGGTCTCGCTGTGGGACCTGCTGCACTCCCGGTACATCCCCGAGGAGAACAGGAAGGAGCTGCTGGAGCTCTACGAGGCAGGAGAGCTGACCCTGGAGCAGGTGAAGACTGTTGTCACCACCATTGTCACCAAGGCAGCAGCAGCAGCAGCAGCAGCAGCAGCAGAGAGAGCAGAGCCGACAGCACCTGTGAGTGGTCCCAGGGCAGAGCTGGTGGCCACAGAGGCTGAACCCACCCCCCTGCATGGGGATGGGGACTGGGAGGAGACCCTGAAGGCCACCACAGCCGATGTGCCAGTGGGGGAGTTCCAGGACAGGCAGATGTCCCTGTGGGACCTGCTCTTCTCCCACCACATCCCCGAGGAGAAGCGGCAGGAGCTGCTGGAGCTGTACCGTGAGGGGACACTCCCCATCCAGGAGCTGCTCAGCACCACCAGCAGCCTCACCAGCGACAGCCTGGAGAAGCACTTCAGGGCCCTTCCTGCGCACACCATGGATCTCCTGCGCTCGGAGGGCTCCTACATCACCTTTGACCCGTCCCAGGAGCGCAGGGTGTCCGTGTGGGAGCTCCTGTCCTCCAAGCAGGTCTCTGAGTACAAGCGGGAGGCGTGTCTCGACACCTACCCCTCGGGAGGGCTGACAGTGAACAGAATCACCATCACCACCACCATCACCACTGGCCCCCGGCTCGAGAAGAGCCGCCCCCGGCACCACTGACAGTGACCCCAGCAGAGGAGGATCCCGGGCCCCGGTGGGACTTTGTTCCTCACGCCCCTCTGCGTGTCACTGCAGTGACAAACCCATGTGTGGAGCGGGGTGGGGCTCCGGTAAACTCCTGCTGTCTCAACTCTGGCTGTGCTGAGATTTCTTCTGCCCAGCAGAGCTTTCCCAGAGGGGCTCTGGGGGTGTCCGGGAGCCTCGGGACTGCACGGTGCATGCACTGACCAGGGACAGGGACATGTGGAGCCACAGTGGCCTGGGCGGGGGGCAGGCAGAGATCCCAGGGCGGGGGCTGTGGGCAGCAACACTCGGCCCCAGGAGAGCTGCAGAGGGACAGACAGCTCCTGTTCGGGACAGCTGGGGGCCCAGCCCTGCCAGGGCAGGGGCAGCATGTGGGGCTGTGGTGGCCTGTGGGACATGGAGACTGGACCTGTCCCTCAGTTCTGCTGCAGAACGGGGCCACAGGGGCCCCTGGGCTGCAGGATGGACCACAGGGGTCCCTGGGCTGCAGGATGCGCCACAGGGGTCCCTAGGCTGCAGAACGGGGTTTTGAGGGTCCCTAGGCTGCAGAACAGGGCCACAGGGATCCCTGGGCTGCAGGATGGGCCACAGGGGTCCCAGGGCTGCAGGATGGGGCTGAGAGGGTCCCTGGGCTGCAGAACAGGGCCACAGGGGTCCCTGAGCTGCAGAACGGGGCCGCAGGGGTCCCTGGGCTGAAGGATGGGCCACAGGAGCCCCTGGGCTGCAGGATGGGCCACAGGGGTCCCTGGGCTGCAGGATGGGGCCACAGGGGTCCCTGGGCTGCAGAACGGGGTTTTGAGGGTCCCTGGACTGCAGAATGGGGCTGTGAGAGTCCCTGGGCTGCTGGAGCTCGTGGCATGTGAGCACTGAAGAAGAGGGACACTGGTGCCAGGGCTGTGACCCCTGTGGCAGTGAGAGGTAGCCAGGGGCACCCACAGGAGTGGCGGTGCCTCCACGGGGCACAGGGACACTGCACACAGGGCGTGGGGTGCTGCTCCACAGAGGGAACGAGGACACTGGGAATTCCTAGGAAGGGAGCAGGGAAATATTGAGATATCCTGAGGTGCTTATTGTCCCATCCATTTGTCCCATCCCATTGTCCCATTCCATCTGTTTGCCCCATCCCATTGTCCCATCCCATCCATTTGTCCCATCTCATTGTCCCATCCCATAGGCTTGTCCCATTCCACTGTCCCCTCTCACTGTCCCATCCCACTGTCCAATCTCATTGTCCCATCCATTTGTCCCATCCCATCCCATCTCATTGTCCCATCCCAGTGGGATGGGACAGTGGGATTTGTCCCATCCCACTGTCGCATCCCATTATCCCATCCCATTGTCCCATCCCACTGTCCTATCTCATTGTCCCATCCATTTGTCCCATCCCATCCAATCTCATTGTCCCATCCCATTGTCCCATCCAATCCAATCCCATTGCCCCATCCCATCTCATTGTCCCATCCCAGTGGGATGGGACAGTGGGATTTGTCCCATCCCACTGTCGCATCCCATTATCCCATCCCATTGTCCCATCCCATTGTCCCATCTCGTTATCCCATCCCACAGTCGCCTCTCAGAGAAGCACAGGAGCGATGAGGCACGGGGAAGGAGAGGGGGATGAGGGGGCTCCTGGGGCGGAAGGCACAGCGGGCACGTGCTCCGTGTCCTCCCAAGCCCGGGGACAGTGACCCCTGTGGGTCACGGCCAGTGCAGCGTGAGCCCAGGAGAGGCCAAAGGAAAGAACTCTGCCCGCTCGGGGGGCTGGGCTGAGGAGCTCCCTGCAGGATCCCGGGGGCTGAAAGCTTCAGTGGGATCTCCAAAGCATCGGGAGTAAATCACGGAGGAAAACCCACCAGGAAAACCCACCAGAGCCACTAAACAAGAGGAGACTCGGCTGTTTGGGTTGCTCCCAGAGCCACCAACACTGTGGGGACATTGGGGCACAGTGTCACACTGGGCGGTGCTGCCGCATCCCCACCTCTCCCCTCACCGTGTCCCCCCCACGGCGGGCGGCTGATGCTGAGCATGGCACAGATGGTGGCACTGCAGCCCCCAGTGGCACTGCAGCCCCGTGTCACTGCCCCGAGGGTGGCACAGATGGTGGCACTGCAGCCCCCAGTGGCACTGCAGCCTCCATGTCACTGCCCCGAGGGTGGCACAGACGGTGGTACTGCGGCCCCCAATGACACTGTGGCTGCCATGTCACTGACCCGAGGGTGACACTACAGCCCCTGTGTTGCTGCCCCAAGGGTGGCACAGTAGGTGACACTGCAGCCCTGTGTCACTGCCCCGAGGGTGGCACAGACGGTGACACTGTGGCCCTGTGTCGCCGTCCCGAGGGTGGCACAGATGGTGACACTGTGGCCCTGTGTCGCCGTCCCGAGGGTGGCACGAATGGTGACACTGCAGCCCCGTGTCACTGCCCCGAGGGTGGCACAGATGGTGACACTGTGGCCCTGTGTCACTGCCCCGAGGGTGGCACAGATGGTGACACTGCGGCCCTGTGTCACTGCCCCGAGGGTGGCACAGATGGTGACACTGCGGCCCTGTGTCACTGCCCCGAGGGTGGCACAGATGGTGACACTGCGGCCCTGTGTCACTGCCCCGAGGGTGGCACAGATGGTGACACTGCGGCCCTGTGTCACTGCCCCGAGGGTGGCACAGATGGTGACACTGCGGCCCTGTGTCACTGCCCCGAGGGTGGCACAGATGGTGACACTGCGGCCCTGTGTCACTGCCCCGAGGGTGGCACAGATGGTGACACTGCGGCCCTGTGTCACTGCCCCGAGGGTGGCACAGATGGTGACACTGCGGCCCTGTGTCACTGCCCCGAGGGTGGCACAGATGGTGACACTGCGGCCCTGTGTCACTGCCCCGAGGGTGGCACAGATGGTGACACTGCGGCCCTGTGTCACTGCCCCGAGGGTGGCACAGATGGTGACACTGCGGCCCTGTGTCACTGCCCCGAGGGTGGCACAGATGGTGACACTGCGGCCCTGTGTCACTGCCCCGAGGGTGGCACAGATGGTGACACTGCGGCCCTGTGTCACTGCCCCGAGGGTGGCACAGATGGTGACACTGCGGCCCTGTGTCACTGCCCCGAGGGTGGCACAGATGGTGACACTGCGGCCCTGTGTCACTGCCCCGAGGGTGGCACAGATGGTGACACTGCGGCCCTGTGTCACTGCCCCGAGGGTGGCACAGATGGTGACACTGTGGCCCCGTGTCACTGCCCCTAGGATGGCACAGATGGCGACACTGCAGCCCCATGTCACTGCCCCGAGGGTGGCACAGATGGTGACACTGTGTGTCACTGCCCCGAGGGTGGCACAGATGGTGACACTGTGGCCCGGTGTCACTGCCCCGTGGGTGGCACGGATGGTGACACTGTGGCCCCGTGTCACTGCCCCGAGGGTGGCACGGATGGTGACACTGTGGCCCCGTGTCACTGCCCCGAGGGCGGCACAGATGGTGACAC
Organism: Peucedramus taeniatus; assembly: GCA_013400575.1. NCBI lineage: Eukaryota > Metazoa > Chordata > Aves > Passeriformes > Fringillidae > Peucedramus > Peucedramus taeniatus. The sequence continues at coordinate 15,920 of WBNO01019996.1, forward strand.
TGCGGCCCCGTGTCGCTGCCCCGAGGGTGGCACAGACGGTGACACTGCAGCCCCGTGTCGCTGCCCCGAGGGTGGCACAGACGGTGACACTGTGGTCCGGTGTCACTGCCCCGAGGGTGGCACGGACGGTGACACTGTGTGTCACTGCCCCGAGGGTGGCACGGATGGTGACACTGTGGCCCGGTGTCGCTGCTCCGAGGGTGGCCCGGATGGTGACACTGTGGCCCGGTGTCGCTGCTCCTGACCGGCAGCGGGGCACGCCGAGGCTGCGGGATGGGCACGGAGGGCTCGCAGCCAGGGTGGGCAGGGGTCTGCAGGGACTCGGTGCCAGCTCCAGCCTGCCCGGGGCTGGGCGGGCTCCAGGTGGCTCCGGGGCCTCGGGCTGCACTCCCGCAGGAAGCGCTGGATTTCCAAAAAAGCAGCTGGAAGCAAACCGGAGGCTGTGCGAGCGGAGGGCTGCATACATTGGCATGGTTAAGAGCTCCTTGCATAACGGGAGGGTCGGAGCGGCCCCGGAGCGGCCCGGGGGCGCGGGGAAGGAAGGGTCGGGCAGGGAGCCCCATCCCTGCGGGAATGCCACACCGGGAAACGCCTCGGCTCTGTGGGAGAGGAGTGGGGTGATGGAAAAAGCTCCAGGATGGGACCTGACCTGCTGGGAAAGGAACGGGAGAGCAGCAAATCCCTGGCTGTGCCCACGGGCACGAGTGGGAAGCAGGGGGAGCGCCCACAGCGGCTTTGCCTGTGCAGAATCATGGACCCGTGGAGGGGTTTGGTGGGAAGGGACGTTAAAGCTCGTCCTGACCCATCCCCTGCCATGGCAGGGACACCTTCCTCTATCCCAGGGTGATCCAATCTCCAGTGTCCAGCCTGGCCCTGGGCACTGCCAGGGATCCAGGGGCAGCCACAGCTGCTCTGGGCACCCTGTGCCAGGGCCTGCCCACCCTCACAGGGAAGAGTTCCATCCTGAGATCCAATCTAAATCTGCTCTCCTTCAGCACAAAGCTGTCCCACCTCGTCCCTGTCACTGCACGCTCTTGAGGAAAGTCCCTCTCCAGGGACCCAGGGGGCCACACACCTCTGCAGCGCTGCCCTCGATTGGGCACAACCTGGGCCCACGACCCCCAGGAGCCCCCAGCCCACCCGGACATAGCCAAGGGGTCAGCAGAGCACTCCCGGGGTCAGCAGGGCACTCCTGGGCCACCAGGGTTCTCCTGGGACTAGCAGGGCGCTCCTGGGGCCGGCAGGGCACTCCCGGGGTTACTAGGGCACTCCTGGGCTAGCAGGGCGCTCCCGGGGCCATCAGGGCGCTCCTGGGGCTAGCAGGGCACTCCTGGGCCAGGCAGAGCAGTTCTGTTCTACTAGGGCACTCCTGGGCCACCAGGGCGCTCCCGGGGCCATCAGGGCGCTCCCGGGACCATCAGGGCGCTCCTGGGGCTAGCAGGGCACTCCTGGGGCTAGCAGGGCACTCCTGGGCCAGCAGGGCGCTCCTGGGGCCATCAGGGCACTCCTGGGCCAGCAGGGCGCTCCCGGGCCCGCCCGGCCCGTCCTTTTCCAGCAGCCACCAACGTTCTCCGGGTGTCCAGCCCAGTTTCCTCACGTGCCAACCCCTACATCAGCCGGAGCAGACGCGCTGCTGGCCCCGCTCCCGGCCCCGTTCCTGGCCCAGTTCCTGGCCCCGCCTGTCCCTGATAAGGCCGCCCGGGCAGTTTTATCTCCCGGCACATCTGTCCTGCAGCACTGCTCCTGCTCTGCTTTCCTCCCTCGGCTCTGTCTCTGTCCCTTCTCCACAGTGAAGGGTTTTTGGCATGGCTGGGGCTCGGGCTGCACACAGAGCCCTGCCTGGCACCGTGTGCCCCTCTGGAAAGCTCCCGGGCCAGCTGAGAACACGCCAGGGCCTCGTTGCCCCGAGCCCACGTCCCGCTGGGGCTGCTGGACCCCACAGGCCCCTCTTTCCCTCCTGATCCCCTCCATGCCTGCGCTCCTGGCACTGCTGTTGGTTCAGTGACCGGGGCATGACTCTGCATTCGGGCTGCTCCTGATGGCCCCGTGACCCCCTGCAGCCCCAATGTCACCCGTGCCAGCGCTCTGCGCTGCCCCAGCCCAGCTCACCTGCTATTCATTGACAGAGCTGACATCAAAATATTGAATTCATTTGGCCCTGAGAGGCCACGTTCTCCCTCACAGCTCCCCTTCCAGCCAGGCTGTCACAGGGTGCAGAGGTTTCCTTTTTGGCTTTGCTGCAGCCGGGATCTCCTGGGGATTGCAAATTCTCCTGGTTTGTCCCAAGAGCGCAGAGAGGGCTCAGCAATGGAGCCCTGGGGTCTCCGGCAGCTTTTCCCCAGCTCCAGAGGTCACACCCAACACCAGCTCCATGTGCTGCATTTCTCTCTAGGAAAGGTTCGACCAGGAAGATAAAAAGGAACAAACCAGAGCGGGTTATGACGAACCTTTGTCCGATTCTCCGCCGAGCTGGTTCCACGTCTTCGTGTTAATCAAAGCTCAGGAAAGTGTTGAAGGTTGTTGGGACAGGAACTCCCCGGCTGTAATGAGAGCCCGAACCCCTCCCTCTGTGACAGCCAGGAGAGGGTCCTGCAGCCCCTGAGAGTCCTCAGGGGAAGGGGGACAGGGGACACCACGGGCTGGGGGTCACGGTGTCCTTCCTGCTCATCCCCCTGGGCGCGAGAGTGGCACTGTAGGACACAGCACAAAGGACGCAGAGCAGTTCTGTTCAAGGCAAAAGAAAAACTGTTTATTAAAATCTGACTCTAATTTTATATCTTCCTGAAATGCCAGTGTCATTGGAGGGTGACAGTGCCACGTCCTCAATGCCACTGGGCAACCCAACAGTCCATCAAGTTGCTCGTCCCCCATAAAGGAATGAAAACAATGAAAAGTTATTTACATAAAGTGTGTGAGAAAGTTCTATACAAGAATACAGACATCAGACAGCTTTGGAAAACTTTAAGAAATCAGAGCAACAGGAGAGCTTCTGCCCTAAGGGTGACATGGATTGTCCCCTCCTCACCTCCCCAGGACTGCCCATCCCACCCCCCTGTCCCCCAGTGTCCCCTCAGTGTGGGGAGCACGACAGGGCCAGCTCTGCCTGGAATGGGCCCCTTTGGGGCTCCTGGAGAGCAGTGGGGTCACAGAGGGCTGGGGCTGAAGGAGCCAGCAGAGATTTCAAAGTGAAACCAGCCTGAAGGAGCAGGGAACACCCAGCAGCCAAACCCAAGGTTCAGGGCAAGGGCACTGGGATCGGGGCACAGCCACGCACAGCACCGGCTGTGCCAGCCCCACCAAGAGCTCCACCAGCCCTGTGAGTGGGGCCAGGAGACAGGAAACCCTGAGCAGGGCCTGGTGGAGCAGCAGGGAATTGTCCCAGGAGCTGCTGAGGGCTGGCAGTGGCAGCAGGGGCTGACCCAAACCAGGTGCCCTTTGTGCGTGACAGCCACAGGCAACGGGCAAAGTCGGACAGCAATGCCCAAAATCCAGCCAGTCTGCTCCTAAATCCAGCCAGCTGTACCCAAAACCCAGCCAGTCTGCTCCTAAATCCAACCAGCTGTGCCCAAAACCCAGCCAGCCTGCTCCTAAATCCAACCAGCCTGCTCCTAAATCCAACCAGCTGTACCCAAAACCCAGCCAGCCTGCTCCTAAACCCAGCCAGCCTGCTCCTAAACCCAGCCAGTCTACTCCTAAATCCAACCAGCTGTACCCAAAATCCAACCAAGCTGTGTCCAAAACCCAGCCAGTCTGCTCCTAAATCAAATCCTTCTGCACCAAAACCCAACTGGCTGTGTCCAAATTCCAATCCCTCTGCTCCCAAATCCAATCCCTCTGCTCCCAAATCCAATCCCTCTGCTCCCAAACCCAACCAGCCTGCTCCAAATTCCAATCCCTCTGCTCCCAAATCCAATCCCTCTGCTCCCAAACCCAACCAGCCTGCTCCAAATTCCAATCCTTCTGCTCCCAAATCCAATCCCTCTGCTCCCAAACCCAACCAGCCTGCTCCAAATTCCAATCCCTCTGCTCCCAAATCCAATCCCTCTGCTCCCAAACCCAACCAGCCTGCTCCAAATTCCAATCCTTCTGCTCCCAAATCCAATCCCTCTGCTCCCAAACCCAACCAGCCTGCTCCAAATTCCAATCCCTCTGCTCCCAAATCCAATCCCTCTGCTCCCAAACCCAACCAGCCTCCTCCCAGCTCCAGCTGTCCCCAGGCACAGCCCAGCAGCTCCAGTGCCCCCAGCTGCCCCCAGGGCCCTGACCCCACCTCCCTTTATGAGCTCAGAATCACGGACCCACGGAACTGCTGAGGCTGGAAACCCCCGTGAGCCCCAAGTCCAGCCTCCACCAGCACTGCCAAGGCCACCGCTGACCCTGTCCCCAAGTGCCACATCCGTGTGGCTGTCACATCCCCAAGTGCCACATCCACGTGGCTGTGCCATCTCCAAGTGCCACGTCCACGTGGCTGTGCCATCCCCAAGTGTCACATCCACGTGGCTGTGCCATCTCCAAGTGCCACATCCGTGTGGCTGTGCCATCCCCCAGTGCCACATCCGTGTGGCTGTCGCATCCCCCCGGGGGTGGCACTCCCCCCTGGCCTGGGCAGCTGTGCCAGGGCTGCACAGCCCTTGGCTGGAGCCTGTCCCTCAGCCCGTGGTGGTGGTCCCCTGGTGTCCCTCAGCCTGGTGGCCTGTCCCTGCTCTGTCTGTGGCCTGTCCGTGATCTGTCCCTGTCCTGTCCCGTTGTCTGTCCCTGGTCTGTCCCTCGTCTGTCCCATGGTCTGTCTCTGGTCCCTGTCCTGTCCCTGTCCTGTCCCTGGTCTGTCCCTGGTCTATCTCTGGCCTGTAACTGGCCTTTCCCTGATCTATCCCTGTCCTGTCCCTGTCCTGTCCCTGGCCTGTCCCTCTCCTGTCCCTGGTCCCTGGTCTATCTCTGGCCTGTCCCTGGTCTATCCCTGATCTATCCCTGGCCTGTCCCTGCTCCTGCCGTGCCCCATCCCTGCCCCACTCACGGCTCAGCCTCTCCCCCGTGCTGCCCTCAGCTGCCCCCGCCCCAGGGCCAGCCGAGCCCTCCCTCCCTTCCCGAGGCCGTTCTGGCTGTCCCGTTTTCAGCCGCTTTTATCCCACTTTAGCCATTTTTATCCCGCTTCCAGCCATGCCCTCATGCCAGCAGCGCCCACGGCTCGGCGGTCAGCCTCACCTCCGCGCACAGCTGGCTCCCCTCCCGCTCCGGGAAGCGCTCCAGGCGCGTTTCCTGCCCAGCAGGAGCGCGGGCAGGGCCGGCACGGACAGAACGAGCCGTTCCGCGGCTGCAGCCCCTCTCCGGCTCCGGGCCCCGGGGTTTGAGCTCAGCAGCGCCGGCTGAACACGGCTCTGCGCCTCTCGCAGGACCGCTCCGATCCCGAGCTCTTGGGTCCCTGCGCCCCTCGTTCGCAGCCCTGCGTTACCTGCTGGCACCCGCGCAGGTGAAGCTGCGGGTGGGGAGCTGCGGGGCCGCGCAGGTTAAAGCCTGGCGGAACTCGGCCGCACAAAGGGACCCCGCGGAGCGCCGGGACCACCGCGCTCTGCCAGACCCACGGAGCCGCTTTGGCACCTAAACCTTCAACCTCGGCACAGAGCGAGCCGTGCAGCAGCACATGACATCATCACACCCCGGCCCCATCCATCAAACGCGGATAAAAATAGGCACAGCCGACAGGGGCCCCCGGCAGCCAGAGGGGAAGGCAAGCACGGAGCTTCCCCAGCCCCGGCACCGCCCGGCCCCGCGGAGCCAGCCCGGGGCAGGGCCGGGCGTTTGGGGGTGTCCCGCTCCTCCCGGAGTCACGGTCCCCCCGTGCCGGGCTGTTCCCCCAGCCAGGGCCTGTGGGTGTTCTCAGTTCAGTCAAAGAAAGAACAGAGATCATTTCTCACAGGCTGAGCCCGGGAATCCTAGAGGAAAAGAATTTAAACGATTATTATCTCTCTTTCTATAACCATTGTTTATAAATATGGTTTGCTAGAGTGTGCTATTGATAGCTCACCAATAGTGTGAGAGGTTTTCACTTTAAGGCCAATCAGGACTTAAGTCCATCACTATTCCTATAAAAACTATCAATTTCTAATAACAAAGTGATTTTTCATGCCTTCTGCATCATGGAGTCAATACCAATTGCTCTCCGATCGGGACACCCCGTGCTCCAACGAGGGCCTGCAGAGGTGCCAGAAGGGACAAACTGACCTGAGAGGGGCTCGGGAGCCCCAGGGGTTCTGGGAGCTCGCAGTCGGAGCATCGGGGGGATCCATGGCTGGGAGCCTCGTCAAATAACGCCAGGAGCTGTGGGCTGGCTGCACACGCCTGTGGGGACACCCCTGCACACCCCTGCACACACCTGTGGGGACACCCCTGTGGGGACACCCCTACACACGCCTGTGGGGACACCCCTGTGGGGACACCCCTGCACACACCTGTGGGGACACCCCTGTGGGGACACCCCTGCACACACCTGTGGGATCACCCCTGCACACCCCTGCGGGGGCCCCC